>LPNX010826788.1:18809-40121 GCA_001517045.1 Pseudotsuga menziesii
GCTTGTTGTTGGTATGTATTGACGTGGCAGGTGTGTTGCCCACTTCCACCTTGGTGCTCAGCTCTTAGGATTTGGCTTGTTGTTGGTATGTATTGATGTGGCAGGTGTGTTGCCCACTTCGACCTTGGTGCTCAGCTCTTAGGATTTGGCTTTTTGGCTTGTTGTTGGTATGTATTGACGTGGCAGGTGTGTTGCCCACTTCAACCTTGGTGCTTAGCTCTTAGGATTTGGCTTGTTGTTGGTATGTATTGATGTGGCAGGTGTGTTGCCCACTTCGACCTTGGTGCTCAGCTCTTAGGATTTGGCTTGTTGTTGCTTGGTCCTTAATGACACGTCTTTCTAACCTTGGTGCTCAGCTCTTAGGATTTGGCTTGTTGTTGGTATGTATTGACGTGGCAGGTGTGTTGCCAAGTTCGACCTTGGTGCTCAGCGCTTAGGATTTGGCTTGTTGTTGGTATGTATTGACGTGGCAGGTGTGTTGCCCACTTCGACCTTGGTGCTCAGCTCTTAGGATTTGGCTTGTTGTTGGTATGTATTGACGTGGCAGGTGTGTTGCCCACTTCAACCTTGGTGCTTAGCTCTTAGGATTTGGCTTGTTGTTGGTATGTATTTACGTGGCAGGTGTGTTGCCCACTTTGACCTTGGTGCTCAGCTCTTAGGATTTGGCTTGTTGTTGCTTGGTCTTTAATGACACGTCTTTCTTGGTATGTATTGACGTGGCAGGTGTGTTGCCCACTTTGACCTTGGTGCTCAGCTCTTAGGATTTGGCTTGTTGTTGCTTGGTCTTTAATGACACGTCTTTCTTGGTATGTATTGACGTGGCAGGTGTGTTGCCCACTTCGACCTTGGTGCTCAACTCTTAGGATTTGGCTTGATGTGCGTTGGGTGTTGAGCGACCTTGTGCCAATAGAAATTTATAAAATATACAAGACACATTTTTAGATTTGGCTTGTTGTTGCTTGGTCTTTAATGACACGTCTTTCTTGGTATGTATTGGCATGGCAGGTGTGTTTCCCACTTCGACCTTGGTGCTCAGCTCATTGGCGTGGCAAGTGTGTTGCCCACTTCGACCTTGGTGCTCAGCTCTTAGGATTTGGCTTGATGTGCGTTGGGTGTTGAGCGACCTTGTGCCAATAGAAATTTATAAAATATACAAGACACATTTTTAAATTTAATGACACGTCTTTCTTGGTATGTATTAACGTGGCAGGTGTGTTGCCCACTTCGACCTTGGTGCTCAGCTCTTAGGATTTGGCTTGATGTGCGTTGGATGTTGAACGACCTTGTGCCAATAGAAAATTTATAAAATATACAAGACACATTTTTTAAATTTAATGACATGTCTTTCTTGGTATGTATTGACGTGGCAGGTGTGTTGCCCACTTCGACCTTGGTGCTCAGTGCTTAGGATTTGGCTTGATGTGCGTTGGGTGTTGAGCGACCTTGTGCCAATAGAAAATTTATAAAATATACAAGACACATTTTTAAATTTAATGACACATCTTTCTTGGTATGTATTGACGTGGCAGGTGTGTTGCCCACTTCAAGACACATTTTTAAATTTTTTAAAATTATAAAATATACAAGACACATTTTTAAATTTTTTATAAAAATAAGCTAAGCCACATTTATAATTTTTTTATAAAAAATAAGCTAAGACACATTCTTTAATTTTTTATAAAAATAAGCTAAGCCACATTTATAAATTTTTTATAAAAATAAGCTAAGCCACATTTATAAAATTTATTTCATAAACTTTATGACTAAACCTTTAAGCCGAATAATAAAAACTCTCCTTCTTTTATCAAAGACATCTAAAATTCGTTTTTCTCAATAAACTTTATGACTAAACCTTTAAGCCCAATAATAAAAATTCTCCTTCTTTTATCAAAGACCTCTAAAATTCGTTTTTCTCAAATAAAATTTATTTCATAAACTTTATGACTAAACCTTTAAGCCCAATAATAAAAATTCTCCTTCTTTTATCAAAGACCTCTAAAATTCGTTTTTCTCAAATAATCATTATAACTCTTTTTAAGCCAAACCTGGGAGATTTTAAATGATTTATCCAATGAAAGAAACCTTGAGACCATTAAACCATCAACACAAGCTTGAAATTTTACACCAACTGCAACAAAAATAATTAGAGCCAACAGCTGGCTCCACTTAGGATGCTATCCTCCCTGCAAGGTAACAAAGAACCCCGTAGACTAGCTGCCAAATTTATTGGGCTGCTCCTAATATTTCTTTGAAATCCTCAACTTGTTTTGACATGTAACCATCAACTAAAACCACTTCTGCAAACAAAACCCCGTCCACCTGTCATCAATCCATAGTGCAACCTGTAACCTGTCACCCACTCTCTGAAGACCAAAACCAACTGTAACTACAAACCTGAACTTTGAACTGAAACTGAAACTGAAACCAAAATGAAATCAAACTAAAAACTACTGAAAGAAATGCTCGCCATGTCAATATTATTCACACCTACCTATCCTACTTTACCAAGCATAACAACCAAGTCAAGTAAACTCTGACTTCCAATGAAGCCAATCAAGTAATTGATTCAAAAGACAAACTTTCTCATCATGTCTAAGTGAAATCAGAACATAAAAGAATAATGGAAAAATACAATGGTACTGAATTTGATCTTCTTGGCAAAAACAAAACCAACCACCCCATTTGAAAAATTTCTCCATGTATCTAGCCACTGGGTCATAAAAAACATGACAACTTTCAAATTTTTTGTTGTTTGTTTGCCATGACAAGGTTGTTCAAAAAGTGAATCCTCTTGCATACTGTCAAACCGTTTCTCAAAATATCCATGCAAAGAGTGCTCATGACAACTTCCAACCGAGACATCCACAACTTCATTTAAAAACTTTGAATTTATAACTTGATTCCTCTCATGCATTTCAAAAGAAATATCATTTTTTCTTTCAATAGAATCAAGCAAACAAATTTCTTCTTGACAAAAAATTTCTGAATTTGAAAAATATGAAGAAATATTCATTGGAGAACCCTCATCTTCCTTTTGGTGATTTAAATCCTCATCATAAACTGCTGGTTTTTCCACATGCTGAGATTGATTGCATAATTGTTCATCTTTTTCATCTTCCACTTCTAAAAAGTTCATGAAATTTTCCATTACTTCAATTTTCTATTTTTGTTTAGAGATTTTAAGTTTGTGTCTTAGGAATGCAAATGAAGAATAACACAAAGGCAAACAGTCACTTTCAACACTCACTATCCTCTCTGTTTTTAGCCTTTTGGTCATGGATTACAATCATATTTTCTTCACTAACTGGACCTGAATTTACAAAATCTTTAGTGGTTTGTTTGGGTACATAATCCAAGTAATCATCTTCATATTCATCATATACAGGTAGGATGAAAACTTCTTTAGAATCATCACTAACAGAATTTATGATAGGCTGATTACATTCTTCGGAAAACAAACCATTGCAATATTCTTCCTGTATATCACTGGGCTAATATGTTTCTTGCTCACAAAAAACAGAATTGGAAGGTAGAGCAAGTTATTTTTGTTCACATTGCTCAACCAAGGCTAATTCTTTTTCAATCCTGTTATCTCTATCTTGGTTTGAAACTTTCATAAACATCCTAATATTGTATTCAACCTCCAATGAATCATCAAACATGTGTTGCAATGTGATTGACTTTCTCTCCAAAAGAAGAAAAGACAATTCGGGAGGAAAGGTTGATGCATAATACAAGTTTACATCACCTTCTAATGGTTGAATCTCTTTTGGCATATTATAACAAAATCTTGCAAACCTCCTGTTAAAACTAGATATGGTTTCACCCTCTTGTTTCTTCATGGCATAAAACTATGAAAGATCTTGGTCCAATGGCCTCCTCTTACCCCAAAACCTCAAAAAGATATCATAAAATTCCTCCCATGTCTAAATGGATTCAGGCTGCAAATGCTTAAGCCATTTCTTAACATCTCCTTGCAAAGATTCGGAAAAAGTTCTCATGCAAACATCATCATGTTCTACTTCAAAGAGGTTAAGGAAATGTTCAAATGCTTGTAAATGTTTCTCCATTATAAGGTTCTTGGATTCTCCATCAAACTTAGGAAGGTATTTGTAGTGTTTTGTAGGAAAATCATCAAGGATAGAAGGTAGGTGAAGTGGTCTGTACTGGTTTTGGATATTGGAAGAAACATGGATATGTGGAAAGGATGTAACATCAATTGTGGTATCATGAGGCTCACAAGGCTATTTCTTGATGTCATGTGGTTTAAATAAAAGTCTTGTTCAAAATCATATGCACAAGATGAAGAAACGCTTTTAGTTTGGAAAGAAGGATAAACATGAGTAAATTCATGATTTTGTTTGGAATGCAATAAGCGATAAGGGATTCTTTTAACAAGCTTAGGAAATGATAAGAAAATATTTGCAAGAAATGATAAGATGTCTTAGAGAAAGATGAAACTTGAGTACCTTATCTTTTCATCATGCCTTTCCATGTCTTTATAATGAGCTCATTTTCCCAATAGAGTCTGTCGGTTCTCTTTGAAAACTTGATTTTTGGATCATGCCACTAGTGGAGTCACTGAAATTTGAATTCTTGAAGATGGAGTCAGCAGGTGAAAGATACACAACCTTGCTGATGCTTGATCATTTTTCACCGTCAACAATTAAATATGAAACATTGTCATTCATACCTAGGGAATATTTGAATCCTCATTCCTCAGCAACGACACCAATTTGTTTCAATATGTTTCAAGGAACAAATTAGGAGCTTGATGCTTAGACTTTGTATGTTGATGTGGTGAGCGCATAATTGGCATGGAAAGCTGGAGCTTGGGTTTCGACTCCATATATCTTTTCATAAAATATTGTGTATTTACCTTTTGAAATCTAGACCCCATATTCTGATGCAGGAGCATCAAGAGAAAGGCCAGCAATGTGATGCATTGGTCACATGTTGTGGATTTGAAAGAGGACTAGCAGTCCTAAAGACTTGAAAACTTTGATTTTCAAAGTATTTTAATTTAAGTGGCTAATTATTGTTAGTCTTGCTTGTTGTCAATTTTTGAGTCAAAGTAGGAATATATGGCAGTCTAAAGCTACCTACAAGGAGGCTGAGCCATCTGGTCAGTTTGTTCCTAGTTTGTAGGGGTTAGGTTTCCTAAAATAGTAAATTCCTCTATTTGTGGAGAGGTTTTTGGTAGTTAGTTTTTCGGAGTTAGAATTTGAATGGATAGGAGAAATAGAGGGAGAAAGTCGAGTGTAGGGAAGGTAGAGACATAGAGGGATGATGATCTTTATACTGAAAATGAAAGAAATGTAACTAAGTTGGAAGCCGAGGGTTTCCTATTGAGTTATTAGCAATAATTAGATAAGTGTTTTCTGGTGTGTTTTTATCTGTCTTCTGTGAATCAATGATACTGTGCATATGATCTTACACTGAGATTATGTTCATAATATTCACTATCAGATTAATGGTTATCACTGATAGAACCAGATTGACTACGAATGACTATATTAATGTTTCAGAGTAATACAATATGCAAATCCCTGAATATGTCAAAATTACATCTGCCAGTGGTTTTAATGTTTTGGAATCAATAATTTATTTTGAAAATTGAATGTAACTAAAGTTTTTCTGCAAAATCATGGGTGATTGAGCAAATTGCTATAGATCTAGAAATTTGTAAGTGTTGTTTTGTTATTTTATGATTTTGGTGAACTAATGTGGTATCTTTACATTGATGGAGAACCTCGACTAATCTGTGTGTTAATATTGAGTGTTATTTAAACATTTCGTTTCCTAGGTTGCTTTTGGTGTTGGAGTAACCATTATTAACTATGGAGGAAAACGTGGAACCACTTAGGAAACACCAACGTGTCAATTAACTAGACAGAGATCACCAGCGTAGAGAAAACTTAGCGTTTGGTTGTTGAAATTGATCAGAACAGGTTTGATAGTCCCCAAAAAGTAGAATCAAGACTCTTCTCATGCTCCTCTAAATCGTCTGATGACCGGGTTAAAAAAAAAGAAAATGTGGGAGCTGTGTGCCTGCAAAATAGAGAGTGTTTGGGAAAAGTGGAAATTTCCTCCAAGGAAACAAAATTGTGTTGAAATGTGATGTCAATCTGATAGCAATCATGGAAGAGATTAATATTTGACTGTGTATCTTATCTAAACGGTTTTAAGACAACAAATTCTGTGAGGAACGTTTGAGGCAAACTGTGCTTAAATTCGAGGAGGTTGTTTTGTTTTGTGTGAGAACCGAAGTGTTGTCGAACTTAGCACCAACACAAGGGTGAGGGAAGCATCGTTCCAATTCATGATCATAGTTTCTTGTGATACTCTTGTTTTGGGGTTTTCAGTTTTATTTCCATCATATCCTTTTCCATAAAAATATCCAAATTCACCTTTGGGTTTATAAAAATAAAATTCATTTATTTTTATAAAACATAACTTTGGCCCACTTTTCAGAAAATATACTTTGTAAACTCTTGTAAAATTTATT
Organism: Pseudotsuga menziesii; assembly: GCA_001517045.1. NCBI lineage: Eukaryota > Viridiplantae > Streptophyta > Pinopsida > Pinales > Pinaceae > Pseudotsuga > Pseudotsuga menziesii. The sequence goes on from LPNX010826788.1 coordinate 25,318, forward strand.
CATAGTGAATAATTTTTTTCCTTGATTATAAAATATTTCATTTTTAACTAAAGGCCTTTAACTCCTTTTTGCTTGTCAAACCCAGGAAATTTCATGTGTTAATCATTGAGAGAAAACTTGAAGTGGCCAAATCATTAATGAAATTTTGAAAATTTTAAGGCAATGAGACCAGTTTTAGCATAAATAAATTAGTGCTAACAACATGTTTCATTCGTATTAATTTTATTAATTATGAATTAGCAATGAAATTATCAGAGGATCAAATGTAACCTTTATCACAATCATATGTATGTGATGGAATATATTAAATACCTTAACATATGTCTGACTAATCTATTTGAAAGAACATTCATAACCTTCAAGTTCACTATCAACAATATAGAAGAGAGAAGATTTGTGTTGAAGCCTTCATAAAGGGGTTCGTATGCCTTCTCAAGAAGAGGTAAATCATGAATATCATCAAAGTCATCATTTCCATGATCATCATAATCATCATCCATTATAACATTAAATGTATCATGGATCAATGTATTTGTACTATCATCTTCAACTATGTCATAAGTATGATCATCTTCTTCAATATGATCATTAACTTGTTCTTCATTATTCATAGCTTCATGGTCCATCGGTGCTTGTTCTGAAAGCACATTCTCTAGGCAATATATAGTCGTAGGATGTCTTTCCTTTATAATCACATGAATCCATATTCAAAAGATATTAGTTAATATAAAAAATATAAAAAATATTAAAATGATACATACATTTACAAAACCAATCAATATAAAGATGTATATAATGAAAAACTTACAAATGGACGATATTCATGTCCCCCCTCAGTATGTCCATATTCCCTACAATGTATTTTGGTTGTTGCGATCTTTATTCGTCTCCTTTTAAATCCCCTGCATTGACTACATGGACAATAACATTTCTCATCACTCTTTCTTTTCAATCCATCCCACAATTTAGCAACCAATTCAGGATTTTGATCGTGTGGATCAAGAATATTGATATGTTCTGACATTTTTTTATACCAAGCTTCACTGATGATTACCAATCTTAAAAAATCAAGGTCCACACTTCACTATTTTTCATAGTAACAATTGAAATAATTGTGGCCTTTTGTATGTAAAACAGTCTGTGTGAAGATTATAACTTCCGCAAACCGTCGCTTGTGTAGCAAACATGTTGGAATACTCCTATTATATAGCTTCTAAAAATAAATTATTGTTAGATATCCGACACAATTAGGATATTGGCCGTTGTAATATTTCCATTGGATTACCGACGACAAAAGTAGAATATCCAACAACTATTTTCACATTACCGATGATAGTCGAATATTCGACACAAATTGGAGCAAATTAAAAATAACAAAAACAAAAAAAATCGTAATTACCAAGGTGAAATCTGATGACAGGGCCAATTTTGTCAGATAGCGTCAAATTTTCTTGTCAATTTTCGAGTTCAAATCTTGTTGTGTGTAAATAATTGATAGCAAAAAAAGAGTTTGATAACAAAAAAATGGCCGAAGCAGTGAGATGAAAACAAAGACTTTAAAGAATGGAATGTGCTTAAAAGAAGAATTCAAAAAAAGATGACATAGTATTATTCATTTTAAGACTTTTAATAAAATTATAATGATCCATCCATATCTAGTCTTATTAATTCTAGAAACTAATGGAAATGCAAAATGTGCTCCACAAATGTTAAATGATCACAAGAATCCTAAGTGATGATTTAAAATGGTTTCATTTGTTGCAAGCGAAGAATTATTCCCAAATTATGTTGAAATGAGTGATTTATTTAATAGATGAGTGAAACACAATGTTGTAAGCCCAAACCTAGGCCTTTGTTGAGAAATTTCTAAATCAAGGTGTCACTTAGAGGATTAATTAATTATGGGATGTCACATCCCCTCCCCTTATCCCGACGATGGAGAGGACACAACCACCACTGCTATTGCTATCAAACGGGAAATCTAGTCCCATAACATATAAAAATAAAATGCATTGAATTAAAAACATACAAAGATGCATAATGCAATATACATGAAATAAATACCGGAAGAAAATACATTCATTCAAGCATTCAATAGGTTCATCTTAATTCGTAAAAAAAATACAGTTGCATAGGTAATTACATAAGAATACCTATCTTGAAAAGAAGCTGGCCTGCAACTAGCTATGTCCCTGCAATGTTCCACCCAACCATAGGCTAGTGTCTCATCAATCTCTCAGCATCACTTCCACCCCCGAGCTGGGCACGATTTCCACAAGGAACTAGGGAACAACATGATTACACACAACAAGACCATACTCCCACAGTCAAGCCAACGCACAATTGGGTTTCATAAATTGTCCATCCAAGGCAGTACACAACTGGGTTCCCAGGATGCTAAGGCAACAAGCCAATAACATGGGGGTTCCTTGGACTTACTTAGCCAAGCCAACCTTTACATCAAACATAGTCAAGCATCCAACAGATGGGTTTTCTTGGACTACTAGGGCAATGACCAATAACATGGGGTCCTTGGGCTTACTCAACCAAGCCCAAAATCACATTCAACACAGTCAGCCATCTAACGGATGGGTTCCTTGGACTCACTCAACCAAGCCCACAATCACATTCAACACGGTCAGCCATCTAACAGATGGGTTCCTTGGACTTACTCAACCAAGGAAACTCCAGGATCCAACTCATAGCAAATTAGAATTGCTGGGTATGGACAAAACGTCCTGGGAACAAAAAACGAAAAAGGCAATTGGGGGAAAACACCCTGATCGAGAAAAACGATTCAAGGGAACATTCAATGGATTTACTAAGGAAAAAATGATCTATACAAACCCTTAGATCGTGAATCTATTCTCCCATCCGCTGGGCATTACCAAAAACGAATTTGCAACAAAAAATGACCCAGTAAAATGGGGAAAAAACACCTTGTGAGAGAAATACGTTTTAACAAAAACATTTCTAGGCATTGTAGGAATTGAAACGACCTCCATACACATCCAAATCGTGGATCTCCTTTTCCCACTCACTGTACAACACAAAAATGGGTATTCCATCTTGGAGAAATTAGGGAAAATGCAGAAAAATGTGAGGGAAGCTCCCAACTTTCTCTCATGGGAAAAAACGACCTCCTCAAACCCCAAAATCATGGCCCCTTTCTTCCCATTCACCCAGCAACACAGAACAAAGGAATTATGGGCATGGAGAAATGAAGAAACAACAACAAATCGTGATGGAGAGAGCTCAACAAGCTTCAGTGGCATGAAAGAGACCAGCGTGGATAAGAATGGGTGAGGAATGAAAGATGTGGGTGCATAATGGCTTGGGCATGCATTTCCAAGCATTTACTTGCCCAAGAAGTCAAAAACACATTTTTCCAAAAATGGGTGGCTTCTCAAATTCGAATTTGAATCCCATACTCTTCCCATCCCCATGCATTAACTTCCCCAACCAATTTCTAAATGACCAAGGATAAAAGACAAAATGGGTAGTTGACAACTTTATGGGTTCTCCCTTAGACATTTGGTTTTTCCCCACTGGCTCAAAGGTTTGAATGTTTCCCCCTCCCCATTCCCTGTGAAATAATGCCCCCATTTCTTTAACGTTGTGGCGCATAGCTACTTGTGGTATTTTTATTAATTTGCATTTTTACATGATGTCTCAAAACATATTGTGCAGGGCTAGCACATAAACCATCGACATAGATTTTAATTGCCGAAACATAAAATACTAAATCCATGGTGGGGTCTTTTCCTTGAGCTCCACACCACGATTTATTAACGCTATTTACATCATATATAATTTTAATGCAGACAGGATCAAAAATGGGATATTACATGGGATGATTATAATTACATCCTTAACTTAAAGTGAGTTCTAGATTTGTACAAGGGATGGAATCATTTTCCAAATATGAAATAAATTAATAAATTACAATTTTCTAACAATTTCTCAAAAGAAAATGTTGATAACCACTTACACATGAATTTTTCTTTATTAATCAATGAAAATTTTAGATGCAAAAAACAAAATGGCCATTTAACCATTTATGCAAGACTCATTGTATATGAAAAAAACACAAATACAAGGAAATCTAGAAAATGTGGGCTGTTGAACAAAGTAAAAAATATCAGAATTACATGGGTATTAAGATTTACTTATCTGAGTGGATTTTCCAAGATTTAATCATAACATTGCATTCCCATAAGTTAAAATCAAGAATTATCACTCATAGGAGTCATTTTTTTGAAGGTACGTCAATGAAGTAAAGAAAAACAAAATGACTTGAAACAAATTCACAAAGTAAAATGTGCAAGAATTATATATGTAATGTGATCCATATTTTCTTTATGTGACAAAATAAGTAAATTAAACACTAAAATTTCCAAGAAAGAAATGGGAAATAAAGAATATTTTTAGTGTAATGAATTAGCACAAAACCCCGAAAATAAATGAGAAATAAATAAACCATTTGGGTTTAGTTATACTTTCATCCCAAACATAAATATTTTTTTGAAATAAAACCTAAATAATAATGACGAAAAAGAGAATATACCATTTCCTCATTGACAACAATATTGAAATAGATGGCATTATTAAAAGATTCAAATTTCTATTTGAAAGAAGGAAAATAAAGATTAATGTGCGTTGGTTCATGAGATGGAAGAAATGACTAGAGCCTTAATAAACTCTTGGTCTCATGGGACAAAACAAGATAGTTATCTTTGGGTTGTTTTGAAGGTATTTGAGGCTAAATTTCTTAAAAAAAATACCATGTTAGTTTTATATGTTGACTTTGGGGTTCAATGTAGAATGTTGTCCAAGGAAGGGTTAGCGTTAGGTTTACACCTTCAACAAGAGATCTAGAAAATACTCTATAAATCACTAACTTTAACTTGAAAGACTCACAAAGGGCGCTACATAAATGCAAACTAATAAAAACTAGAGCATATATAAAAGTGAAGAGATTTTCATTCACTTTTATTCAATACAGGGGGATGGGGGTGCACCACTAGATCTAGGTAGTTAAATACAAGAGAAATAAACTACATGCTCAAAGAATAATTACACCCTAGTTGACGAGTTCAAACAATACATAAATGATGAATAAGCCCTAACCAAACGTATCAAGAAGGGGAGGTGCGCTTCCAAGAGAGAATGTACCTTGACAATGTCAAAAGATTTCTTGACAAGGTAAAAAATCCATGTGTAGTTAAGAATTCAAGTGCACGGCAAAAAATATTTTACATGCAGCAGAGTAATAAATGCTGTGGCGGCTACATCGTGGACTGTTGGATCTCAATCTGTTTGAGATCCAACAACTCACACTGCAGCCGCCACAACATTTATTACTATGATGCATGTTGAATATTGTTCGCCNGTGGCAAATTGGCATGATGAGGATATCCAAGGTGCACCGTCCAAAATAATTGGTCAAACAATAAATTCATGGGTTTCCTCAAATAGAGTGCTCCACCTAAAACCATGTGCCATGTGTCTATATGGTCCAACATGGGTCAAACCGTATATTTCTCCATCAAATCATATAACAAACTACTCAAATGGGAAACCTGTGTGATACATCCCATCATAAATATAGATAAATGATGCCAAGTGTATAATGAAATCCTCTTGAACTCGTGTCAATGGTCCAATATGAAATCCATAGTCAACACAAGTGCCAACTTGTTCCATGTGCCAAGAAAAAACATCATTCATCACTCTACGTGCCTTTTGTACCTGCATATGCATGCGATAAAGGGAAACACTCCTCATAATAAACTTATGCATCATTGACATGTGCCATAACAAGTGTTTCAACATGGAAAATGTTAGAGGACTTATGTGCTAAAAGTTAAACCCACATATAACTTAGGAAATGCATTTAAATATGAAGAAAGGACATGAAATAATTAACAATTATACCTTTAAAATGCCACAATGACTTATTTTATTTTTATCCATTAGGCTAACTATGCTGTGACCAACATTAAACCTTATTACATGTGAATACCCATAAGTCAAGGTGATTTTACCTAGATTCTTAAGTTTGTTAAGGATGGTGGAATGGGTGTGGTACTCAGAGAAGAGTGGGGGTCTTTGCAAGTGAACCATCATAGAAACTAAGTGTAATAGGTCTACCCATTAGCTTTCAAGAGCTAGGATTTGTAGATGTTTCTTCTGCATGTGCCTTATAAAAGATATTACTTTTTATTATCATGAGTTACCTTTCGTTGCCCCTTTTTTGGAGATCCATTTATTTTACTTTACTTTTTTATTATCCCTTTGATATTTTAATCCCTTCTCTTTATATTCAGATTTGGTAAATTGGGACATAGGTAACCTGGACTTTAGCAAAGGGTAATTTAACTTAGCAACATCAACCTTAGGTTTCTAGACTCTTTTAGCTTTGATTAGGCATTCATACATGGGAACAATGTTGAGAAATTAAAGGATTATTAATCATAGATCACTTACAAAGAAAAAACTGATGAAAATGGATGAAATGGCTAGTGAAATTAAAAATGGCTAAGGAAAATGTTGTGAAATGAATGAAACGACTACTCTGTTCAATAGGGGTACAACTCAACGTTCAGGTTGACACACTTGTCTAAGTAAAAATTATGAGCTACACCATGACATACCTTAGAAGCCAAAAAAAATTGAGTGTTTATTATCCACTATCCAAACATAGAATTGACCTCCCATGATCATATCAACATAAAAGGAAAACTTTCTAAGCATCAATAAGGGAGAAATGAATCACATCACAAGCACATCTAAGAATATACCCATCAGTGACATTAAGGCACAAGAATAATCTAACCATGCTGGAATAATATTTTACTAATGATCTATGGAAAACCATAGCTCTCATCTATCAACAATGTCTATGATATTATCACAATGTTTATGATATTATCATCATGTTGCCTCTTCTAATCTATGGGTAGCATCTGGCTCTAACAGCTAGACATGTACTATATGTGAGAGTGCATGAGAACTCCAAAATATCCACACAGGTTGCATAAGCAATCTCACAAGATAACCATTAAGTGTTGAAGAGGGATCAAGACCACATGATCAATGGAATATCAATCCCTGGCCAATGATTTATGGAAGACCACAAATCTCATCTTTAAACAATGTATGTGATATGATCACACAAAACAAATAATCAACATGTCAAACATATTGACCTAGGGGTAACATTTGGCTCCAATTGTGGGACATGTACTCTATGTGAGAGTGCACGAAAACAACATAATATCCACACCTATTAGCTTAACAATATCACAAGATATCCATCAAGTGTTGGAGAAATATCAAGGCACAAGTGCCTTGTCCCTACCCACACACAGGGAAAATTTTAAGGATCCATAATTTTCTAAAAGTGTAAAAACCTTGGCAAATCGTACTAATACTTAAATTTGCAACCATAAAATGTTTGGTGTTTTTTTTTGTAAAAATATTCAAATTTCTAAGGATTTTATATAATTTTTGGACAATTTTGGCGATTTTAAAGTTAAAAAAAATGATCCCATTGAATTTGGGCAAATCGTCTTTAAAAAAACGCAAATTGCTGAATATTTTTTTGGAAAGAAAGGTAAAAAAAATAGCCCATGTGATAAACTTTTCCCCTAAAATTTTCCCTTCCCACATGATAGTAAAATCAAAGTAGTAAATTACTATGGAAGCTAGTTATAATATATTTTTTAATTTTTTATGATTAAAAGAAAATGCATGCAATCAAATTGTACTAAAGAAATCAATCACTAGGCAATAAACACACAATCCTAAAGTTCATTCTAAATATCTTATTCTTCCTACACTAATCTACTGAAGGATTTCCCATGGCATTAGGTATCATCATGATAGTACAAATTCAAACTTTGCTCATTCCTCGACAAGGACAATATCTCTCCATCCAAGTGACTAAGGAAAAAGGAGTTAGTACTTGTAATGTATTATATTCTATAAGGTCCCAACCATAGGATTTGGAACTTACCATGATTCCTAAGTTTCTCACACTACAAGGAAAAGGCCCTGTAGAGGAGGTTGTAGCAGAGCTTTTGTAAAAAAATTGTCCCTTATTCGTTCCTAGTGAAGGTTCCTAGCGAAGGTAGGAGGGTGGGGGTTTAGCAAATGTTTTTTTATCAGTGCACCCAAAACCATTATGGCGCACCAATGCATCTATGGTTTAGGTGCACCGGTGCATCTTTGGTTTAAGCCCACTGGCGCTCTATGACCCATGTACACCAGTGTAATTTTAGCAAAAAAAAAATTGGTGCTCCACTTTTGTAATGGAGCACCGATGCTTCTCTTTGGATAAGGTGCATCGTGTCGGTCTTCCTTTGACAGAAATGCGCCAGTGTCGGTGGATATTTGACAGAAACACATCGATGCATCTAAGGTAGAAGTGCACCAGTTCTTTTGATATACAAAAGAACCAAACAATAAGTCGTTTTTTCTTTAACTTCATAAAAAAGCAGGAATTTTTAAACGTTTTAAAGAAGTGGAAAAATTGTCTTCAAAAGAGGAAAAATAGGTTTTTTTTTTACACATGGTTCTACGAGAGAGAAGAAGAACATGAAGAGTTTTGTAGCCAAGCAACTAATTTTTTTCCCTCCTCATTGTTTCATTTCTTCCTGTTATCTATTTTATTTATTCTATTTTGCATTTCTCACTATTGTTCCTAATTTCTTATTTGGTTTTGTTGTTTGTTTTTGTTGGTTTGAGGGTTTTTCCTCTATTTTGTAGGTTTATGGTGGATTTATTTTAGGGTTTATATCAAAATATATTGGTTTTCCCCGCTTATTGAAAGAAGCAATTTTTTAAAACTTCTAAAAGAAGCGAGAAAAATGTATTAAGAAGACGAGAAAAAAAGGGTTTGTTTCATTTCTTCATTTCACATGGTTCTAAGTGAGAGAAGAGGAAGATGAAGAGTATTTTAGCCAAGAAACCATTTTTTACCTCTCCATTTTTTAATTTCTTTCCATTATCTATTTTATTTGTATTAATTTTCCTTTCACACTATTGTTCCTAATTTCTTATTTAGTTTTGTTGTTAATTTTTGTTGGTTTGAGGGTTTTTCCTCTATTTTGCAGGTTAATGGTGGAGTCATTTTGTAATTTTTCTTCAAAATATATGAATATCAAATGAGGGGTAAGTTTGGAAAAGAATATGATAATTTTTTGTGTAGCAAGGGTGCATATCCACAAGGGTTTTCACTGCCTATTATTTGCAGGTTAACAAGGTCTATGTACCCGTGAAAAATGTATTTTCTGTTGATGACAATCTATTTTGTGTTCGCGGTGCTTCTCTTTGGAAAAAGTGCACCGGTGCATCTTTGGAAGAAGCGCACCAATACATCTCTTTGGTGAAGGAGCACCAGTGCTCATTTCAGGTATAAGTGCACCGATGATCCTATTTTAAAGTGTGGGCACACTAGTGCTCTTCTTTGGTCTGAGAATGATTCTATTTGTTAGGCATAGTATCTCTAGTGGAAGAGTGGTTTTGGAGAGTTGTTATCAAACAATTTTCAGGTAAACAGTTTCAACTCAAAATGGGCCTTTGAACCTTAATTCAAATTCCATGTCATCATGTGTTAGCCAATGAAATTGCTTTAAATGTGAAATACCGTATAGGTCTTAAACACCTTTCTAATGTAAATTTGGGGATAGGTGAATTTTTTTAATGATATAATTTGTCTACCCGCTACCCAAGCTGCTCGAAATTATCTTGGATATTGAAAATGAAATTAATATGCTAACCGATTTTAGGTAATATTTCTCCCATATATAAAATATAATAGTAAAAATAATTAATATCATAACTAATATATAATAATATTACTTGGTCCAATAACTTTAAATGAGTTAAAAAATATTACTTAGTCAAATACCCATTCTTGTTTTAGGTAATACATGACCAATATATAATAAATAATTATAGTAATTAATATTATAATATAATAATAATAATATATTATAATTAATATTTTTATAATAACCGTCAAAAGTTCGGTCCAATAACTTTGAACTAATGTAATAACTACTATACCCATCCATATTTTAGGTAATATGTGACAAATAAATAACATATAATAATACTAGTAATTAATATTATCTAATATTTCATAATAACTGTCAAAAGTTGGGTTTAAATACTTTAAACTAATACCATAACTAATATACCCATCCATCATTTATATAATACATAACCAATATATAAAGTAATACTAATTAATATTATAACTAATATATAATAATATTATATTATAATTAATATTTTATAATAACAGTGAAAAGTGATTCCAATAATTTTTAACTAATATTAATATATAATACTATTACATTATAATTAATATATTATAATAATACTACTATACACCATGAAAAGTTGGGTCAAATAACTTTTAAGATGAAATTGTGTATTTAATTTTATTTCCTTATTTTGGGTGAAAACATTACATCAAACTTTGCACTCACAAATTGATTTTAATAAAAATTGTATATTTAAGGTAGTTTTGATAAAAGTGAAACAACCCTCGAAAGTTTTGATAAAAGTGAAATAGTATAAAAAAATTGACTATGTAACATTTTTTTTTATCATTTTTCTTGGGAGGGCCGTTGTTCATCCAAATTTCCTCTAATCAATTATTGTATTTTTTATTGTTCTTTTACAATAGTACCCCACAATTATTTCCTTAGGTGTGAAAGAGAGAAATTGAAAATCCTTGGAATAATTAGGACTAACGAAGATTGGAGCCGATGCAATGGATTCCTTAATCAACTTGAATTCTCTTTGATCTTCCTCACTCCACTTGAAATCCTGATCCTTTTTTAATAGACAAGATATTGTCTTCGTGATTTTTATGAAATTTGGAATGAACCGTCTAATGAATTTGATCTTCCCAACAAAAGAGTGGACAAATTTCTTATTATAGCCTCGATTCTCGAGGGATCAATCTTAACTCATTTAGATATGACGTGACCTAAGATTTTTCCAAAATATAGTCCAATGATTGACTTACCAGGGTTTAAAGATATTCTATATTTTCTGCACCTCTAAAAGGAGTAGTCTAATGGGTTGACGATTTCTCCCGTCATTAGACTACTCCGTCCATCGTCTCCGTTAACAGGCTCTATTAACCGTCAACGCCTCTGACCCCTTCCGTTCTTGTTTCCGTGAGCATTCTTCACCGGGTCCCACATGATCCCTGCAGATCCGTCCTTCCCGTCCGTCGCCGGGCGAAATCGTCGCTTCACTGTTCATAAGTGGTGTTCAAGACACCGAATTTGAAATTTGAATTTCAAATGGCCACCATCCACGAAAGTTTCCTGCGATAATTCTTCACACCAATTCCCTCCATTCTTAGCCATGGTAGAAGAAGTTTCCCATTCCATCAAGGATACCTCCAAAAACTGGCGGTCGATAGTTTGAATCTTGCACAATGTGCAGAGGAGGAGCGCTTTCCAGGTTTGCAAGAAGGAAACGCGTGAACAGATGTGAAAGATGCTTGTTCTCTGCATACTACGGCTTTGATGAAGGCGCTGAGCATTTTGCAATAGCTCATAAGATCTTTGGGGTGAGCATTGTCTTGGAACATTCACTGCATATTCCCATACTCAAGCGTTGGCAGACAGTTGTAAGGTATCCTACCAGGCATAGGCTCCACTATGAGATCTCGTCTATGGCTAGTTGGCAGACAGTTGTAAGGTATCCTACCAAGCATAGGCTCCACTATGAGATCCCGTCTATGGCTAGTATATGGCTGCTTAGCGCACATTTCGGCCTTGCAGCAACATGTATATGAACTTAATATTAATTGTAAGAACATAAATCGCTTATGCTGCAAGTATCTCTAGGTCTCAAGATATGTGTAATGAATTTTTTTTACAGCACTTTGCACGCAGAAATAACATCTCTCTGCCATGTCATACTATCCCGAGCGCTACAAGGTGTTCTTGTCTCCTCATTAAATTCTGTGGAATTTTCTTAACAAAACTTCGGTCAGTAAACCAAACTCTATCCAATTTTTGGTTTAGTCTGGTTCAACCTGCCTAACTAGACCAGAAATGAATTTGATGAGGAGACAAGATGTTTTGTTAAAAAAATTTGTTTAAAGGTTGTGGTTATAACATTTCTTAACAGTCACTGCTACTGGCTTATTCCTTTCTCTTACATACGGAAAAGCTAAAATATTTTCATAAATTCAATAATGTAGGTTGTTTGGTGATACCTAGTGCTTTTAACACTCACTGCAACTCTGCAACTGACAGTCAGAAAAAACTTTGTCCCAACTAAAAACATTTTTTTATTAGATAAATATTTCCAACATTGAAAACAACACTATCAACTTCATTGAAACCCAGGTTGCCATGCACCTACTCCTTGATGCAGGGGCAGCAGTGTAAAAGTCAATCACGCATATTAACTGGTTTCATTTGTCTTATTCAAGAAGCTCATATTCATAGTAATTGGCCAAAGGATTCAACCATAAAAAAACACCAATAAATATTAAGAAACTGAAAAATCAGCAGCACCATTCTTTAAGCTTCAAATCACTTAAATTCTTAATTTCAGTAATACACCCAAATTTGATACAGCAAAAGCATCAACAACTTCAAATCTGTAATACGTTTCTCTTTTTGAATGTGAGAGGACTGGTTTGAAATGGTCCTATCCCATTTGTATAATCATCTGTTTTGGTATAAATACAGATTGGTTTTATCTACCTACCCGGTAGTTTGTAGGGTCACTTTAGAAGGTTTGGATCTTTTTATTATTATTTTTAGTTTGTGATGTACTTTTATTTAATCTATGGTAGGTGAACATTGATAGACACAACTACCCATTTAATTTTGTGGAAATAGTTGCTTGTTAAACAAAGAATAAAATTTCAACTAATTACTAAATCAACATTAAATTGATTAATATACACATAAAAAAACATTATAGCTATCCATTTTTTTAACCATCACTTAAATAATGTTTATTTAAATCTTAATCAAAATGCATTTATCATAACAATAGAGGACTACCATGAAATTAATGTTGATCTTACACTTGTTACACTATGGTTAATGTTATTGATCCACTCAACTAAGCCCATAATATAAGATAATATTAAAAGGCTATCACCTTAATAACCAATATCTGCAATATTTCCAACTAGATTTGATTGTGAACACAGAGAATGGAATCTAACAAACTATTTAAAAGAAAATATAAACCAGGTACGTGAAAGCTAGGACAGTGCCATGATACTAGGTGCATGGAGAAGTTACTGTTCCACTATTCAAGTGGCTTGAAAAACGATGTATCCACTAACTGTTGGAGTATCAGTACAACCTTCACATGGCCTAACCGCTGCACCTCTGGGAATATAAAACAAGTGGACTAACTTCCATTGGTAGTGATTGGGCTTTGTGCTGGGTTTCAAATGTTCACCAACATCTGAAAGTTTTGGTGTAACCCCAAACCTTACATGGTATCAGAGCAGAGGTCTTGGCTTCAACTCCCTCAAGCTATGCTGAAGGCAGGCTAGTGATTGGGCCTTGTATTGGGTTTCAAATGTTCACCAACATCTGCAGGTTTTGGGACTTGTATAAACCCTAACCAAAAGGTCATATCTTGTTTTCTCAATGCTCTCATATCAAGCGCTGCAAGAATGGGTGGCTCAAATATGCTCGTAGCCATGGTCGTTATATCAACCAATGCCCATGTTGGGGATACCCAGAGAGAAAATTTCAGTCATTGCGTTGCTAGGGTTTGTGGACCTCACTCTATCACAGAAGTGTGATTGAAATTTTTTAGAAAATAAAGAATTAATCTCGACGATGAATAGATGTCTATCTAAGACTTTCTCCATGTCGACAATAGACCATGCTGTAAATGATAGTCCACAGATGATGCGAAAAAAATAAAATAGCGTTTCATTTTCTAGAATATTGGATTTGATGGGTTTTCCCAAAGAACACTGGATTATTGATAGCAACAGACGTTTCAATGCAGAATAGTCGGGCAACTTCTCTTACCTCAGTATTTTATGGCTGTTAAGATTGAGTTTCAAAAGATCAGGGAGACACATTTATGTGCAGAGGTATTTAGATATGATTTTAGAGGTATTTAGATATGATTTTAGATCTTCCATATTTATGTGGATAATCAAGATTAACCCAAATACAAGAAGTGTACAGCATTGATTCATTTTATTTTATGGTAGTATTAATTTGTATCTTGTTATGTTAAATGTATTTTAATTAAGATTTAAATAAGTTTAAAGACTGCTAACATTTTGTTTTGTTTTTTTCATATTAGTTTTCTATTTTTTTATTAAATAGTATTTGTTTTGTGTTTATATTAACTCAAACTGTAACAATATGGTATGAATAACAAATATAAAATTATAGATTTTAGTTTTTGTTTAACAGCCAATTATCTTCACAAAGCTAAATTAATGGTTAATAGCTAACTATCTTCACAAAACCAAATTAATGGTTAGTTGTGCTTATCAACATTCACCTGCCAGGCTACTTGTAATTGTGCTAATTTTATTTGTTGTTAGTTGTAACTCTGAATGCATTGCAATGATCAAAACAAAACACTAAAGCTCAACTTCTCCTAGTGACATATGGTGAATAACACTTCATGTGTTTGAAAATAATAGCAATACTTACTTCTTTATCTTGGAAACAACCTAAGATCAGGGAATACAGATAGAACAAAATCCCATTGTAGATAAAATAGTAGAATCTAAACGGAAAATTATACTAGTTAAAAGGTGT
>LPNX010826788.1:40540-55540 GCA_001517045.1 Pseudotsuga menziesii
CCTCGCACGTTCAAATCCCATAAGCCTTCAACATTATGTTGAAGTATTTGTATTCACATGATAAAAGATAAAAGTAGTGATCAAGAAGGTCAGAATCAAAACAAAACCATATTTGAGTATCAACTCCTGGTAACTCTTCCACCCCTCTTCCATTTAACCTTGCAGAACACAACATTGCATCCTGCACCCTTCAACTGTTTCACAAGGAGCTCTCGAATGCACATCTACAGTGACAGTTTTTACGAGAGCAAATCAGTCTCAAATCCTACATGATTTTTTTTTGCTGAACTGGGATTCCAATGGAAGCCTAGTGTAAAGGCAAAACGATCTTCAACAGACTAGTTTAATAAGGCTGCATCAATTTCAATCGATGGATGGCCAGTGGAGATCAACCTGAGTATTTGGCTGAAAAAGATATCCAAACTAATCAAATGACTGCCAAACAATTACTATATTCTTGTATCAGAAAATAAATAACTGGGATGGAAAACGTGACTAAGAAATGCATAAGTTGTCAATACAGGAGCATGCATCTTTGCAGCAGTGCAGGAATTTGATGAGCAAATATGATTTAGAAAACAAAAAGACAGTCATAATCTTGTTTTAAAATGCTCAAAACTGATTACAGAGTTGTCAAAATGGTCAAACTTGACTGGTTGTTTAAGTTTATTAGCTGTTTAGGTTTCAAGTTCCTACACTGCTTCACAGTACATAGAAATTACCTAAATTACATGCTGTAAGATGCTAATTGTGAGTTTGCTTAGTTAATAAGCAAATTACATTGCTGGAAGATGCTAATTGTGAGGTTGTTTAGTTAATAAGCAAATTACATTCTGTAAGATGCTAATCATGAGTTTGTTTAAGATGCAATATGACCTCCAAATGTTTGCTAATTGTGAGTTTGTTTAAGATGCAATATGACCTCCAAATGTATACTAATTGTGAGTTTGTTAAGTTAATGAAAACTGGCAATCTTACCTCCAAATGTTTGCTATGAAACACAATACAATTAGCCCATTAACTTAAATTGTTAATTGGGATGAACTGCTAGTTATCAATGCTTTAGTTAACAGTTAGCAATTAACATCACATGTAAATTGAGATTTTATTATAATTGTTTTTTTTTTAAATTTAAAATAATGCCCATAAAATAAATTTGGCAACAACATTTTTGTCGATCTTCCTACAATCTAGAAATAATAACACTTCCTCCTCTACTCTAAATTGAAAAATATAAAAACCTATCAATATAAACTTACACTAAAACTTAGAACTTTTAATTGATTTCAACTAATTGGATCCTCTTGCCAACATTTCTTGGAATTTCCATCATATTCTTGGCGTTGCAGGCACATCTGTTGGTAAAATGTGGCTATAAATTCTTTTGCCTATCTATCAATTTCTGAGCTGAAGGAACAGTTGGAACATGCGGTCGTTGAAACATAATTACAAGAATCAGAAGAGGATTCATCAGAAAAAGAATGGGGATCCATTAAGTTGAAATACTGATCATCATCTTCATCGCAGGAAATGAATTGGGGATTTTCCACATAATCCAATTCGGCTTCCAGTTCGTCTTTGACACGAATGCAAACAATGGCATTTTTTAACAAAATGTCTTGTCTCCTCATCAAATTCATTTCTGGTCTAGTTGGGCAGGTTGAACCAGAATAGACCAGAAATTGGATAGAGTTTGGTTTACTGACCGAAGTTTTGTTAAGAAAATTCCACAGAATTTAATGAGGAGACAAGAACACCTTGTAGTGCTCGGGATAGTATGACATGGCAGAGATATGTTATTTCTACATGCAAAGTGTTGTAAAAAAAATTCATTACACATATCTTGAGACCTAGAGATACTTGCAGCATAAGCGATTTATGTTCTTACAATTAATATTAAGTTCATATACATGTTGCTGCAAGGCCGAAATGTGCGCTAAGCAGCCATATACTAGCCATAGATGGGATCTCATAGTGGAGCCTATGCCTGGTAGGATACCTTACAACTGTCTGCCAACTAGCCATAGACGGGATCTCATAGTGGAGCCTATGCCTGGTAGGATACCTTACAACTGTCTGCCAACGCTTGAGTATGGGAATATGCAGTGAATGTTCCAAGACAATGCTCACCCCAAAGATCTTATGAGCTGTTGCAAAATGCTCAGCGCCTTCATCAAATCCGTAGTATGCAGAGAACAAGCATCTTTCACATCCGTTCACGCATTTCCTTCTTGCAAACCTGGAAAGCGCTCCTCCTCTGCACATTGTGTAGGATTCGAACTATTAACCGCCAGTTTTCGGAGGTATCCTTGATGGAATGGGAAGCTTCTTCTGCCATGGCTGAGAATGGAGGGAATTGGTGTGAAGAACCATCGCAGGAAACTTTCATGGACGGAGGCCATTTGAAATTCAAATTTCAAATTCGGTGTCTTGAACACCACGTCTGAACAGTGAAGCAACGATTTTGCCTGGCGACGGACATCGAGGCAACGGACGGGAAGGACGGATCTGCAGGGATCATGTGGGACCTGGTGAAGAATACTCATTGAATCAAGAATGGAAGGGTCCGGAGGCGTTGACAATTAATAGAGCCTGTTAACGGAGATGATGGACGGAGTAGTCTAACGCCGGGAGAAATCGTCGACCCGTTAGACTACTACCCTCTAAAATATTTTCCTAAGATGACGTACATGATCCTTGTATTCTTTGGACGCTAAAGTCAAGTCATCTTGGTAAATTTTGATTATCTTTCCAATTTCGTACCTACAAACGTTGTACATTTCCCTTTGAAAGGTTGACCCAACATTCATTAATCTATAGGGCATTGTAAGATATTCATACGTTCCCTAAGGAGTGGAAAATGTTGTTTTGGGCCTATCCTCCTCTTTGATAAACACTTGGTTATATCTTGAGAATATGTCAATCATGAACAACATCCCATCCCTCGTGAGTCTTTGTAATAGATTTTCCATGTAAGTGAATGGGCAGTTATTTTTAAGGGATATTTGGTTGAGATTCCTAAAGTCCACACAAATTATTATCTCACCATTCGTCTTCCTTGTCACTGTGAAATTAGCTAACCACTCATAATGTATCATTGGGGAAATAATATTAGCTTCCAACATATTTTGTAATTCCTTTTGGATAAGAGGTGCTAACCACTCATAATGTATCAATGGGGAAATAATATTAGCTTCCAATATATTCAAATTACTAATTTTGATTAATTTTTTTTAAATGATAGAATTAGTTGTCGAATTTCCAACTTAAATTTCTATTGTCAGAGTTTCGACACCACAGTCGTCATATTTTCGAAACCATATTCATTGGATTTTTGACACCACTATCATCATATTTTCGACACCATAGTAGTCGGATATGTGAGGCCATTTCCTCAGAGTTGCGACGTATTTGGCATATTTGTTTGCAACAGTAACTAGGAGTTTTACAATGGTAACTAGGCTCCATATCATTGTTTATCCAATGAGTGTTGAATTTGAAAATATATAAATTACAGAAGCATTCCTCCATGTTTTCTATAGAAGCGACAAACGGTTTGCAGAAATTATTTTATTCCTCGACGGACGGTTTGAGGAATTATTTTATTCTTCGACGAACGGTTTACAGAATTATTTTATTCTTCGACGGATGGTTTGCGGATTTCATTTTATTCTTCAACAGACGATTTGCGAAAATTATTTTATTCTTCGACAAAAATCCATTTGCAGAAATAGTGACATGTGGACCTTGATTTTTTAAGATCGTCGATAGTCTTCATTCAATCTTTTTGTGACAAAATGTCAAATAGCAATATTCCTGATCCAAACGAACAAAATCGACAATTGCTTGCTAGACTGTGGGATGCAGCGAAAACAAGGGGTGATGGGAAATGTTATTGTCCATGTAGTCAATGCATGGGCTTTAAGAGGAGAGCACTATTGATCACAATAACCACAAAACATTGTAGAGAACATGGACATGCTGAGGGGAGGAGATGAATATCGTCCATTTGTAAGTTTAACATTATAAAGTTTTTAATATTTTCTGCATTGGTAAATATATGTAATATTTTAATATTTTTTATATTAACTTATATCTATTGATGTATTCATGTAATTATAAATTAAAGACATCCTACGGCATATCGTCCAGAGGAAGTTCTTTCAGAACAAGTCCCGGATCAACATGGAGTTATGATTAATGGAGAACAAGTTAATGATCCTATTGAAGAAGATGATCATATTGATAATGTAGTTGAAGATGATGGTACAAATACATTGATCCATGATGCATTTAATGTTAGAATGGATGATGATGATGACGATGATCATGAAAATACTGATGACTTTGATGATGTTCACAATATGCCTCTTCTTGAGAACGCATACAAACCCCTTTATAAAGGATCCAACACAAATCTTCTCTCTGCAATATTGTTGATAATGAACTTGAAGGTTATGAATGGTGTTTAAAACATATCAATCACATGGATGTTAAGGTATGCAAAATGATCCATCACATATATATAATCGGATAAAGGTTATCTTCATTCCTCTAATAATTGTATTTTTAATTCCTAATTCAAATTAATACGAATGAAATGTGTTTCATTAATATTATTTATATATTATATTAACTTGATTTTAATTTGAATTTAATGTAGCTTGATAGCTGAATTTTTGTTACCACCATCAAATATTTTACCTTACACATATAGAGATTTATCTGCCATCATGAAAGAAATTGGAGTGCATTATGAAGCAATTCAAGCATGCCCCGATGACCATGTTATATATTATAATCAACATGAATTTGCAACAGAATGTGCAGAATGTCATATAAGTATATATCGAACATATAAAGTAACAAAAAAGGTGCCTCACAAGGTTCTTTGTTATATTCCCATTATTCCACGTTTGCAATGACTGTTCAAGTGCAAAAAAATAGCGCAATTTATGGATTACCATGCAAGGAACAAAAGTCAAGATGACATTATTCGAATGCCTGCAGATGGTTCTGCATTTAGAGATATGGAGGAAAAGTGGCCTCACTTTAAAGAAGAATCCTTTAATCTTAGGATTTATTTGGAAGCAGATGATGTCAATCCATTTGCAGAGATGAGATCCGTTTACACGGCATGGCCTATTTTTGTTATCAACAATAACATTCCTTGATGGTTGTCAATAAAGAGGGAGCACATAATGTTGTCGATGATTATTCCTGGTATATTGTGTCTACAACTGTTTTATTTTTAATGTAGCTGTGGCATATCATTTGTCTTATTTTGTTTCCTAATGTCATATATATATATATATATATTTTTAATTTTTCTCTTGTGCATGGTTTATATATCTAAATGGTACTCATAATTATATATTTTGTCTGTTCAAATCAATCAAGTAAGTACCAAGTTAAATATATGAATGTATATATCGAACCTCTTATAGACGAGATACTAAAGTTATGGAATGGAATCCATATGTATGACATATCTAGACCAATACGACAAAGAAAATTTCAATTCCATGGACTTCTTGTATGGACAATACACGATGCCCCAGGGTTAACCCATTTTTGTGGTTTGTATTTTTAAGTTACACTTTAATTGCATTTAATTTTATGAACTAGTTAATATAGTACTATGAACACATGTTTTTATAAGTATTCCATTCATTATATATATAATTATAATCGACATAGATATTCCATATCTTTATGTAGGTCTTCAGACAAATGGAAAATTTGCATGTCGAGTTTGTGGTCCTAAGATCAAATATCGTCGCTCAAAAAACTTAAGAAATGAGGTGTTTGATGAATATAGGAACTTCCTCTCTAAGAATCACAAGTATCAAACAACCGAAAAAAATCTATTCAATGGGAAGCAAGATACTGCATTAAAACCACAGAGAATGACACCTCACCTATGGAAGTTGCAATATAATAGAAATAATCAAGCTGGTACGTATGGATCATCATATATGAAATGTTATGTTTTTTTTTATTGTGTGTTGTTTACTGTTGTGGCCATTGATTTCTATAATTTATTTATAAACTACGATTAATGATGTCCATCGTGATCATGAAGACATTAATGGGATTCCATGAGGAATGAAAAGTTATCCTAAATGATTCAACAGGTTTCCCTACTATGAGCACCTACAAATTCCTCATATTTTTGATACAATGCATATCGAAAAGTATGTGACTGAAACATTATGGTGAATATTGGATCTAAGGAGCGACAAAGAAAAAATTGTGAAAATTTGCAAATACATTCAAGAAGGCAACCATGCAATCAAAGACGTCATTCGATTTCATAGCAACAGAGACCAAATTAATATAAAATCACTTCCATGGATGTTAATGGAGCAGCAAAGTAATTTTGTAAAATAAGTCATGCAGAAAATTAAATTTCCCACTAGATTTTGTGTGAACATGAAGAATATCATAACAAAGAAATGTGATTTTGTGGGGGTGAAAATGCATAATTGGCATGTCTTCCTGAAGGTAATTATTATGATATCCATAAGATTATTGTTTTTTTAATTCCAATGCATATTGTTGTTATTTTGTTTGTCTACTCTTTGTTTAAAAAATGATGTGGTTTATATATTGTTACAGTATGTTCTACCTCTCTCTCCTGGACAACTTCGACAACAATGTCAAACAAGTTATATATATTCTTGGGAAATACATGAGGTAACTAGCGATTTTTTGCATGCTCTTAGTGTTTGTTTAATTCATCGTAGAACTTATATTTGTTTTTTTTGCACTAATTCATGTTATGTAATTTAATGTTTTTTTTAATATCGTTATTGGTTTGAGTCACTTGTAGATGGTTGTCATCTAAAGAAATCCATAAAGAAGATATAAAGTATTGGAGGACAGAAATTTCTCATCTAATGTGTGAAATACGGAAGCATATACCTTCGGCATTTTTCAATGCACAAGAACACTACCTCATACACCAAGTCTAGGAGATTGAATTGTGTGGACATGTGCATTTAAGGTCCATGTGGATGATTGAGAGGCACTTGAAATTTATGAAGGGTTTGGTTAGACAACAAGCATGTGCTGATAGTTCTATGATGGAGGGATATACGGTATACCAAAACATGTTGTATATTAGTGAATATCTTCCTAATTTAGCATTAAATCTCAATTTACGTTGCATTTGTGATCCAGACTCTAATAAAATTTTTGAAGGGGAGTACCTGAAGGGGAAAGGTAGATCGAGGAAGGTGAAAGGTAATTATTATCTAGTGAAATTAATTAATATAATACATTTGACTATTTATTTTTATGTATATATATCATACATATTCTATTTTTATATTCAATATATTGCATCAATTAAGAGCGTATACTTTGTTAAGATAATTTACATGTGTATTGAATTTTAATTTTTATTGACATCAAGAAGTTGGTCAAGAGTGGGATGCAATTCATTTATACATCGCAAACAATATTGACTTGATGAAGGTATGGATTAAATGATGTGAAAAATATGGTCATGGAATATCATGGGAAGGTGTGCCTTCATTGGTTAAAGCTGCACATCGCAATGGAGATACCAATCTTACACAAAGGGAAATCGATTTAGCGTATGTTTTAAAAGATAAGAAGGCAGGCATATTAATCGACCACTCTATTTTTTTTTTTGCAAATTTCATATTGATGTACACGTTGATTTTTTCCATGTATGGCATAAACACGCACTTAATCATAAATATTGAATCATTATGTAATCTTTTTGTGTATGTCTTGTTGTAGGTAAAACACCATAAGGATATGGTGTGCAATGGTTGTAGATATCACATAAAAAGGTTGGATGAAACAAAGAAAACATCAGATTGTGGGATATCTGCAGTCTTTGAGGTGACCAATGTTTCCTCCATAAGTGATAGACATCCAGAACTCTCAGAAAATCGAAACTATGGGTATCTGGAATATATTCTTTAGTGTGACTTTAACTCCTTCAAGGTAGTTATGTTCATTGGCAAATGGTATAGGTTACGATTGAATCAACTTGATCCCAATAGAACTATTATTGAACATGATAATGGATTTACCATGGTAAATACAAGGTTGTTTGAGCTAGGAACAAAGCCCTATGTTCTTCCAATTCAATGTGAACAAGTATTTTACTCTGAGGTTCCAGGTAAAGTGGGTTGGTAATTTGTTGTGAGACACAATCCAAGGGGAATGTTGGTAAAGTATAACCTAGAGGAAGGTAATGAAGAGGGTTTCAAAGAAGAAGACGATGATGAATATCATGATCAACATGAGCTAGATGATCATGTTCCCGAAGAATATGTCAAAGAATTAGTTGAATCAGATGATGTAGCAGACAATGTCCATGAAGATGATATCGACGAACATGATGATCGTAATTGAGATAGATGATGATGATGATATGGCCAATCCTTACAATGTACACTTTGGATCAGATGATATATATGATGACTTGGATGAAGAAGATGATGAAGTCTATGAAGTGTACGAGGTATGTAGTAATACATATTCTCTATATATTTTGATTGAATATTGTGATAGAAATATTGAATTTTATTGGTATGTGTAAATTTGGCTTGGACTAAAATTTGACATGGTTAGACATGATGCATGAATTGACGATGTGGAAGGGTTTCTAGACTCAAACATTACTAACTCTAACAATTCGAGTATAAAAAAACCATACGTATAGATTAATTAATGTGCTACATCATCACCACCGTCATCATCATCATCACCATCGTCATCATCATCATCACCATATTCATCGTGATCATGATATTCATCTCCATCATCATCATCATCTTCAACTTCATCATCATCATCATCTTCATCATCAAACATTATTGGCACTAACAATTCGAGCATCAAAAACCATACCTATAGATTAATTAATGTGCTAAGTGGGGCCAACGTTGAAATTTTTTATATATCTTCCAGCTTGGTCTGAAATTTGGCATGGTCGTGATCATGAATAACATCATCGTCATCATAATAATCATCATCATTTCCATAATCATCATCATCTTCATCATTTCATATGACATCAACATCATGATCACCATCTTCATCATCATCATCATCATCATCATCGTTATTGTTGTCATAAATAACATCATCATAATCATCGTCATCATCATCATTATCATAATAATCGTCATCATCATCATCATCGTCGTCGTCATCATAATCATCATCATCATCATCTTCATCATTTCATAGGACATCAACATTATGATTACCATCTTCATCATCATCGTCATCATCATCATCATCTTCATCATCATCTTCATCATCACCATCGTCATCATCACCATCGTCATCATTGTCATCATCATCATTGTCATCTTCATCTTAACCATCATCATCATCGTCATCATCAAACATTGGCATGGTTAGACTAGACGCATGCATTGACAGTGTGGGAGGGTTTCCAAACTCAAACATCATCATCATAATCATCATCATCATCATCATCATAGCTAACATCATCATAATCATCGTCATTTTCATTGTCAAATGTGACTGACACTAACAATTCAAGCATAAAAAACCATACCTATAGATTAATTAATGTGCTACATAGGGCCAACATTGAAAATTTATATATATGTGTCATCTTGGACTGAAATTTGGCATGGTTATACTAGACGCATGCATTGATGGTGTGGGAGGGTTTCCAGACTCAAACGTCATCATCATAATCATCGTCATCATCGTGATCTTAACTAACATCATCATAAACATCGTCATCATCATCATGTTCATCATTTCATATGACATCAACATTGTGATCACCATCTTCATTATCATCTTCATAATTATCTTCATCATCATCGTCATTGTCATAACTAACATCATCATAATCATTTTCATCACCATTGTCATCATCATCATCATCATCATAATCATTGTCATCATCATTGTCTTCCTCATCATCATCATCGTCATCATCATCATCATCATCATCATCATCATCGTCGTCATCGTCATCATCTTCATCATCATCTTTGTCATCACCATCATCGTCATCATCATCATCGTCATATCCATCATCATCATATCCATCATCGTCATATTCATGGCATCATCACCATCTTCATCTTCATCATCTTCGTCGTCATCATCGTCATCATCATCGTCATCTTCATCGTCAAACATGACTGAAACTTGAGGTACCTATAAACTATTGTTACTTCACCTTTGTAATGAGCAACGATAGTTCAATGGAACATGCACACTTTTTTTGTTCAAGGTAATTTTAGATGTGTCTTATCATATGTTTAGACGACGTTAGTTCCACATTATAAATGTCCCTTTTAGGATGCTCATTCAATGTTAGGTCCAAGTTAGACATGGCTTATCGGGGACGTTTAGCTAACGTTAATTCCATGATGGCAATGTCGTGTAAGGACATCCATTCCATGTTAGGTCCAAGTTAGACATGGATTATTATATGTTCATCCAATGCTAGTTCCATGTTAGACACATCGCTTTTTGGACATTCTTTCCATGCTATGTCCAAATTGCAAGCTTGTGTTTTTGTAAGTTCATTCCACATTAAGGGACTTCACTTTTTAGACATTCCACTAAAAGTACCTAATGGTGCTTTTGGATGTGAATAAATGCATAACAAACTTGTCTTTGAATTTGTCGAATACATAAATCCATGGAATTTTCACCAACTTTACAACCAACGTCAATTTGACGAAAAATTGATTGAATGAGGCTAATAAATCCAGTAGTGAGGGATGAGGAAATCTCATAAATAAGGGATTCTTAGGAGAAATGAACATAAAAAATCAGCGAATTAGGACTAATTCTTCCAACATAACCACATTATGAGTGCTTATGTCCCTCATATCTTCTATGAATGTCTTATTTGTGCAATATTAGACATGGTTGAGATAGTTGGAGGGTGGTTTCAAGGTGTTATACCCAAAGAACAACTTTTCCAACCATTCGATTTAGAGAATTTTGGTATTTCTTATATATTTTGTGCTTTTTCCAAGGCACGTGCTCCTTTCCTTCCTTAAGGAAATGTGTGTATGCCCTCAAAACTATGTTTTTTTAATGGATTTTGGGATAGATTGAGTTGGTAACTTGTATTGAGGTAGGACCATCAATTATGAAGGACTCTTATATATGATTTAAGGCCTATAGTAGCTATTAAGGACTCTTCATATGCCATTAAGGACTATTCATATGGAATTAGGGACATTTGGAGTTTAATTATGGAAATATGGATGCCATTAGGGGTTCTTTGATTCCATTAGCTTCACCCAGATGCCATTAGGATCATTAGGGTTCCATTAGGGTCACTAAAGTGCCAATTAGTGTTATAACAACTATTTTTTCTCTAAATATTCATATCTTCTTCATGTTCCTTGCAATTATCTATTTGTAGCTCTCCTTTAGTATTTCCGTGCCATTTATCCAACTTAGAACAACATTTTCATCTTCTCTAATCTTTTTTCTCACTTATTTTTCTACTCAAGTTTCAATCGTATTGCGATACCAAGTGGTATAGTGAGGGGAACAATGATCTTGATTCTCCAACAAATCTAGAAATTTAATATAGTAGCTTTCTACACATAAATATTATAACAAAGATGCAACCTACATCTTGAATTCTTAATAACTTACCTTGCCCATAAAAGACAAATTAGATCACACAATCACAAGAGAATATATTTACTCATTCTCATTAATTAAAGTATGAATACACTATAGAATCACAACCATAACTCAACACTTTATTATGGTTCAATAGAAGACTCTCTAATGTTAAACTTTAGTCTCTAAATATTTGAATAGTGTATGGACAAATAAATAATTAAATAAACATAATATAAAATAAACAAATAAAAAAATACATAAAAAATAATAAATAAATAAACAATAAAACAAAACATATAAAAATACTCATTTACACTCATTTTTCACTTACCTCCAGCTAAGTCCCCTCCCGCATGTTAAAAATACTCCTTTTTTCACTTAACTCTTGAGTTCCTCGTAAAGTCGGTTCCTTCATAGGTTGATACTCTGTGATTTCACTTGTTTGTTCTGTCGGTTCCTTCACGGTTTGATACTCTATGATTTCACTCGTTTTCTCTACCAGTTCCTTCATGGGTTAATACTATGTGATTTCATTTGTTTGCTCTATTGGTTCCTTCACGGGTTGATTCTCTGCGAATTCACTTGTTTGCTGGTTCCTTCACGGGTTGATGCTCTATGATTTCACTTGTTTTCTCTCTCGGCTCCTTCATGGGTTGATACTCTATGATTTCACTTGTTTGCTCTACCCATTTATTCAACATTATTCCTTCACGGAGTTGACTACAATATTCTCTACACGGGTTTTTCACTATTACATATGGCTGAATTTTCCCACGAAAAAGTTAAAAACATTGTTTTCGTGGAAAAATAGTTTAAATTTTTGGAAAAAATTAAAAATTCCCCCAACATTAATCTTTATAGCGACGTTCTTGAAATTTCGTCGCAATTCCGACCACAGTTCATTGCTATTGTGACAAAAGTTCAAGAACGTCACTATAGCGACGAAAGGTCAAGAACATCTCTATAGTGACGAAGTATCAATGTTGACGATTGCAATTTACGGTGGATGTCACAATGAATATAAAAAATGGCACTTGTTACACTAAAGACGTTTTTTAAGTAGGTAGTGCCTCTCAAGGATTTGTTGTATATCATGAGACTATACAGATTTTCCCTGTATATTTTCTATCAAAAAAAACCAAGACAAGTTCAAAGCTCATTCCCAATCACAATCGTATTGGAATTTCCTTTCATGTTTGCAGAGGTCTTGATCATAGATTCCATCTATCTAGTGAATTTATAAAGGATGGACATTATAGAATACCATAATAGTTCTTTTTTCTAACTCCAACATAGTAGACAAGTCCATTGTTGCACGATATCATGTATGCATTTCCAAGAGAGAAAATTGAGATGTTGATGAAGTTCGTATTAATAACCTATTTGATTTGAGAAACCGATTGAGTTGTCTCATGTTTGGATTTCCTAATATTATATAAATACTCTTAATATGTATGCACTAAGGTGATGGCAGAGATCACTGGTGAGGCCTCTCTTGACATCATGGGACTCAATCTCTTCCTTAGCTATCAAATAATTCCTTTGCAATCATTTATTACCTTTCCTTAAGAATAAGAGGGTTGAGAACCAATGGATATTGGCTAGAGCTTTCCTTTTCTAGAAGTGATCACATTATAAAGAGGTCATCAAATGAGAGCCCTATTCTAAGGGACATGTGCAGCTAACCACAATGTGTTATGGATAGATTGTAGAGATACTCGTGATTTTATAATAATGTTCTAGTCCTATGTCTTTATAATATCATATTTCAATGTTTCTAAAATGAAACTATCTTGTAACAAGGGTCATATAACTTTTATTAGTGATAAAAAGTTTAAGTTATTGTTTTGTATTCTTTTTGGTATAAATAGGGGTTTCACCCCACTATTTTGTAATTGTTATTATTTTATCACTACAAACAACAAATTTATTGGGAATGTATCCTCCAACATAATTTAATTTTGTAGGTTTAATTCATCCTTGGTTGTGTAGATGTTCCCCACTATTTTCTATACTTTTGTTTCTTTATTTCAGCTACTCTTTGTTTCTTTGTTTATGTTACATCAATAGTTATAGTAATAGTTCCTATTTGGATTCAGAAACACTACATGTTGGTATTAGAGCTTCAATCAATTTTCATTTTGTTATATAGTTTCAAAAACAAAACAAAAATATGTCAAGGAGAAAATCCTAATATATCACCAAGGCATAGTTGAATGAGAGTTTCATAAACTTTACAAAAGACATGAGGTAGATGATGCAACTACAAACCCAAGGAAAAATGACCATGCACACTAATTTGGATACAACAATCCACAGCCCTAAAAATTTTAAGAAGGAAGAAAAAAATGTGAACCTTTGGGGAATAACAGGTAACACCCTTCCAAACTTGTCAACTATATGGAACTCTTATAAACCCGCCTTACATGGAACTCTTATATAGTACAAATTTGGAGGTGAAGTGTAACTCTTATAAAATTTAGATTCATATCCTTGTCAACTATATGGAACTCTTATAAACTTTAGGTGAATATTCAACTACATGGAACTCTTATACAATATAAATTTGGAGGTGAAGTGAAGTGGAACTTGTTAACTATATGGAACTCTTATAAAATTTAGATGAATATCCTTCATCATCACCATCATCCTTCTCATAATCCTATATATTAAGGAGGTTCTTACCATCCTCTAAATCATGCTTCTCCCTTGTCAAATTATCTAACAATATTATCTTTTTCATTAGCCTTCTTCCACTTCCCCACACTAGTATTGAACTATTAGTAATTCCCTTTTATACTAGTTAAGTCCATCCCTCAGACCTTTCATTTCTCTAATAAAATGTTAGCAAAAAAATCATGAGCCATTGTTCCCAATATACAAAGCATTATAGTTATTCTCAATAAGGCTTATGAGGAAATAGAGGACCACTTAAGGGATTCAAGGAACAAAGTTTCTATAAACAACTCCTTGCTATCCTAGTGAACCATTTTTCAAACCAAATACAAGAATGAATGTTCATTCTTCATTAGTTCTCACTATTTAGCTACAAATATTTATGAACAAATATTTTTAAAGAAGGGTACTATGTTTCCTCATTTCTAGAATATTCTTGCACCTTAGATCTACAAACTCAGGATTGCATTATTCATTTTTTCCAAAACCTAAAAACCCTAATTTCCCTATTGTTTGTCTATTGTTATCGCTCATATACCTCTCAACTTTTGGTTGTGTTTCCTCCATTGCATCCTCTCAGTATTTGTCCTCTCCCACACAGCTCATGTGACCTTATTTTGCTGCAATTTATTCTACAACTTCAATCCATTTGTAAACCTAAGTCATCTAATGAACCCTCATAACTTCATT
>LPNX010826788.1:60540-158645 GCA_001517045.1 Pseudotsuga menziesii
ATGATCATCATCTTCATCATGATCATCATTGTCATCACCATCTTCATCATCATTGTCATCACCATCTTCATCTTCATCATCATCATCATCTTCAATATCGTTGCCATCATCATGATCATCATTGTCATCATGATCATCATCTTCATCATGATCATCATCGTCATCACCATCTTCATCATCATCATCATCATCATCATCATCATTAGTATCATCACTATGATCAATATCTTATGTCAATGATCACACTGTATAGTCGAAGTACCATAAACAACAAATTGAAATATAATGAAGCATCCTTAATAAAATTAAAATTAAATATATAAAAAATAAAAAAAACAAAGAAAAAATATATAAAATAAAATATAATATATATATATATAATAAATAAAAATGAAACAAACAACAAAGAATACATACCCGCGGAACTATGAATCGACACCATATACAACCAACAAAGAACAAAGAATCCCTGCAAAACCGACATCCAAACCCCTCGACAGGTGCTATCGGAGGTCACGTAGAGGAGGTCTCGACAGGTTCTACCAAAGGTCACGCAGAGGAGGTCTCGAAAGATTCTACCGGAGGTCACACAGAGGAGGCTTTGCAGAGGCAGAGGAGGGTTTGCAACAGTCAAGGTTTGCAACGGTCGTGTAGAGGACAGGTTGCAGAGGCAGAAGGGGGTTTGCAGGGGTCACATGGAGGCTGACAGGCTGACAGAATGCCCCCTGTTAGCACTTAGAATGTACCTAGGTTGTGAAAAGGTAAACCAGTTTAGAATGTATTTCTGACCTAATACAATCAGAGAGGGATCTCTCACTATTTACAAAGGTTTTATACTCAAGATATTCAATCAAATACACTCAGAAGGTCAGATTTTTGATGGGACAAATAGGACAAGTTTGTTTTAAAAGACTTGGTAGGACAGTCATGGAGGAGACCATTGGGCAATGGAGTCAATAATCAGATCTGAAATAGGTTGCAGGAGGTAGGGTTTTGAAAGTTTATGAACAGAGGCAAGGTAGGCACCATTTCCTCAGTCTTAAGGTATTAGCAGGTTGATTAGCAGACAAAGGGAGACATTCCATCAAACATAGCACCTAACTATGGTGAATTCTGCAAGACTTTAGAAGAAAATATTTTGAAAAAATGCTTGAACAATGGACCTAGAGCATGCAGGATGAATTCTATCCCATACAAACTGATGCTCAAGCATGAAAGCAAATACACAATGGAGTGGGAAACAGGATAAACAATCACATAAAGAAATTACTTACTGAAGAAAAGATGGCACAAGAATCTCTGACATGAAAAATTACATTCTGCAAGACTTTAGAAGAAAATATTTTGAAAAAATGCTTGAACAATGGACCTAGAGCATGCAGGATGAATTCTATCCCATACAAACTGATGCTCAAGCATGAAAGCAAATACACAATGGAGTGGGAAACAGGATAAACAATCACATAAAGAAATTACTTACTGAAGAAAAGATGGCACAAGAATCTCTGACATGAAAAATTACATTCTGCAAGACTTTAGAAGAAAATATTTTGAAAAAATGCTTGAACAATGGACCTAGAGCATGCAGGATGAATTCTATCCCATACAAACTGATGCTCAAGCATGAAAGCAAATACACAATGGAGTGGGAAACAGGATAAACAATCACATAAAGAAATTACTTACTAAAGAAAAGATGGCACAAGAATCTCTGACATGAAAAATGTTTTACATTCCTCCTCTGCAGATTTCATTCATTTACTGAAAATGTGAATCCATTACAATGTAGAGCCTCTCTGCTCTTGAAAATCCTCCCTTAACTATCAATTACATTTTCCTCTTTATAAGAAAAGTCTTTACCTAACTTATAATTCAAAACCTAACCCTACTTCTAGAAATAGAAATAATTACAATAAAGTTTCTCCTGCATATCTCCCATGGTGACAGCTGTAGGGAATCTGGGAGAGGTTTTTATAATTGGACATGTTTCCAACAAAACCCACGTCTTCATTTCTCCATAATAATCATAATATCCTCGAAATATTCCTTTTAAGCTGCTGACTCAGATAATAAAATTGTATATTTCTGGAAAAATGACCTGTAAAGATATTTAAATTTCTCCCAACCTGTGGTTACTGTGTAAAAACTGAAGGAGGTTTTTTATTATAGTCCTGTTAGTATTAAAAATATCTCTCCGTTTTGTCAAATTAAATTCCATTTGTCCAAAACAATTCTTTGAAGTTGATGGCTGAAATAGTCCTTTGGAAAACCTGAGGCCTGTACAACTGATTTTTTTTCTGCTAAACCATAGCACCTGTGTGAAAACTGAAAGAGGTTTTTGTATATAGGTAAGTTTTGAAGAAAAGAATCTCCCGGTTTCTCAAAATACGTCTTAATTTGATCGAAACAATTATTTTTGTTGGATGACTAGAACAGTCATTTCGAAATCTGAATATTTTCCCTCTGAAGATGACTTTGCTGCTCCCAATCTGTATCACCTGAGTAAAAACTGAGAGAGGTTATTGTATATCAAGATGTTAATATGAAAAACCTCTTTCAGTTTCTGAAATATCTTCTTCCTTTGCTGTAAACAATTCGTTGAATAAAATTACTAAAACAGTCATTTCCAGAAAAATATGCTAAGTTGCTTCTGAATCTTTGAACCGTTTACTGCAAGAGAACACACACCATTTGTCCTTGTATATATTTCTGCAACTCTTCTGGGCTAGTAGATTCATACCCATACCCACAAGCATGAGTAGCAGCACCACTATAAGCATAAGAAGCAAAGGATGCATTATGGTATATAGAAGTACCAGTTTCTGATTGATTCGGTCGAAGTATCGGTAGTCTCAGTAGCATACACATATCCAGTAGCAGAGCTTAGTTGATTAAGCTATAGATTCCACAGAGACAGTGGATTGTCTCTTCCCTTCATCCCGGGGCACAAATGAAATTATTTTTTAAAACAAAGTCAAATTTATTTATAAACAATGGTCTATTCCGGAGCCACCTTTTCAAATTATCTTTCACACACCTTATTGTTCCGGATTCATTTGTGACCCTTGATCTAATTACCTTTCGTTTTCAACCGTAGGATCAAGTGCTGTGTACTCCTTTCTGCCAGGCTTCATGCTTTTAACCACTGTGCAACTTGATGCTCCAGAATCCCTCACAGCCGTAGATGCGATATGCCTTTAACCTTCCACCGTCGGATCATGCACCATATAATAAATTCCGCTGGGCTCCTTTCTTTTATCTGACGTGCAAGTCTGGGCTCTGGAATTATTTTCAGCCGTAGATTACTTTTCACTTTATTTTTTAACCGTCGGATGAGGCACCATCTAATGAATTCCGCTGGGCTCCTTTGTTTTATCCAACGTGCAAGTTTGGGCTCTGGAATTTATAATAACCATTGATTTAGTTCACTTTAATTATCCGCCGTCGGATCAACTTTACACATATGCATTCCGCGGAGCACTTTTGGTTTTAATTAGTGTGCAACTTTACCCTCCGGAAATGATATTACCCATTGATTCAAGTTTCACTTTTTACCTTAGCCACCGGATTATTTTATTTGCCAATGTTTTGATTATGCCTTTAAGAAGGTAATAAACCTTGTTTTAGCTCGTAAAACTTTATTAAACATGGTTTGCATAAACAAAGCCCGCTCTTTGACTTTAGAATATTCAAAACTATTAATTTTTGAATATAAAGAAAATAAAATCTTTATAAAACCCATTTTTTAGGTTTCTTTCAAAAATTAATAAGAAATGTTGCCCCATTTGTGAAAAATTTATGTCTTTTTCCCTAAACTTCTTTACCTTCTCTTCTTTGCCAACTTGGACATATTTTAATGAGAAAACTTTGGAAACCAGCTCAATCCCCCCTGAGAACTTAAAATTTTGAAGGCAATAGGAGCAATTCAGACAAAAATAAATTTAGTGTTAACAACTGGCTCCAACTAGGGATGCTATCCTCCCTGCGAGGTAGCAAAGAACCCCGTAGACCAGGTGCCAAATC
This sequence comes from Pseudotsuga menziesii, assembly GCA_001517045.1. Classification (NCBI taxonomy): domain Eukaryota; kingdom Viridiplantae; phylum Streptophyta; class Pinopsida; order Pinales; family Pinaceae; genus Pseudotsuga; species Pseudotsuga menziesii. The sequence goes on from LPNX010826788.1 coordinate 64,564, forward strand.
CATTGGGTTTCTCTTAACCTTTCTATGAAATCCTCAACCTGTTTTGAACTAAACCATCAACTGAAACCATTTTGCAACCAAATCCCACTCTGTCAACCTGTAACCTGTAACTGAATTGCACTTGAAACTGAAACCGAACTGAAAACTGCTGAAAGAGATGCTCGCCATGTCGAGCTTATTCATGCCTACCTATCCTACTTAACTAAGCACAAATGCTCAATCAAGCAAAATCTGACTTCCAATGAAGCCAATCAAGCAATTTATCCAATAATTCCATTTCTTCCTCATGCTTGATCAAAATTAGAACATAAGAACAAAATAGCAGTAGGTTATGATGAAAAATTTGTCCTTTGCTGCAAACATATAACCAACTACTCCATCTGAAATATTTATCCATGTACTATGTTACTGGATCATAAAAAACATGAAAAATTTCAAAATACTCAATCACTTGTTTGTCATGACAAGGCTGTCCAAAAAGTAACTCCTCTTGCATACTGTCAAATAGATCTTTAGAATAGCTTTGAAAGGAATTCTCATGATTGTCTTTCAATGATATATCAGCAACTTCATTTGATATTTCTACGTTTACAACTCCATTATTCCCAAGCACTTTAAGAGGAATATCATTTTTTTCTTCAACAAGATTAAGCAGAAAGATGTCTTCTTGACAAAATGTTTCTGAATTGGAAAGATTTAAAGAAACATCCCATTGAGAGTCCTCATCTCCTTCTTTGTGATCCCTTTGTTTATTGCACATTGTTGGTTCTTTCACATACTGAGATTGATGGCATGATTGCTCTTCATTTTCATTATATATAAGTAGGCTAAAATTTTCTTTAAAACCATCACTAACATAATTTTCAACAAGCTGACCACAATCATCAGAAAAACCATCAAGAGTATAACCGTCTTCTTTCACATCAATAGGCTGATCATCTTCATGCTCATATCTTTTTTCCAATTCTAATCCAAGGGATGATTTCTCTTTAATTGTATTTTCAGAAAATAAATATGTGGAGGGACTGTAAGACTGAAAATCAGAATTCTTTATGTAATCACCCACAGAAGCATTAGAATTTAGAGGAAATTGCTGCTGCAAAAATGAATTTTCTGATTGGGAATAAGCAGCCTCATCTTGAAACAAAACTTCAGAAGTTGAGTAATATGAAGAAGGGTTTGATTGACCATCCCAACTTCCCTCTTGGTCACACAAGGAATGATAAGACTGCTGCAAATTATCATCTACTTCAGCAAAAGAAATGTAGCTGCTTGAATCAGAGTTTTGACTCATGTCTTTTTCAGTAGAGGAAGAAATTATTAACTGCTGAGATTTTTCTTGAATGTGAAGACAACTAATTTGTGTTTCTTTTTTCTGAAATGGATTCTCATATAAAATTTCTAAGAGCTCTTCATCCACTAACTCATCATCACTATACAATTTTTTCAAATCTTCAATGAAACCTTTAGCATGCATACAACAATCTTGAACCAGCAACAAAGAGGGGTATTGGTTTTGGTAATGTTCATGAAATACTGTATGAAAATCAGTAAGGGAAAACAAACTTTATGATGGTAACCCTTCATACCATGACCTTGCATCTCCTTCCAAAGTAGCCATGAACATTTTCATTAAAGAATCCTCATGCAATTTAACTCCCAGCTTATGTATATGCATATGAAATCTAACCAAATGAAGGGAAGCATCATCATTCTTTTGATCTTTAAACTTTGGAAGACCTGTTTGCCAATCCACTTTAGGTATTCGATTTGGAAAACCAGGAATATGAGCACGATTCATAGGAGCATACCTTGCAGACAAAGAACTCATATCGACGAATGAATAAACTTCTTCAACTTCTTCAAACTTTGCAATCTTTTGACAGTGGAGTCGCCATAGGAATTCTGGAAACTGGATTCTTCAAAGATGGAGTCGCCGGGTGAAAGATGCACAACCTTGCTGATATCTGACTGTTGTTCACCATCAACAATCAAATCTGAAAGTATGTCGTTTATACCCAGGGAATATTTGAGCCTTCATTCCCCGGCAACGGTGCCAGTTTGTTAGCACTCAGAATGTACCCGGGTTGTGAAAAGGTAGATCCTGAGGTAACATCAAAAACCACTTTAGAATGTATTTCTAAACTAATACAATCAGAGAGGGATCTCTCACTATTTAAAAAGGTTTTATACTCAAGATATTCAATCAAATACACTCAGAAGGTCAGATTTCTGATGGGACAAATAGGACAAGTTTGTTTTAAAAGACTTGGTAGGACAGTCATGGAGGAGACCATTGGGCAATGGAGTCAATAATCAGATCTGAAATAGGTTGCAAGAGGTAGGGTTTTGAAAGTTTATGAACAGAGGCAAGGTAGGCACCATTTCCTCAGTCTTAAGGTATTAGCAGGTTCAATAGCAGACAAAGGGAGACATTCCATCAAACAGAGCACCTAACTATGGTGAATTCTACAAGACTTTAGAAGAAAATATTTTGAAAAAATGCTTGAACAATGGACCTAGAGCATGCAAGATGAATTATAGCCCATACAAACTGATGCTCAAGCATGAAAGCAAATACACAATGGAGTGGGAAACAGGATAAACAATCACATAAAGAAATTACTTACTGAAGAAAAGATGGCACAAGAATCTCTGACATGAAAAAGGTTTTACATTCCTCCTCTGCAGATTTCATTCATTTACTAAAAACATGAATCCATTACAATGTAGAGCCTCTCCACTCTTGAAAATCCTCCCTTAACTATCAATTACATTTTCCTCTTTATAAGAAAAGTCTTTACCTAACTTATAATTCAAAACCTAACCCTACTTCTAGAAATAGAAACAATTACAATAAAGTTTCTTTTGCATATCTCCCATGGTGATAGCTGTAGGGAATATGGGAGAGGTTTTTATATTTGGACATGTTTCCAACAAAACCCACGTCTTAATTTCTCCATAATAATCATAATATCCTCGAAATATTCCTTTTAAGCTGCTGACTCAGATAATAACATTGTATATTTCTGGAAAAATGACCTGTAAAGATATTTAACTTTCTCCCAACCTGTGGTTACTATGTAACAACTGAAGGAGGTTTTTTATTATAGTCCTATTAGAAATAAAAAACTCTCTCAGTTTTGTCAAATTAAATTCCATTTGTCCAAAACAATTCTTTGAAGTTGATGGCTGAAATAGTCCTTTGGAAAACCTGAAAAATGGCCTGTACAACTAATTTTGTTTCTGCTAAACCATAGCACCTATATGAAAATTGAAAGCGGTTTTTTTATATAGGTAAGTTTTGAATAAAAGCCTCTCCCATTTTCTCAAAATAAGTCTTCATTTGATCTAAAAAATTATTTTTGTTGGATGACTAGAACAGTCATTTCGAAATCTGAATATTTTCCCTCTGAAGATGACTTTGCTGTTCCCAATATGTATCACCTGAGTAAAAAATGAGAGAGGTTATTGTATATCAATATGTTACTATGAAAAACCTCTTTCATTTTCTGAAATATCTTCTTCTTTTGATGTAAACAATTCGTTGAATAAAATGACTAAAACAGTCATTTCCAGAAAAATATGCTAAGTTGCTTCTGAATCTTTGAACTGTTTACTGCAAGAGAACACACACCATTTGTCCTTGTATATATTTCTGCAACTCTTCTGTGCTAGTAGATTCATACCCATACCCACAAGCACTAGTAGCAGCACCACTATAAGCATAAGAAGCAAAGGATGCATTATAGTATATAGAAGTACTAGTTTCTGATTGATTCGGTCGAAGTATCGGTAGTCTCAGTAGCATACACATATCCAGTAGCAGAGCTTAGTTTATTGAGCTATAGATCCCACAGAGACGGTGAACTGTCTCTTCCCTTCAGCCCGGGGCACAAATGAAATTATTTTTTAAAACAAAGTCAAATTTATTTATAAACAATGGTTTATTCCGGAGCCACCTTTTCAAATTATCTTTCACGCACCTTATTGTTCCGGATTCTTTTGTGACCCTTGATCTAATTACCTTTCGTTTTCAACCATAGGATCAAGTGCCGTGTACTCCTTTCCGCCAGGCTTCATGCTTTTAACCACCGTGCAACTTCATGCTCCAGAATCCCTCACAGCCGTAGATGCGATATGCCTTTAACCTTCCACCGTCGAATCATGCACCATATAATGAATTCCGCTGGGCTCCTTTCTTTTATCTGACGTGCAAGTCTGGGCTCTGGAATTATTTTCAGCCATAGATTACTTTTCACTTTATTTTTTAACCGTCGGATGAGGCACCATCTAATGAATTCCACTGGGCTCCTTTATTTTATCCAACGTGCAAGTTTGGGCTCTGGAATTTATAATAACCATTGATTTAATTCACTTTAATTATCCGCCGTCGAATCAACTTTACACATATGCATTCCGCGGAGCACTTTTGGTTTTAATTAGTGCGCAACTTTACCCTCCAGAAATGATATTACCCGTTGATTCAAGTTTCACTTTTTACATTAGCCACCGGATTATTTTATTTGCCAATGTTTTGATTATGCCTTTAAGAAGGTAATAAACCTTGCTTTAGCCCGTAAAACTTTATTAAACTTGGTTTGCATAAACAAAGCCTGCTCTTTGACTTTAGAATATTCAAAACTATTAATTTTTGAATATAAAGAAAATAAAATCTTTATAAAACCCATTTTTTAGGTTTCTTTCAAAAATTAATAAGAAATTTTGCCCCATTTGTGAAAAATTTATGTCTTTTGCCCTAAACTTCTTTACCTTCTCTTCTTTTCCAACTTGGACATATTTTAATGAGAAAACTTTGGAAACCAGCTCAATCACCCCTGAGAACTTAAAATTTTGAAGGCAATAGGAGCAATTCAGACAAAAATAAATTTAGTGTTAACACCCCCAAATCGGTGAGTACCTTATATGTTTGCTCAAATAATTTTGATTTGGAATTTAAAAAAACAACTTCTCTATGCAAAAGAAATATTTATTTAGCATGGATTTATACTAGTATGGAAAAGCTGAAAAGACTGTGTTCATAATATAGTTTAAAAGATGAACTTCTCTTCCCTTGAATTCCCCTCTCTATGTGAGGTCAGGGTCACTGCTTCCTTTTGTTTTATGTATAATGGATGTCGGTCCGTGCTTTAAATCATTTTTACTGTCACTATAGAATACGATATCTCAAATTATTGTAATGGATACCACTATATAAAGTATTTGGACCATATTCCCCAGTATTATTTTGATGTTCATCGCTATACCATTTTTCTTTATATAGAGATGTGAATGCATTAATTTTAACCCAGGTGGACACGCACCGCCCTAGCCAAAAATCCTATGGTTTCTTGTTGTTCGAGTCTCCCTTTAATTAATAGTAGGGGAAATAGACGCCCAACCCACAATGTCTGACCCCGTTGCATTGCATTTGTCAAATGCATAGTCTGTACACCACAAACACACCAGCATTAAAGAAATACATGACATAAGAGGTATTTAACGCTGATATGGATGATATTCATTAATTAATATACGTGCTAGTAGGCACAGAGGAGAATTCAAAGCTAGTTGCGTCCTTTCCAATTTTTAATCTGTTGGAATATATTATATTCCTTGGAAGGTAATGATGTCTTTGTATTATGTCGGAAGTTGTCTACAATCTTATGTAAAAGAGTAATACATTTAACCCATACTTATATGGTGTTGTATTTACTTATGTAGAGTATTTGTCCATGGTATTATATTAAGAGATGTTATTTTGGAGAATTATATTATCCTACATGCAATATGTGAGAATAATTCCTCCTCATCTCTTAGTATATAATAGGGTCAAGTGAGTCTCTACATATTATGTATTCTTGATGTAGTAGTGGTACTATTGTGACATTGTTGTACATCATCTATATTCTTTGGGGTATTTGTGCTTTGCTCTCTTGTAAGGTTGGAGAAGACATTCTGGAGATAATAGAAGACTACCTTCCCGTGGATGTAACCCATTAGGGTGAACCACATATATCGATGTTCTCTTGTCCTCTTTTATGATATTTTGTTGGTTGATTAGATAGGTTAACTAGTTTAACTTGACTCTACTATTCTAACATAATCTTCTAGTTGTTGCTTTTCTTATATTTTGACAACCAAAGTATTCAAACAAGCACAAAATAACTTTTGGAAAATATCTGTTGTTGCTGCAATTTGGAAATTGTTGGGTTAGGTTCAAGCTGCTTCCCATAACATTTGACAGTTCCGGGGCTAGGCGTTTGTGATTCAATATCAGTTTGATTTCGAAGTTTAGAATGTGTTGGTTTTACGCTAACCAGCTCAAAAACTCATGAAAATTGTACCCATGCTTCTCTTCTCTGATATTTGCATAGATTTTGACCTTTTAGGGATGTTACAGTGCCCAGAACTGAAAAAAACAAGCCTCTTATGTGCTCAACATCCATGGTTTTTCTTCTAATCAACATCATCATGGAAAAATTACTTCCTGAAGACTATGATTAAGATCACATACAGACACCCATACAATATGGGGGTAATAGAACTCATATAATGATTGGTTGGTGCCTTTTATTAAGTATGTTAAGCAAGAAAAGACACACAGTGAGGAGTCAGCAAATTAGGGAATAAAGCAACATCAAAAGGAATGGTATAATTATGGGAATGTAGTAGGACTGTGTGCCCTTTATCTCTTAAATAGTGCCTTGGATGCTTCCATTTCAAACTCTTTGACATTGTTTTTTAGACTTGTAATTGGCCTGGGATATTTTACAACTAGGATGCCCCTCATGTTATGGAGGAACATAGTGTAGCTCCCCTAATTGCTGGCTGATTGAAAGCTAAAGTAGCTCTAAAAATTTTCTATGGTAGTTCCTTTCCTGTCACTTCCAATCTGTCTCATAACAGATCCAAATAGTATTCAATTATGCTAGGGTTGAGGTACCAAGTAAAAACCACTGAAATTCCCCCAAAAAAGTCACATAAAGGGAGTGAGATAGTGCATCTCATATCTCTGCCATGTTCACTAATCCACATAAAGGAATTACAACACATTAAAGATGACGGTAAAAATAGCTGGTACAGGCTGAAAACATAACTCCATCCCTGTTCAAAATGACAACAACTTTGGATCGAGTAAGACCCTTATGTTGCATGATTTACACAGGTAGTTTATTAGAAGAGTTTTGGAGAATTTCTCCCATCATTAAGTGTTTTCAATGTGCTAGGGTTACCATCATCCAAATTGAATTGAGGAATTGTATCAATGTTGAGTAGTTTTGTTCTTACTAAGGACTGGTTGAAGATGTTCCCAACTTTATTTGCAGTTTCTTATGTAATGGATTTTGTCACTTGAACATCTAAAGTATCCTGCAAGTATGTTGTATCCAAAAGTAAGTATGGATTTGCCTCCATAAAGTGGTAATGACTACAAAGCTGAATAAGGAAGGTTTGTTGTGATCAATACCAGAAAAATCAAGTCTAGCTACTGTAAATACTTGTTGGGCAGATGATATTGCTCCACTATTGTTGGTCATATTGGGGGTGAGGTATCCATTCAATCCAAAAAGCTGCCACCAAAATTCTCAGCTCTGGAAATGATAATATATCGTCGATTTGTTATCAGTTACTATGTGAAGAAGTATAGATTTGGTCAAAGAAATACTCAGACATGAAAATAAGCCTAAAAGAGTATTACAGTGTTTAAGATAAATTTGGAATGCCATCATACTGAAGCATAAACTTAAGGAAATGCTCCTAAGCCATACTAGAAAATATGTTGTAAGAATGTGCCTTGCGCAGTAACTTTATGGAGTCAATATATGCTATGAATGGTTCATAAAATTTCTGACTTTGACTATAAATGGTGAATATGTTTCTCCTAGCTGTCATACTTAACATTAGCCAGTGATCACGCTTTAACAAAAGATTATGTAGAATTACCTCTCATTTATTCTCATCAGTGTTATATCTAAGCAATTGATTCTATAAATAGTGTAAATTGAACTAGTTGTAGGACAAACCTAAATGCTAATCCTTAGATGTTTCAACTATAAACATGGATCATTTATATTAATTGGTGCAATCTTAGAAGCTAAGAATTTATATGCAAATAGCAATGAATTTATTGATGTGCATTGAGATGGAAAGTTCAAAACTATACTATTCTTTTTTATGAGTGAACTAAGGATGATCTATTTTTGTGAGTGCATATTCCCAGAATTAGTGACTATACCCATAATTAGTGTGCATATGGCCATAATTAGTGTAAATTGAAACAAATGTTGTAGGAGAACCATCAATGTTAATCATCATATGTTTCATCTATAAAAATAAGGATTGTTTGCATTAATTGGTGCAATATTAGAATCTGAGAATCTACCCAAATAGCAATGTGTTTATGGATGTGGCTTGAGATTCAAATTTTAGAATTGTATTATTCTTTTTAACATCAAAGGATCTCAACTTTTTGAACATTTGTAAGACAAGGTCCATCTATCATTCTCCTCCCACCCTAGTTTGTTGTCTTGATGAAGTGTTCAAGCTTATTTTCATTTTGAAAATGAGGATGATCTATTTTTTGTGAGTTCTTTTTATAATTAGTATCGAATTCCTCATAAAGGAAACTTTATCATTCTCCTCTCGCCCTAGTTTGTTGTATTGATGAAGTGTTCAAGCTTATTTTCATTTCCAAAATGAAGATGATCTATTTTTTGTGAATTCTTTTTAGAATTAGTGCTTGATTCCTCAAAAAGGAAACTTTATTCTCTTCTTGAGATATTATATATACAATAATTTTACAGCATAACTATTATAGATCTAAAGAGGTTGCCTCTGTTAAAATGTAGATCCCATGAAATTACAAGTAGAACTCATTAGAAGAATCCAACCCAGTTTGTTTATTATTGGAGTGATCTAGACAACACAAATGACCATTTAATAACACAATAGATTTATTTGATGTGGAATGGCAAATATAACTTGAAATTACTAATGATATATTCCATTATCCACACATTAAGAAATAAATAAATACAAAGAAACACTTACAAGCCTTAGTGTCAAACCCTTCGAATTGTGCAGGGTAGAAGGATTTTTAGTAGTGACTTTATTCTCCATTTTCCCATTTATAAATACAGAAACCACTTGATCCTATATTCCTTCCGTTATGGAAGAATCCCCATCTCCTTTTTGTTCAAATATTTTTGGATATCCTCCTTTGTCTTTTGGATGATCAAACTTTCATTTGGCACCATACTTGCAAATACATGTATTAACAAAAAAACTAAGTTCCACAACAAAAAAATCCAATAAAACAATATTTCAAAAAAATATATAAGATGATTAGTTTAAGAGAAGAAGTAGAAATTTGAAAACATGAAAATCATCACTGAATAGCTTACAATACACTTAAGCTCATCGAGCCTCTTTGGTAGTGAACCAACATCTAAAGCAATAGGCCTCACCTACAAACAGGAAACAAACTTATGAAATCATGACTAATTCCAAATCACATTAAATGGAAGACAAACCAATGGATATAAACACTGATTGAGTTGATTACAACCTCACTCCCATCAACATTCTCAATTGATTTTACTGTTTAAGTTTTCTAAAGAGACGAAATAATCAAAAGTTTGGAATCACTCTTCCAAAGTTACCATTTTGTTTTTTTATGTTTCATCTATGGATCCTTAATTTTCTTTGCGAAATCCAACTTGGGATCTACTCATCTAAATATTCTGTGCCTCTTCTTTAGCTTGTCATCCTAATGAGGATGTTCATGTTTAGATTGCAGGATGACACTGCGTTTGAGAAACAGAGCTCATTATTTGCCTTGGTTTTTTCAGACACAATGTTGATAAACATGTAGTTGGCGTGTAATCTAATTCCCATTGTATTCCATTTTTAAACGATGGGAAAATAAAAATTCATATTCCTACTTTTCTTTCTTGTAACATGTTGTCTAAGTGAATCGTTTTGATTTTAGGTGGTGTCATGATATTGTTCATGAGTAGGAAGCAAACAAGCCACTTCTGAAAACAATATTCCAGGTATTATTTAGCATAGTTGTAGGAAAATACTGTCAAGAAATTTGTGGTCTTATTTCCATTTACTAATGGTTTTTCTTTGTTGACAGGTTATGATGCGTTTATTTAGTCCTTGCAAGAAAACATTATTTTTTGTTATTCGGTACAAGACTAAGGTAGATGATTGGTCTTCAATGCTAAGTTTTATGCAAGATCATGAGTTAAACATTTCGCATGGTTCAAGAAGTTTGGGATCACTTCTAATTCTACTCAATATGGATTTTGTATAGACTCCTTTAGAAGTTTTGGAACCTGTTCTTCAAGAATATATTCAGAAGGTGAGTCCCAGTTTTTCATTTCATTTTTGTAGTCTGAAGTAGTTTAGTTATCTTTAGATATTATGTTGATATGTATCGTGACTACAGATATGGGATTCCATTCCTAAGCCTCCCACACATAAACAAACCCCACTTAGTTAGTTCTTCAATGTAAGTGGTTTCATTTAACGATCATTTCACTGAAGTAGCATTTAAATGTTGTTTTATCTAGAGAATCGGGGGTAGTTGTTTGTATGTGTTTTTATGCTCATTGAATTTCTCAATTGTGTTCTCTTTTTATTTATATAGGTGAAGGTGACAAATTTATCCAGTTACGAGGAGAAGGAAGAACATTTAAAAGAGCAGGTATTCTTCTACTTGTTGTCCTATAAAGTCCCACTTTTTATATGTAAATTGTAATGCTAAAATCATAATTACACGTGACGTATGGAATGTGATTCAACCTATTTAACTTAATGCATCTCTGGTGAAGTTGGGTTTGGTAACATTTTCAAAATGGAGTTGGGTTAGGAATCATGATGTCTATTTTATTGGTTCTAATAATTGTTGGTCTAATGTTTCCATGAAATATATATATCCCAGGGAAACCTACTGAGCACTTCCTTTCATTCCGGGGATGGTACCTAGGGTAAGCTGGATTCTTCAGGGCTCAATGCCAATACAACAATATACTCATTAAGAGTTCAACATGTCACTTGCTGGAATTTATCTTGGGTGGGGTCTAGAGAGGATAACACTCCTCTGAACAACCTGAGCTAAACCCATTGACAAATCTATTTGACATGACATTAAGCTTGTTTTTTAATATTTTTTAGAGAATAATATACTTGCATTATTGATATTGCAGAAGAATTAAACATCTTCCCTATAGGGTATGATCATGTTTGCTTCAATGTGAAACAATGTACCTGAAATTCTACTATTAGAGCAAGCCAAAAATTATGGAAAGTTTGTAAGATGCTATGTTGTTTACTTTATGGGTTGTCCTGCATGTGTTTAGTGAAGAATATATTTCATGTAATGGCAGGATGTTATAGTAAAATAATAAATAGATCATCTTCTTTTGTCTTCAGTAACGTTTTTTGTGTTAATTCTGTAAAATGCATATCCCAGGTGGCACGTCCCCTCATTTTGAAGATGGTACCCGAGGTAAACCAGATTCTTCAGGGCCCAAGGCCGATGCAAAAATATACTCATTAAGATCCCAACATGTCACTTGTGAGATTTGATCCTGGGTGGGGAGGATAACTCTCCTTGCATCCACCTAGGATAGACCCAATATAAAACTACTCAAATGACTTCTATGGAAATCCTTCCTCTTTTCGGTTACTTGTGGTCACCAAACATTTACCTATTTGTGCAATTAAGAATCAATCATTATAATATGATAAGAGATATTATCTACTACCTGAAACTCTTTTTGTAGAAAATATTGGATTTGATCGCAACTTATTTTTTTTCCAGGAAAAAAACATACTTTCTATTCATTGAAAAGAAAATACATTCCTCGGGTGCTATAAGCACAGATCAGAAAATGAGCTTCTCTACTCCTTAAACACATAGTAGGTTTTTTGTTCTGGTATTAACAAGCAACAAAATTCTTTCTATCTATATCAAAAACAAAAAATCCAAAATAGGCAGGATATATTAAAAGGTCATGTTCCTGGATGATGTTAAAACCCCCCTTCTATATTCCTCTATACAGAGTGTCCCTGGATCCATTACCAGAACTTGTTTTGACAGTTGATCTGCTGAATTATTAAGCTCTTTGTATATATGTTCAAAGGAAATCTAATGAAATATTCTAGTTATATCCTTAAGTTGGGTTGCCAGCTGTGTAAGATTGATATTCATTGACTGCGAAATCCCATGCATCCAATTGATAACAAAACTTGAATTTCTTAAGACTTGAAGCTCCCTTAGGCCCAAATTTGATGTTGTATAAAACACATGAAATAGTGCTGATAGCTATGGCCAGTTATTAGAATCCGAACCTAAAGCACCTTTACCATGAATATAATAATCCTCGGAGATAAACATAACAAATCCAAATACCTGCACAGGTTTTTTTTATCTTAACTAGCCCCATCAAAAAAAGACCAGGGTTCTCCTTCAGGATATGCAATGGCGTTATAGTTCTCACCTTGATTTTATTACCAAACTGCTTGTAGTAAAGAAAGATAGGCATTACCTGTGATGTATTTCCAATTTTCCAAATCTCATTGACTCAAGGAGATTTGTTCCACCCTCCTTAATTTTGGCATAATAACAAAATTTCCTGCTAGCTTTTATGTGTGATTACTATTTCTAAATATCTGATAGATTGAAACATTCCCACTTACTTTAGTCTTCCTTTAGATGAACTTGGGTAAGAGAAATTAGGTTTTTTACTACCTTCTGAATTTTGGCAATTGCACTTCATAACAACTAACATATAAATCTTTGAAAAGAGGCATCATTAAAGAATGAGATCAGGTTGACAATATTAAAAGAGAGAATGATTTAGTTATTCATGTAATTCGCAGTTCATGCACAAGGTTTTGGTCTTTTAAGCTATCTTTTTGTATTCCCAAGTGCTTTTATTGCTGGTGGGTTATGCTCAAAATGCATTGCATTCCACTATCTCCTTTTGTTGAGCTCCCTTCTACAAAATAGTTTCATGAAAGTATTATTTTTATAGGTGATGTTGCTAAGACAATGGTTTTTCAACTCCATAGCACCAGGTGGACTTGCAGGTGACAGAAGGGCAGTTGTTCCTGCCTTAGGTTTTCCTTTCAGTACACAACATATATGGAAAGTTATTAGAGAAAATAAAGACCTTGGCTTGCTTGCTCACAAGGTTCCCACTATTATTCTATGGTTTTCTTGTTGGAATGCTTGATGAGTTTCAATCTGTTACTTTTAGGCTCAAGATTTTGTGGAACAATTATAAGGTCTTAAATGTATGTTCCACTTCCAATACAGGTTATGGTCGTGACTGTTCATTGTTAAGAGATTGCTAATGAATTTTTTTCTAAATTGGCATCTGATGAGGTACTTGGTCACAATGTGGAAATGATCTTGTAGTCTTATGCGGGAGTAAAATAAGAAACTATACAAAAGCCAGTTTTAAGGAAAGTTTCAAGACCACACTTTCTGTTTAGGTTGAAATATGTTATTTACTGTTGACGGATAATACTTGCTAAGCATTATTGGGCAATTGCTGCAGAGTAAGTATGGCTTCAACAACATGAAGATCTGGTAAACTTCCTTCTATGTGCCACTCAATCCAAACTTCTGTTGCTCTGTTTAGAGGATCTACCTTCTTGTTCAGTGAAATTGTCTCTGGCTTCATTATTTCAATCATCGGATTGGCATATATTGATGTAGGATTTCCCTTGAACAAACATGTAAGTGATTATTTGGTATTATGTTTATGCTAAGAACATAAAGAATTACAAGATTCTTTTTTAAAGTATAATTGCTTGATCTCGGGGAAGAATGCCGATACATTTAAGAAACTAAGAGACAGGTGGAGTACGGTTTCTTCATGTACTGCAAATATTTCAATCCTAGAATTGATTCCTTCTTTTTGTTGAGGTTTTTTTAGGTTACTAGGTAAAATATTATTGAACGTTGAGGGGTTAGAAAACTTTGTACAAACTTTAATGTAATATGATTTAGGTTATGTAAAATTTGTCTTTTTGTATGTTATCTATTCATTTATGGTAGTTGTATTTCACTTCAACTTTTCATTTATACTCTTGAATACTGGATCAGACTTGCCGCTTAAAAATCTCATGATCAATGCTAAAGGTGTACTCTTCCAAGATCGGTGGTTATTTGATTTTTTTTTAATTTCAATGTGTTTTGAATGGTTGGGCCTCCCTTTCCATTCAAGGATTTTTCAAAGGTTAATAATATCTATTGATATAAATTGGTCTTAAATAACCCTATTTTCTCATGCCAAACAATCCTCGTGACATCGATTTACAAAAAATTCCGCAAAGTGCTTTCCATTAAGGCTCCCACATCATGTTTGTATGTCCTCTAGAAATAAGTTTGATCATACCTGCTATCACCAAACCTCCCCTATATCTTGCCTTTATCTGCACTCACAAAATCATTTCCCATGTTGACTGCTACCTTTGCTCTAATTGAGCCTCCTACTTTACCCACCTCTCAGTTCCAACTTCGACCTGCTGGTTAAATGTCATTTACTATTGTGTCAGTTTCCATTCTTCACTAACAGTCAAACCACTCTCCGTATTTTTATCTTTATTTAGGTCAAAAAATTTATACCATCGCAAGAATTGAGAACAAATTTCAAAGCAAATATTGTCTTGGATGGAATAAACACAGATTTGGAAAACAACTTGAAGAATTTATCAATAATGCACAACAGTTTTATGGCATTGTGGAGATCCCAATCTAAATGGGGTACCAACACTCAAGCAAATGCCAAAACATTATCCTACCAAAGATTGCATATAAGTTGTGGACCTTGCATGCACACCAAGCTACATTGTTAGAGCCAAAATAAAAAGTTCAATAGATGTAGACTAGGGATTTCCCAAGCCTCCTAGAGGATTCCACATGAAAGTTAATGGATTCTCAGTTCTATGACTAGGATTTATATATGTGACCATCTATATTTGGTATTTTCAAAAGATAGGACAAGATGAAAAATATTTATAGGAAGATCAATATCTTCCCATACGCTACAGATTGAACAATCTCACGTCCATTTTCCTCCCAATCAAAGGTCTCCTTTATTGTCAACCAAAAAAATGTATGTTGTGCTCTAGGCAAATGCCCCTAACTATCCAAGGGAATGAAGGCATTCTTTGCCCTTGACCATTTTTTATTGTATGTAGTTGTACATACTTCCTTGGTGTACATTGGGAGGATCGCAATGGGACGTGGAATGGATGGATTTGTCACCATATATTCCTTAAGTTCAGTTTAAATTTGCTTGTGGGATTTCTACAACCTTTCAGTTGTTCCCCTAAATTCCTCCTATGTATTACTACATTGGACACTCCTTTATGTAGGCTCCTAAGGATCATCAAGGGATTGCTCATTATAGACGATATGTACCAAGTCCCCATGTGAAAATCCAAAGATCTTGTTACTGAATTCTCATTCTAAAAAATACAAGCATGACAACAAAATCAACAACATACACTAAAATAAGAATATACCACATCAAAAAGTTCAGAGATCTTATCAAATCTAATGCCAACATAAATGTTGTCTAAACCATAAATTAAACCCTATCTGAAGTATAAATTGTTGATTGTTGGTATTGAATTGGTTAATATTGGTATAGTGTTTTTGCAACAAAATTTAGAGCAAATATGCACCTTGGGTAAAATTTGAACCAAAACAACAGATTTTTTTTATTGTAGTTTAGTCAATGTCAGCATACCAACACTCAGGGTCCACAATTGTTGGTTTTGTGTTTTAGTTAGTCATGGAAAAATAGCCATTGGCCATAAGTGCAAAAGCAATTGTTGTAGATTGTAATGGTAGGTTTACAACCACCAAAGTTGTTCAAGGTGCACCATCATTGGCCTTGGTGTAGAATCATTGGTGGGGGTTCATTGTCAACCTTGTGTTCACAAGTTTTATAGTTCATGTTGGAAAAACCGGATTGGTTTTGATAACATTGGTTCATAGGTATACATAGTCAATTGCATGGGTTCTCAATTGCATCTCATAGATTTTAGAATTGCAAGCATGCAACTACAAATAATTCACACACAGATGCAGGTCAAAGTCACCAATTCAGATCACAATCATCATCATGGGTCATAGTTCATGACCATGTGCTTCGAGTCATCGATGCAATTAAAGTTACAAGGATGGGATTACTGTATCCTGTGTGTGTGTAGTGCCTAACGTGAAGTAGGTTCATAGTCACTAGTGTGGTGTTCTTAGCCACTAGCATGAGTTCATGATCACTTGTTGATTACTAGCATGAGTTCATATCATGAGTTTAACTTGCCGACAAACATATTTTTTTTAAAAGACAGTTTCGTCGCTAGAGCGACGGCAAGCCATAGCAAGTTTCGACGAACTTGCTATACTAGCGACGGAAATGCCCGTCACTAGTATATCAAGTTCGTCGAAACTTGTTATGGCTTGGCATCTCTCTAGCGGCGGCTCATCATTGCTACACCAACAAGTGTTCATCGCAACTTTGATTTTTTATTTTTTTCAATATTTACAGTCATCGCAACAACAATGATGTTTCGTCAAAAAATTTGTTTTTTTTCCAATATTGCATACTTGCGTCACTATAGCGACAGAGTTTCATTGCAAATTTTTTGTTATTTTCGTTGCCACTTTTTGGTATTATCATCGCTATAGAGACGAACTAAAGTGGTTCGTCACTAAAGTTTTGTCGCAATAGCGATGCAATTTTGTCAGAATAGAAGCCATTCATTCGTCGCAATAGTGACACGTGGCATTCGTTGCAATAGAGACGAAGTTGGAAAAGTGTTGCTATAGCCATGAAAATTTTCCCACGAAAAGAAGGGGTCATGTTCATGGCTATAGCAACGCACAAGTTTTGCAATAGCAACGATTTTTCATGGGAAAAATTTACACTTGTACTAATGTGCGATTGACCCACCGTGACTAGTTTCAGGAACTCATTATGACTGGATGTCTTCAGTAAGTACAATTTTTTATCCCCCTTTTCCACTCTATTGATACGATTCGTCCACGTTCGTCCCTCTTAAATACTCTCAGGGATTTCTACATTTTACATTTTAAATCATAAAAAAATGCAGATACCAGTTTCCATTGACTTATGGAAACCTTGATAAAAAGATGCTGCTACTGAATTTTGATGGATGGGTTCCTCCATTAGTCACGGTAGTTTTCCATATTGTGTCTTTGGATATTCACTACAGTTTGCTTGCATGAATTCTTTTATAAGCTTTCACTGAAGTATTGGAAGTAAAAGAGTTTTATAAGAATTTCAAGTATTTCTATTTACAATTGGTTGGTGCATGTATCCACTAGGTGTGGAGTCAAAATTCTTTAACACACATGGTATGGGAGAAGAAAAGAGAAAAAAATAATTGTTGTTTAATAGTGAGGCTAACCTAATGCTATTGAAAAACCCATCCAAAAAGAAATTCTATAGGGTAGTGATAACAAAGAATCTTGTTAATTACTCACTTTAGCACTGAGCTACACCACTAAATAGAGGCAATCAATGAAAGAATCCCCATAAAAAAAACATGAATATATAAGAAACATGTAGTAATACCAACCCACAATTAGTCACTTGATTACACTGGAGTTTGTGTAACTCACATCCCAATCGTCTCAACAAGAAGGAACCTCTAGTAGTTATTAAATGAAAATTTTAATTACTATCTACCCCAGGTCCTAGGAGATAGAATCTACTGTAAAATATTAAGGTAAGTTTCCCCTTTGAAGCTTCCACATTGCAGCCCTGCAATATCAACCTGAATTGGAAAGACAACAAATTAAAGAGATGTAATATCCCCTTTAGAATGACCTAAATTGGAATTAACAGAATGTTACATAAAAAATTGCTTTAATTAGTTAATCACATCTCTTTGGCCATCCATTTCTTCTTTTGTTTCATCATTTTTTTTTCGCACTTTGTCATTAGCTCTTCTTATTCTTTTATGTACAACAAACTATTTGTACTCTAAAGATGGAACTGAACCAAAACTACTATGGATGTTCGGTGGAAAATGCTTCATATATACATGCTAGGATTCATCTTTTGGCCTATTTGTCTCGGGCTCATTTCCTCCCAGCACATTTTTCCCTGCTTGTTTACAGTCCTTGTCCTGACTGACATTTGACATTTAATGTTCTTATCTTTCTCCTAGCCTTCCTCTACCTCTGTTTTAACCGTTGATTCTATCTTTTCTCTGTTTTTGCTCCTTACAACTTTGGAAAACGTGGACTTGGTTTTCTATCACCTTTCAAAGCTTATTGTGATTTTTGAATATGAATAAATAATTTGAAAATTCCATGTTAGTATTTTGTTATGGCTTTGAATGGGTATTGGGAAGTGAGATGAATGCACATTTCCTTGCGACGAGTATGATGACCGTATTCTATCTTGAAATGGAAGCATTAGAATGTATTACTTTCAAATGTTTGATTTTTGGTTTTAGTCTTTACCTTTTAACCCATAATTTTTTGTTTCATTTGCTTGCATGAGAAATTATAGTCTCACTCCAAGGTAGTAATGTCATTGTGGTCATATATTTAACCTCAAATGTTACTCTATCATACAAGTTTTATTATCAGCATTGAGAGCTTAGTTTGATGCTCTTGAGATTACATAAGATAAATGTCTTTACTCATGCTTTTCCATTGTACACTAAATAGGTGAAATTTGAAAATATGTTCCTTGTGCAGGTTGCACTAGATAGGCAAATTAATACACCCTTCCTGCTTAATGAGCATTTATAAGCTTACATACTTCACTTTCTCACACTTAGTTTTTGTCATGCAATATTGGCCACAATTTTGACCTTTGGTGCCATCCCACATCTTATATATATGATAAGATGAGATAAGTATAATAATTTTGGATAAATGATGACAAAAGTAGGTCAATAGGAACAAAAGAGTACATAAGAGATAAAGTAGTACAAGGTGGGAGTGCAAAAGAATATCCTAGATCAGAAGCAATGAATGTGTTACAGCTCTAACCTGTGCTACTAAATTGGTTGTATAAAGAGCACAAGGGATGATTATAGGTATAGATGCAAGTTTGGAGAGATAAATTTGATGCTATCAGCTAATGTATTTTTTGTTTCTATCTTGGTTGAAGGAGACAATACTCAGATTTAATGGGGGAATGGAAATTTCCTAATGCTCTTAGGAAACCAAACATTTAAAACAAATTTTATTGGATTAATGGTGTTCTATGGTTGCTTCTCGACTAAATTATATATTACTCAGATTGTGGTCATAAGATGTATCTAATAGTTTTGAGCAACAAAATTCTCAAATAACTTTCCAATATACAAGGATTTGATTGATTGATGATGTCAGTAAACTTACCTCGGCTTGAGAGTTCTGAAACATAATTTAGTAATGAATGTTGAGGTACAGTAATGAAGGGTTGGTCTAAATTCCTTCATTTTCAAATGCTTTATATTCTACAAAATCCAATTAGCTTCATAAGGTTAAGATCACAATAGTTATGCAAAGGTTATGTTACTATCATCACTGGATGGATATTGCTATTCCACTGTAATGGTAATCATAACATGTAAAACATCACTACTTTTGTTAGATTATCACATTGGGTGTAATAGAACTTTCCATAATTGTAACAATATTCTTAGTGTAAGTGAACCCTTATTACAAGTTGTTGATGTATTTGTAACTTTGGAATGTATTCACTTATATTGTACCTCGATGTTCCTATCGGGAGAATCATTTGTATTTCATTGTACCCTCGATGTTCCTATCTAGAGAGTCATTAATATAATAAAGTCATGTAAAGTCAATGAGGTTAACCCTCCATTGTAAGTCGAGGCAGTAGTCCCCACAATTGAGTTGAGGGTAACCCTCCTTATCGATCGGGGGGCAAAGTCCCCACAGTTGTGGAGCACTAGGTTTATTAGACTCTCCTAGAGAAGTTGGCCCTGGTAAGTAATTGTTAAGTTAGGCTGACTTATTGGAGTGGAAATAAAGTGAACGAAAGAATATAAATAGAAGGGAGGCTCTCCTCATTTCTACACACACACACACTCAATCAACTGGGGCGCATGAGTGAGAGAAGAAGTGCTAGAACAAGTGAGAGAGATCAGCTGTCGGAGATCATCTTTATGTTTTCGGGTTTTACTTTTGCTACTGGTGCTCATTCTATCTCTTAGGAAGTTTTAGAGTTTTCTCCTTTATGGTTTCCCTGAGGAAAATTCTTTGTGTCTCTTGTCTCTTGTGATTGATTGTTGTGCATGCTATTCTCTCAGATAAGATGCTAAGATCATATTGCTTAAATGATAAACATCTAACATGGTATCAGAGCTAACCTGAGAAGAAGAAACTATGCAGCTACAGAAGCTAGGGCTTATTATTTTTTGGGTCTCTCTCCACAATCCATCAGCAAAAGGAAGCTAGCTAACTCTCCATTGAAGGGTGCATCTTTTTGTCGAAGCATAATTTGATTCCCGACATTTTCAGTTTTTGGTGCAAGAAATTAGGGCTTTTTACAGAAGAGAAAATTTTGAGTGATCCCAACATAGGATTTATCTCCTCATCAAAATCAAATTTTAGAGACCAAGGTCGAAGTTTTTGGTTGAGTGAAACTATGGGAAAGTCAAACCCTAGTTTGACCTCGGGCTTGAAAACCCCTAAAATACTAAAAATGATAAGTTTTGGTACATTCGCTATATCTTGGGATTAAATAAGTCTCAAGAGACTAAATTTTCAGAGGTAGAAGATAAAATCCAGATTTACCTTGATTAGAAAATTCAGGCTGAGATTCATTATATTCTGGGAGATATGATTCCTCCAAATTAGGGTTCCATCCTCTTCCAGGATTGATCCCTAAACATGACACCTAGGGATAAATACTATATCTCGGGCTACGAAGGTACAAATTAAATTTCACAATATGCTCCATATAGGGCACGAAGTTGAATTTTTGTGGTAAAAAATTTAGAGCCCGAAGGTGAAACAATGACACGTGGCAGTCCGTACAAGTTCTCTATGCTGAACAGTCCTGAATTAAGTCACCATGGGAAAACTATCATAAGTCCCAATTGATGAAACCAATTCTGATAAAACCTATGGTGTTGGAAAGAGGACAGACGAGGATACCTTAGTATGAAATTTAAGTCATAGAGAAATATTACTTTTGGAGATACTGCAGAAACAGTATCAGGAATTTCTGTAGAAGAAATTGGAAAACTAGGGCTTCCTGTTCTGGGATTTTTCTCCATTGTTTTCAGAAAATGAGTACATTGGACAGACCGCCTTGAAGAGGTCTATATTTATATCCAATTAGAAATTTGAAATTCCAAGTTTTGAAAATTATAGTTTCTTTGACAAACCCTAGATCATCCAGCTCCGGAACTAGGACGGACACCTCAAATCGGTAAGATCTAATCTTTTGCTATTTACATTTGAGGTCCTCATTTCAAGATGACTAATAACACCAGCTTGATGACAAGCTTGGTGAAGCTAACAACTTCCAAGCATGGAAGTATAAGATTTCACTGGTTCTTAAAAAAAATGAATTGGACACCTACATAAGTGGAGAGGTTCCAGTTCCAGAGGGAGATGAGTCTAAAAGCCTTACACAAGAAGATCTTGGTCAAGGCCATGAAGATCATTGCTGATTCAATGAAGGATCATATTATACCATAAGTGTCTTCCCTAAATACACCTAAAGAGATGTTTGATTCCTTGACCAATCTCTTTCAAGGGAAGAACATAAATCAAAAGATGACTTCAAGAAACTAGTTGAAGAATGTGAAGATCCAGAATGCTGAGACCATACAATCATACTTTACAAGGGTCTCTCAAATCAAAGAACAACTTGAAGCAGTAGAATAAGAAGTGGAGAATGCATAAGTTGTGATAACCACCTTGAATGGCCTCCCAGGATCGTGAGGATTCATTCATTCGAGGAATGTGTTCCAAAAGGAAGTGATTACTTTCAGTAGACTCTAGGAAGAACACACACAAGATGAAGCTCTACCCATAATAAGAGAAGAGAATATGGGAGAAACTGAAGATCAAGCACTCACAATTCAAAGAATATCCCTCAAGCGACGAGGAATATGAAGGACTCAATTCTCAAAGAAACTCTTATCCATCTTAGCAATGATGTGGTTACGAATGAAGAAGATGCTGAAGCTGAAGGCTCAAGAAGGAGTCTACCTACGAAAAAAATAAAGATAAGTATTCAATTGTCATTTCATGATATTGTTTTGTTATGCATTTATTTATATTTAGCTGATGTATTATGCATGATAGAATGTTTTCATTAATGACAGTATACTACTAATATGCATGTGATGGGTAAGTATCTCATGGTGCTATACAACTCTCCATTGCTACTTATCTAGAATGAAACCTCTTTGCTGACATATTGGATTAGTGCACAATCTCAATGTTGTCTTGGTAGAGATGGAAGGCATGTAGAAAGTTTCCGTGAGATATGGATGAATGTTGTATTGGCTAAAATAGTTGAATAATCATATATCTTGATGAAAAAGAATTTTTCATTATGAATATACCTTATGAAATGTTTCTAACCATACAACTAATGCATTTTACTTGTAGGAAAGATCGTGTACAATCACCTACAAGAAAAGAAGGACGCGACTTGTTCCAAAGAGAACAAGTGATGACAGTTTGAGAAATAATCCAAGAATGAAGAATAATATGACAAATGGAGTTATGTGACACTATTGAGTGACATCATTGATGTAGAACCTTCTAGATATGAAGAAGTAGCCAAGAAGAAAGGAAATGATAATACCAGTTCAAGAAGAATGATGTCTAGGATGCAGTAGTGAGACCTGAAGGGAAGTTCGTAGTTCCATCACGCAGTAGATGGAAACATCGTGGGATACAAGGAAATATTCCTAGCACGACGCTTCCCATGAAAAGAAGGCATAGACTACGAAGAGACATTTGTAGCCACTAGAAAGACACATGACAGGTAGAATAATGTGTGCAAATGAAAGAAGGACTTGTGTGAGCTCAGAAGGCACCCATGGGATAACAAATACATGCGGAACTTCAAGATCACTTAGAGCGATGAAGATATTAACCTTTGCTACAAGGTTGAAGATAAAATACTATAGAGGATGAGAAGCTCACAGATGGTTGCGAGGAGAACGTTTTCAAGATAAAGGATCTTGGTATCCAGCGACCCTAGATGGATACATAGAATATTAGTAGAAGAGAAAGCTACTTGTCACTCCAGTAAAGAATGTGTCAATGCATAGAGTGCGAAAGGCAGATGGAGAGTGATGCTCCACTTCAGAGGGAGTGACTGTAGAAGATCTTGAGATTCGACATGGTACGAAATAATTGACAGCTTCTTGACAAGCTTAGGATTTACCAAGAGTAAAGCAGATTCCAACCTTTACTACAAGGTGGAAGAAGGGAACCCAGTGATGCTCCTACTGTATGTAGATGACCTATTTTTAATAGGTGCAGATGGGTTGATTGCAGACACAAAGAGGAAGTTGGATGCTGAGTTAGAGATGAAGGACTTAGGTATGATGCATTACTTTCTAGGCATGGAGGTGTGGCATAATGTGGATGTAATCTCTCTGGGACAAGGGAAGTATGCAGTAGAGATCTTGAAGAGGTTCGAGATAATGGAATGCAAGGCCATGACCACACCTATGGCATCGAACCTGAAGCTATTGAGTGATGCTTCATCTGAGTTGGTTGATTCTACGATGTATCATCAGATGATTGGGTCCTTGATGTACCTGACGAACACAAGACCATATATTTTCTTTGTTGTGAACACATTGGGCCAGTTCCTGACAAATCTGATACATGTTCACTTGATTGATGCAAAGCATATTTTGAGGTACCTGAAGGGTACAATTGATTATGGGATCAAGTATGAGGTGAATCAGAAGAATAAACTGGAAGGTTATGTGGATTCAGATTGGGCAGGCAGTTCCATTGATAGGAAGAGCACTTCAGGGTGCTGCTTCAGTATGGGATCAGGTGT
This sequence comes from Pseudotsuga menziesii, assembly GCA_001517045.1. NCBI lineage: Eukaryota > Viridiplantae > Streptophyta > Pinopsida > Pinales > Pinaceae > Pseudotsuga > Pseudotsuga menziesii. The sequence continues at coordinate 88,638 of LPNX010826788.1, forward strand.
AATATCTTGTTTTAGCAGGAAGCAATCGTGTGTGGCACTGAGTATATCCGAAGCAGAGTATGTTGTAGCTTATTCAGCTAGCTGTGAGGTAGTGTGGCTTAGGAAGCTACTATCTGATTTGTTTGATCTCTAGTTGGATGCTACCTGCATATATTGCGACAACCAGAGTTGTGTGAAGTTGTCGGAGAACCTAGTGTTCCATGACAAGTCGAAGCATATCAAGATCAAATATCACTATATCAAGGACATGGTGCTGAGAGGAGAATTGAAGCTCCAGTATGTTGCAACGAACTAGCAGATAGCTGATGTGTTGACCAAGCCATTAGCTAGAGTGAAGTTTGAGTACTTTAGGGAGAAGCTTAGTGTTCTCCATATCTAGGTTCCCTCCAAAAGGAAGTGATGAGTCTGTGAGCCTTTCTGACATGGTTGTTGGATGTGTTCCTCCCATGGCCAGATGTAAGTGCAGAGCCATTCTGATGTGACTGTGGGATGTGTTCCCACATGATCAGATGTAAGTGCAGATTCATTTTGATGTGACTGCGGGATGTGTTCCCACATGATCAGATGTAAGTGCGGAGCCTTTCTTACATGGTTGTTGGATGTGTTCCTCCCATGGTAATATATAAGTGCTGAGACTTTCTGACATGGTTGTTGGATGTGTTGCTCCCATGGTCAAATGTGAGTGTTGGGCCTTTTTGACATGGTTGTTGGATGTGTTCCTTCCATGGTCAGATGTAAGTGCAAAGCCTTTCTTACATGGTTTTTGGATGTGTTCCTCCCATGGTAAGATATAAGTGCCGAGCCTTTCTTACATGGTCGTTGGATGTGTTCCTCCCATGGTAAGATATAAGTGTTGATCCTTTCTGACATGGATGTTGGATGTGTTCCTCCTATGGTCAGATGTTAGTGTTGGGCCTTTCTGACATGGTTGTTGGATGTGTTCCTCCCATGGCCAGATGTGAGTGTTGGGCAGGCCTTTCTGACATGGTCGTGGGATGTGTTTCTCCCATGGTCAGATATAAGTGCTGAAGAAGATGAAGAACTAAATGGAGGCTAGGCCTACAACCAACACGAAAAAGGGTTAGCTCTGTAGAACTTCCTCTAATGAGTAGAATCGAGAGATAGCACCATTGATCGAGATAGTGGAAGTAGTATTGATGATGATCCAGTGATTATCTAGCTTTGATGATGATCCAGTGATGATCCATCTTTGATAATGATCTAGTGACGAAGACTTGTGCTGATGAATTGTGTCAAGAGAATACCTTCCTAGTTAAGAGGGAGTGTTGATGTATTTGTAACTTCGAAATGTATTCACTTATATTATACCTCGATGTTCCTATCGGGAGAATCATTTGTATTTCATTGTACCCCTGATGTTCCTATCGGGAGAATCATTTGTATTTCATTGTACCCCTGATGTTCCTATCGGGAGAGTCATTAATATAATAAAGTCATGCAAAGTCAATGAGGTTAACCCTCCATTGTAAGTCAGGGCAGTAGTCCCCATAATTGAGTTGAGGGTAACCCTCCTTATTGATTAGGGGAAAAATCCCCACGGTGGTGGGGCACTAGGGTTATTAGACTCTCCTAGAGAAGTCGGCCCTGGTAAGTAATTTTTAAGTGAGGCCGAATTTTTGGAGTGGAAATAAAGTGAACGGAAGAATATAAATAGAAGTGAGGCTCTCCTCATTTCTACACACACACACACACACTCAACTGGGGCGCATGAGTGCTAAAATAAGTGTTTGCACAAGTGAGAGAGATCAGCTGTCGGAGATCATCTTTATGTTTTAGGGTTTTACTTTTGCTACTGGTGCTCATTCTATCTCTGAGGAAGTTGCAGGGTTTTCTCCTTTATGGTTTCCCTGAGGAAAATTATTTGTGTCTCTTGTCTCTTGTGATTGATTGATGTGTATGTTATTCTCTCAGATAAGATCCTAAGATCATATTGCTTAAATGATAAACATATAACACAAGCACCTAGTAATCTTTGGAATATTACAAGAGAAATGAGATTAGTACTCGTAATACATGAGCTATCCAATTCGATTAGGCTACATTACCAATAAATGCTAACTAGTAATTGATACTGATACTGGTGTAAGAACATGACTGTAATTAATCTCTTGCTTATCTATAAGTACAACTATTACTCATATTAAGCTCTTATTATCACTAAGATCTTTATTCATAATGAATGTGTAATAAATACTCACTTGATTAGCTCACTACTATGTAAACAAAAGCTATTCTCCTATGTCCACGTATTTTGTATTAGTGTGATTACTAGTCTTTGTAAGCGGTACTTGTTATGATTCACTAGTATCTAATGAACATAGATAGTAATAGTAATGGTTATAATAGAGCTAACTAAGAATGAAACATGGTATCAAATAGCTTATGTGTGCTGATGTTTACACATGTATGTAATATTCCCATAGGTAGGGAGGGTATAACACCTCTATAATGACAGTTATATTAACCCCATTTCTTTAAGTTACTTGTATCTATTTTACTCTAATATGGTTCTGTAATAAATGTTTTTTATACCACGTTATTTCCCTAATTGAGTCAGTAAGGATCATAGTGAGAAAGCAACAAGTAGACTAAGTGAGAAAGCAATAATGGCTTTAATATGAATGTACTACATTTTGGTATTGGTTATCAACATAAACATATGCAAAACAATAGCAAGGAAAGAAGGAAATGAATAATTACACTTTAGGGTTTTAAACCATTTTATTGTTTTTTAATTCTTATTTGATATTGGGAATGGAGTGACCTAATTATTGAGAGAAATCACCTAAACTAGATTGTTATTTTGGGTACTGTGAGGTTTCTTCTAACAATTTGACCACACAGACAACCCTTTCATATATTTACTTTACTTGGCATTTATATTAGAGTTGAAACCAAGTTGTTACTGTGGTCTTGCATATCTTTGTTCTTTTTGTGATATAGGGAATGATGAAGTACATATGTGTTGTTACTAAGTGTTACTGTTATATATTTCTGCATGCAATCACACTATAGTGAACATTGAAAAAAACCTATGGTGATGTATTGAATTGGATAATATTGTGAGACGTGATCAGTCATTGTGAGGTCATGCTTGTCACATGGTACCTAGCTAGATAAGAAGGTGCACCTGTAATGTCTATTTATAATTTTATTCCACTATGATAGGATGCAGGTTATTAATCATACAACATTATTACTTGTGTTTGATGCATGTTAAGGTAATGGAAAATCCAATTGAGTAGGGACTAGGGAGCTATGTTACACACATAAACATTATTGTTTTCCATTTGGCTAAGGATATACTCAACATGAAGGTATAGTATTGTGTACCATGCTATACAATGGGATGTGTCGGGTGACATTAAGTTCTCAAAATCATTGACAGGTGTTAAGTAATACACCATTCATGAGGTATTGGGATTCTATATGTCTTGTGAATGTAGGGCCAATGTGACATGTCACATTATTTGAAATATTGTTGTTGTGTGACATATCACGTGGTGTATCATTTAGAGCACATAACATGGGAGGTATATTGGGTGGTGTGTAATATCCCAAACTGATATTTTCTTGTTTATGTGTATACTGTAGATGGCTAATAGATTTATTCCTTAATCAAATAGGAAAGCAAACCTCGAACTTTGCATGCATGCAGTTGCATGCAAATATGTTCCCTAGAAAAATACTGAGATGCTATAAAATAGGAGAAAACAATGCATGTACATACCAGTATATAGATCAGCTGATGGTGAAGAGACTGGTCCCAGCATGCAAAGATTCTGTCGAAGGAATAAGGAGATACACCAAATTATCCTCCACAGGTGAATGCGCCCTCCTCTCAAACTATATACGCTCCAGAATAATAAATAAGCTGCTATTGGAAACCCAAATGATGTGCACTAGGGTTATAATACCCCTCTGATGATGATGGAAGCAACATGCAGAAGTTCTGAACCCTATAGGTAGGAAAACTAATTGCTTTGTCTCTAATCATGGTGACATGGTGTGACGGTGAAACCCTCTGGCTGGATGAATAATCAAACTCCCGGAATAACTGTTGAATGTAACCTGGTGATGAACTAGTGCTGAACCTGGATGATCCAACTTGATGATGAACTAGGGTAGATAGATTTCACTGCCGAAATACACCAGTTAGCTGAGCATGTGCTCAACCCCAACTTAGCTCGCTGAGCTCTCCAATTCGACTCCACAAATCAATTATCACATAAGTGACTTCTCCATTCACTTTATCTTTCTTTTATAACTCTCAACTGTGAAGACCCTAAATTTTGACCTAATTAGGTCACTTTATATTCTAATTTGTAGTTGACTTGCATGCATATGCATGGAGACTTAATCGAGTGGATGCATCATTAAATAATGCTCGGATGTCATGCATGCAGGTGGCCTTTGGCTCTAGTAGCCCTCTTTGACTCAATGGTGATATAATATTGATGCCCTAGATCTTCTATATATGGCATCAGTATTTGGCTGATTCCTTGATTGTCAGTACCCGCTCGAACCTATAGGAATCACATAGGTTAGCGGGTTGGTCCTCAATGCCTAAGCAGAAGAGGACATTACATGGTGAGTCCTTAGGAGATCAATACAGACAAATTAGAATAAGGATTTGTATCAAAGGTGTATTGCATGTTGAAATGACATTAAGTTGCAACAAAGGATTCTTTCAAGGTTGTATGTGTCATAAGAGTTAAAGTTTTTCATCTTTCTAGCATATTTACCATAGTGCATATTTATCTTATCTACAATTTCTGGCATATCACCTACTCTCGTGGCATGCATGAAAACATTGAAGGAAAGTTTGAAGAGGAATCTTAAGCTATTAGTAAGTTGGTATTGCTACAGGGAATAATCCTTTAGTTTCTTTGCTTATTCCATAAAAAAATGTTTCCATGTTCACTCAAAATATGCAATTGCAAACTCAAGTTGATAATCCATCATGAATGTTGGATAATATCATACCTTCCTTTTGTTGGGTGCCAAAATTCAAAGGCATCTCTCTCAGCGTTGAATTTGGATTACTGGTGTGAAAAAATCGTAGAAATCAAACAAGATTTTCTTCTCCTTGACTTTAGGCATGTCTACAAGGAGCGCAATATGAGTGTAGACCATTTATCCAAGGAACAATTGAATATGAAGGATGGCCTCCTCTCCTTCTCATAACTTTTAGAAGGAGAAATCATTGAGGAAGGCATGATACAACTCTTTTAAGAGATTTTTTATTTATGTGGCATACTCTTTTTTGGTTCTTTTGAGTATGGGAGACATTAGCCTCTTTCTTGTTTTAGATGGGGATATAGATTTTGTTTTGATACCCTAGGGTTGTGTCACCCTCGATGCCTCCTTGGATAAGCTGTTTGGGCTCCTTATGTTCTCCCTGTGGTATTGCTACTTTAGTTATATTGGGATTGTGGGTTATGTCCCTCCTCTTGTGAAAGTTTTTGATACTTATATCCACATGCGTCTAGAATGTTGGAATTGTCAGGACTATGTACAAGTTACCTTTGATTCACTATTGAATATAAAGGAACAAATATTCTTCTTCTGAAAAAAAGTTACAAAGTATTAGCAAATGATTTTATATATACCTTGAGATCTGTAAACTGGGTCTTTAATATTTTTGGTGAGGAAACAAAATAAATTAAAAAAGGTACACCTACAAAATTTGTCAAAAACATAGTTTGTAATTTGAGATAAATTGGCTCAAGCATTTTCTATGGAACCACTTAATATCTATCTCATGTTACAATACCATGTGATGTTCTGTTATACTTGGGAATTATTGATATTCTTCAAGATAATGGTATCACTATGATGTCATGCTTATAAGTCTATCAAATATGTTTCTCAATAGATTGATATCACTAATATGCTTTCCAATAGTTGGTCACTATCCCTCCAAAGCAAATCATCATCTCAGTTGAGTACGTGCTCTATCCCATGATGGGATACTACATTCTTGATTCTATGATGGTTAAGCCCCTTTCATTTGTTTCTTGAGAGATTTTCTTTGAACCAAAAAGGGTAAACACTTGAATAATAACCATATTTTGATGGCTGTTCTATATTTGTTTAATCTCCAATTAGTGGCATGCCTTTTGCAAATAACAATTTTTTTTATGAGAAATAAAATTAATTTCAGTTGTTTTAAAGAAAAAATGAAAAAAGATGATGCTAACTTAAAGAAGCCGAGAGGTTCATTTGCAATATAATGGAAACAACTATGGGTCATTGGTTAATTTCATAAATCATAGTAAAATTTTGATATTGGAATAAAAATTAAGTTGAATGTCCAAGGAAAATATCCAAGGTCAACCACCAAAACAAAAAAAATACTAAGACATAGACACTTGGCCTTTTTAAAATTTAGAAGATATATGTCTTCTTTGCACTGGATTAAAAAGGACAATGAAGGTTTAGTAAATGAATACTTGGCTACATCTATATCTAGTGGTTGTGGTTGTGGGATGGAGTGTTAAGATCCCCTACACAATTTCCATAAGTAACATGCTGGTACCATCCTCAAAAAGGGAAAGTGACCAAGTGTTTGTGTGAGGATATTTACCTTGGAAAAAAAAATGAAGACATGACTAGATATAAGAATGCCAAAATTCTACACCTAAACAAGAATTCAAGAGGCTAACATTACTTCTGTTAAAAAAACTACATGATTGAGATTTTATCTTTCGAATTACACTAGCTTCACTCCTTTTGATGATAAAATCTTCTGCATATACCAGTAAAATAAATATGCCATAACTTGAGCTTTTGACATAAAGATTTAGACCATAAGGACTTCTTCTGAATCTAGATCTTGTGAGATATTTATCAATTTTAATGGACTAGGCCCTTGGGGACTTCTTTAACTTGTAAAGATCATTTGCAAACTGAGTGAAGTGTTTTTCTCACAATAAGTGTCCTTCCCGTTGAATAATCCATTTGTCCCCAAATGGAACACCTTTTCAATGTAAAAGAAAACTAAAAATAACATGATACCCCAAAACAACCCAAGTGTGAAATGTTTTGGCAGCGTTACAATTCCAGACAAATGTTAAAGGGTTTTAGAGTCCCCAAAAAATAATATACCCATGGAGGTGTAGCTAGCGGGCCAATTGGAGTTAGTAACATTGCAACTAAGGAATGACTACAATGGGGTACTGAAGGGGTTTCTTGATAGAATGCCCAAGGTTAAGATGATGTGAGGTGGGTTGATAGTTTATGATTTTAACGAAGGATTTAATGTCTAACTAGTGTTCTTCTATGGATGACATTGTGTAAGACAATGGGTTTATGGTAGAAGGGATTCCAAGCATGGGAAGGGTTTGTGATGGACTGATAGAGTGTGAAATCCATACAAGAAATATGTTGTCTTGCATGTCAGTGACATTAGAATTTGAGGTTCATTATATTAAGAAGGTAGGAAATTTATCTAGGTGATGGGTATGCCATTGGAGGTGATAGTTTCATCATCCAAAAGTGTTGTATGCTCAATGTGGAGATAGTTAGTGTATGAATTTTTTAAAAGTTGTGTGGACAGTTTGAGCACACAATGTCACAAGGATGTTGGTTTGTTTTAGTGTCTATCAGAATTTTTGTGGTTGTCGATGTAACAATCCTTAGTATGTATACTATTTTGACAATGTTTGTTGTTGTTGAAGGATGGATTGCAGACTATTACATTTTTTGATGAGGATTTGGTTGATGGTCTTTTTTTACTAAGTATATTGTTTATTTATCCATATTGGATAGTGCCTCCTTTTCTTGCTTAAAATTGGTATTGGTTGGAGTTTTTTTTAACATGATGGTATTTTGTTCTTATTTTCCAAGTTTTTTTTGTCCATGGTGCACGTAGAACCAAACAGGTATTTGTCAGACCTGTCTTCCTCGAGCGAGGGGAGTTTAGAAAGACTAGAAGAAAGTAATCCATCTAGTAGGTATACAAAGGATAGATCAGTTAGATGTCAGAAGATCAGAATAAAATTCAATAAACGCATAGACTTGTTTCTCACAGAAGGGGGGTTGTTGGAAGAGCTAATCGGTGAGCCGACTAGTCGAATAGCCGACTAATTAGAGATTAGGTCGACTGCATAAATTCATGTCGGTTGACTAAACCAACATGTAGTTATTTGTAATTGTTTGTAATCATATATATTAGGTTGTTGAGACAGATGAGAACTTGGTTCAACTTTGTGTATGTATGGACCCTCATGTTATAATATAATCTGTTATTTCCTTATCTATGTTCTTGTCTCTTGTGTTTGTTATGTCTATATGATTCCATGTGTATTATTGGTAACCCTTTGTGATCTATGAGATTACAAGATTGGTTTCGTTGCCGGTAGTACATATACGAAATGACCATAAACAATTGATATCAAAACAAGAGATTAAGAACTGGTGGGAGTGTAAGATAGCAAATTATTTGCAGAACTACGCAAGGAGAAATAGATTGACTATCGCTCAAGAGAAGGAGAAATTCTTCACTGAAACACATGAGAATTTTGTAGAATCGGTACCTCAGCTTTTGAAAAAAATTCTGGATGAAAAATCCAGAAGCAACTAAGGAGAAAGAGCTACTGGAGAAACTGATCCGAGGGGGACGAACAAACTTGTCGGAGTGGTTTGAAAAGATCATAGACGAATTTTGCGAGGAACAAGCCATGGAAGAAAGAACTTCAGTCGAAAGCATTTAGAAAAGGTTTTATACAGACCTTACCGAGTAGTTCCTTTGCTCCTTACCGACCCTTTTGTTCAAATTCCTAATAGAGAAGGGAGTGGGCCATATCCTAGAACCTCATCCGTCACTACAGGAACCGCCACCAAATTCTAACTGGGCAGAGAAGCAGAAGAAGTGGGAAAAATTCATTGCCGAAAGGGAGTGGGAGTATTTCCTAAGCAAATAAATAGAACTATCTGAGCTTTCTAAAGCATTAGGTAGGCTATGGGGGGGTAGCTGGGAATATGTCAAGGAAAAGTAAAAAGGATTCTAGTTGACTGAAGAAAATACCATCACCAGCAATGAAAAGTCAACCCAAAAAGGAAATCGAACGAACAGTGCCACACAAAGGTACGATGGATTTATAGAGAGTAGAAAGAGAGAAGAGGCTGAAAAGAAGGGAAGAAAGAAGAGAACAGTCTATAGCGCTGCAAAGAGGGATGACTACTAGGGTGACATACTAGGAAAGAAATCCGCCAGAGTCGGGTCATGACCGATAGGAAGAAGGCGTAGATGAAGAAGCATCACCCATGGAAGAAGACTTATGGATAGAGCAGTGAGAAGCTCTCCAACTAAAAATTCCCCAGGAGGTAAGACCTCTGTCTCCAATGAATCCAATTACCAGGATATAGGCCATTGTCAAAGAATACTTTAGACTAAGAGCTAGTGAGTTTGGTATATGGAGCCGATTAGACAACGAGGTAAATGATGATAATAATCTAGTGATCCATTGACCGGAGGAAAGAAATTGGGTAACACTTCAGGCATACTCTTCCAACCGAAGTACCCACTTTCTTTACCCGACACATGAAGGAGCACCCCCCTGCCAAACATAGCTTTGAAAAATACGGAACAGTCGGACCTGTAGACAAATCAGTGCAGTTGGACATCGACAGGAGAATTCAACCCGAACCGATTGCTTGTTGGAGAAGAAACGACAAACAAAATGATTGAAAGGAATGAAAGTTCTGTCAATAACAGCTCTACACAGCAAGACAAACAAAACATCCCACTATCCCCACCACACCGCTGCCACCTCATGGAGGAGATAGCGACAGTGATACCGACATGGGTCACAGATCAGAACATATCCCTCTATACGAGGGTGATGAAGACCCTAGATGACATTGGTTCGTATGTGATTCAATATGGGAGGCAAATCAAGTTACGGTTGAAGAACGATAGATGGCATAGTTCGCTGGTGCCTTGAGGGAAAGAGCACTAACTTGGTATATGACCTATATTAAGAGAACTCCCCAAGCATCCAAAGTAGAAATTAAAGCACAATTCTTATCTTTCTTTAAAACTCCAGATGCAAAACATCTGGCAGCCAAAAATATGAAAACAACATCTCAGAATCCATAAGATTTTGTCCAGGAATATGACAAACGATGGAAGGACCTCCTCAGCCAACTAGACTATGTAATTGACGAACATCTATTAATTCAGTGGTTTCTTGCAGGTCTATCACAGAAAATACGGTGGCACATAATCTTGGAGACGTTTAAAACATATGAAGATGCACTTCCCAAAACTCTGCAAGTAAAGATGGACGAAGATTTCCCAGCATATCTCGTTGATACTAGGCTGGAAGAATCGCTAGAAATCATGCAGAAATTGTTGAAAGAGCTGAACCTCAAGAATCAGGATGTCTGGTGCACAAAATGCTCCATGTCCGAATACACTAAAGATAACTGTTGGCAAGACATAAGTCGAAAGAACGTTCGGTTTGTTCAGACGAAATGCTTCTGTGACATTTGCCAAGAACATGGAGAACACACAACAAAATATTTCCCATATAACATGAAAAATGGCAAAGCATCTTGGTGTGCAATCTGTGAGGTAAAAAGTCACACAACGACCGACTTCCACCTAAATTTAAAGAACTGACAAAATTACCAAGTAGTCTACCAAATGAACCTAGTCGCGCAGAATAATGATAACACCCAACGAAGCAATGATCAAAATGATCCAAATAATCAAAGATATGAAGGTCGTCGATATGAGCATCAGTTCAAAAACCATCGTGGAGGATATGGAGGTTGAGGACGATTTTTTGGAAATCACGACAATCGACCACATCGGCCCATCCAGTGCTTTACATGCTACAAAGAAGGCCATCACTATGCAAACTGTCCATACAAGGATAGAACCGATTTAAATTTTTGTACTAGCTGTGGTGTAGGCGGTCACTCATTAGAGGATTGTCCCACCATGCTCGACAAAATTAATAAAAAGAAAAATGTTAATGTCTTGTCGCGTGTTCAAAAACATGATGTAATCAATACAAAGAACCTGCACATAGTAACCTGACAAGGGAAAAAATTTGGGAAATAATCCATGTATAAGTAAAATCAAAGAAAAGAATGATTATCCTAACCCGAGTAAACAAAAACAATTATATAACGACGCAACGAATATGTTTAAAGAATTTGCTAGACAGGAAGAATTCGATAACAGTCGACAAAACACAGTTAAAGAATTAATACGCTTAATACAAGAGGATAAATCAGTATCTCAATTCATCAACTTATTGTATAATATGAAGCATAATAATAATACAGAAAAACAAACCAAAAACATATGCAGTCTAAACCAAAAAGACAAAAGCAATGTTGACCCACTTGTCGACCTGGAAATCGAAGGATACCATGTTCGACAAGTCGCACTCGACTTCGGTTCACAAGTAAATATTATGACTCATGACACAGGGGAATAGTTGGGTAGACCCCGACTATATGAGTCAGGCATATACCTCAAGCTAGCCGACCAAGGACTGATTGAACCCATCGGGGTTTGGAAAAATGTCGATACAACAATAAAAGGAATATCGACTAAAGTCAACTTTGAAATTATTGACCCTAAGGAAGGATCCAGTTCCTTCCCAGCTTTAGTAGGTCGACCTTGGGGAAGAAAAATGAAAGCATCAATATCTCTAGACAAAGAAAGGATAAAACTAAAAAGTAATGGAAAGAAAGTCATAGTACCTATCCATCCTTCCCAAGGGGAACCTTGGATAGAACCTATTGATGAAGAAGTCGACATTCGACAACTATACAAAATTAAAAATAACAAAGACTACACTGAACCTAATATCTATGGTGAGCTTCACTTAGGCAATCAAGATTCGATAGGATATAATTCAGACGTAGAGTTATATGATTGGGAATTCGAAAACTATGAGACCCAAGCAAGAGGTTGTTGGACCATTTATGTGGTACAAAAGAAACTAGTCCATCAATGTTTTTCAATCTCCATCATCCCAAAAATATTCGAAAAGAAAATTAGGAAATATCCTACCTTAACCCCAACAAATATAAGTATCAGACAAATTCCAAGGTATAAAGAAAGAGAATCCCCAGTTATGCATATATAACAAGTCTCTAAAAACATAGGTGAACATGGCTGACTACAAATCTTGGTAGAAACCTTTATAGGACAAGCTGCTCGATGGTGGGATACCCACCAATCAAGATTGCATACATGGACAACAGCTTCGACTTACTTCGTAGAAAGATTCGGAGGAAAGAAGCTAACCAAATAGGCACAAATACCTGTGTTCATCCAAGGGAAAGACCCAGAGGAGCACATAAGAACATGCGAAAGAGAATGGAGAAGGCTTGGGTATAAAGACGAACGTACATGGCCACACCTATTTCCCTCAATGCTATCCGACTTACCAAACAAATGGTATAAAATGGAAGAAGCACGAGGCGAAAAATTTCAACGGAACGAACTTAGAGAGAACTTCACTAAAGACTTTAGTTTTATACCGCAGAAAGAAAAGCTAGTCGAAACTGCAAAGCAAATAAAAGCATTTATAGAATCGACCAGGAAAAACAGTCTGATACAAAAGCATGATCTACCGACAATACCATGCAATAACATACAAACCAATGTAATTCCACAGTCAACAAGACTACAAATGGAAAACGAAAATCCGGAAGGAAAAATCTTTCGATGGAAACCATATCACTCAAAAACAGCAAAACCAATTCGCATAGTACTTAAAGTTGACACAATAGACAAAGAAGATACCGATCGAATGACCGCAACAGACTTTCCTGCTACATTCTCACAATTCATAGAAGGGAGTCGACCGATCAATGAAGCTAAAGCACTAGAATGGTTGGATGCCAAAGTTAAAACTAAAGAGTTTGACATTTCAAATGATGATTGACCAAAAATGGAAAAAATTGACGATTACTGGAGCGAAGAACAAACGACTTAAATAGTAAACCTACTGAAATAATTCCAGGATGTCTTTGCTAGAGACTATAAATATCTCAAAGGGCTAGTCCATGAAATGGGCGAAATGAAGATCGACATCAAACTCGATGCCCGAGCCGTAAAGAAGAGGCCATACAAATTAGCTCATAAATACAAAGAGATAGTCAATAAAGAGATCGACAATATGCTCGCAGTAGGAACTATCTACCCTATAGAGCAGCCAAAATGGGAAATCCCAATGGTTGTACAACCAAATAAACACGACCCGAGGAAACTAAGGATCTGTGTCGACTTCAGAGAATTAAACAAAGTCACCCTAACAGACCCATTCCCAACACCATACGCAGATGAAATACTAAATGAAGTCGCTGGACATGAATGCTACTCATTTACAAACAGATTCTCATGGTACAACCAAGTACCAATAGCAAAAGAAGAACATAAAAAGATGACATTCATATGTGAATTTGGCTCATTCGCCTACAAAGTTATGCCTTTTGTTCTAAAAAACGCACCTGCAGTATTTTCGAGAATTGTTGTCAAAACATTTCAAGAATATATCTACAAAACAATGGTAGTATATTTTGATGGTTGGACGATCTACTCCATGCTGAAAGATCACCACAAATGGTTAAGGATCATGTTGGTACGATGTTGACAAATCCAGTTATCTCTTAACATAAGTAAATGCATATTCCTAACTCCTATAGGGATACTATTAGGGCACATTGTATGCAAAGAAGGAATCAAGGTTGACTTTGCAAAGATAAAGATTATCCTCAAATTGAAACCACCAGTGAACCCAAAACAAGTCAGGGTACTACTCAGACACACGGGATATTACAGGAAATTTATTAGATACTACTCAGATATGACCTGTCCACTAGAAGAACTATTAATAGAAGATCAGGAGTTCATCTGGAAAGATAAATGTAACATATCATTTGACACATTAAAAATGAAACTAGTCAAGGCACCTATCCTCAGATTCTCAAATTGGTGGATCAAATTTCACGTACATATCGACGCATTAGGCCTAGCAATAGGTGCGATCTTAACACAACCAGGGGACAATGGAATGGATTACGTTATAGTTTATTGCAGTAGAAAACTAAACAAGGCTGAAAGAAACTATTCGAAAACATAGAAGGAAGCATTAGGAATGTTCTTTGCACTACAGAAGTACCGACATTACGTACTAGCCAATCCTTTTATCTTCTATACTGACCACTAAGCATTGAAATACCTTGTAAACAAACCTCTGCACCACGGGAGGATTTGTTGATGGCTACTACTATTCCAAGAATTTGAATTCGAAGTCGTTGTTAGAATAGGAAAATTAAATGTTAGACCCAACCACTTGTTGAGAATCGACGCAAGAGAGGAATCGACAAGAGTCGAAGATGACCTATCAGATGCACACTTATTTCGAATAGAATCTATCCCAGCAGAGTTGGAGGAAATAACTCAATTCCTAGAGAATGGTTAAGCACCAGAGGGCATGAGCATGAAAAAGAAACAAATCTTAGCTATGAAGGCTGCACCATATAGCCTCATAAACGGATTTTTATATAAAATGGGCTTGGATGACATCCTCAGGCAATGTGTATTAAAACATGAAAGAGATAATATCATGCACAAAGCACACTATGGACCGGCGGGAGGACATTTTCAAGTAGATACAACTGCCAAGAAAATTCAACAGTTGGGGATATGGTGGCCGACATTATACAAGGATTGCAAAAATTTTGTTAGCCAGTGCAACCGATGCCAACAACTGGGTTGACCTATGCCTAGTACAAAAATTCCCTTGATATCGGTAAACCCGAGTTTGAAATTTAAAATTTGGGCCATCAAATTCATAGGACCATTCCCAATACCAACAAAAAGATCAGGTGCAAGATATATAATAACCGCAGTAGAATATGTAACCAAGTGGGCAGAAGCAGAACCTGTTGACACATGTTCCAGTGAGATAGCTGCTAAATTTATCTATGAAAACATAATTACTAGATTTGAATGCCCATTAACCTTAATCAATGACCAATGATCACACTTCATTAACAACACCATCAAAGCACTAACAGACCAGTTCAAAATTGACCACTGATGTAGTGTAACTTATCACCCTCAATTGAATGAAGCAATAGAGGCATTCAATAAAACATTAACGAGGGGTTTAACAAAAATATGCAACACCAACAAGGTCGATTGGGATGAAAAAATCCCTGCAGTATTATGGTCTTACACGACAACATACAAACGTTCGACCGATCAAACATCGTTCCAACTAGTCTATGTCCAAGAAGCAGTCGTTCCACTACATTTTTGGCAGCAAACACCTATCATAGCAGATATCTTACATGTCGATGTCGAAGAAGGAAGGAAGGACCGATTGATGCAACTAAGCAAGCTAGAAGAACGCCAACTGCTTTCTTTACAACATCAAGAAATTAAAAAACAACAGCAGAAGGCTTGGCATGATTGCAATATCAAAAACAAAAATATGTCGGTAGGGGACCTTGCCCTACTGTACAACAGTCGAGTAAAAGGAAAACCCAAAAATTTACACACAGAATGGATGGGACCCTACGTTGTTGAACAAATTCATGCCAACAGATCAGTCCGACTAAGGACATTACAAGGAATAATATTTCGGAAACTTGTTAATGGTGCTCGACTAAAACGGTACAAAAATTAAGAAAAATTCTAAAAAAAAATAAAATTAGAAAAACCTATATATATATATATATATATAATGACCATAACTGTCATAAAAACCTATAAAAATATTAAAATCCCCAAAACAACAAACAGATCCAACACCTGTAAACCAAAATGAGAGGAAACTTCAGACGATTTACTAAACTGCACTTCGACAACCGACACCAACCCCATCAACATACTACCATCGAGCAACCACATGATCGACATCGACCAACGACTCCGAAGGTCAAATCACGCCTTCATGACTATGGTCAGAAGGAGCGCCAAAATCAAAACACATTTAACGCGAGCTCAATAAACCATCCTAGACCATCAATTCCGCTATTAATACATCCATTGACCGAATCATCACCCACTCCACCTATAAATAACACACCAGAAAAAGATCATTTACTGTATTCGGAAGAGATAGAGCAACCAAGTATTCAGAAATTTGAGTGCAGAAACCCTGTAAGAAAAAAATGACAAAGAGACCGACAAAATGGCCCCAAAGCAAACTAGAGCCGTAGCTGAAAAAATAAAAAGAAGTACAATCCATCGAAACCCCACTCATGAGAAGATTAAGAAACATCAAAAATGCCAAGGTACAGGAAACTTCATGGGAAAAAACCTGGGCAGAAATAAAAGAATGGGCCTATGTGGACAAGAAAATGACACAAGAAGCAAAGAAGATAAGCCACAGTACCATTATGAGTTATATGAACACACCGTTCATGGAGAGTTTTGGTGGAACAAAAGAAACAACAGTAAAATTTATCATCAGTTGGTATCACAATGGTAAATTCTACTTCGACAGACTAGTAGAAATTTTCGGTGAAATCATATACAAGATTACCGGTCTCACAAACTAGGGAGACCCTGTTCCTATTGGCATAAAATAAGGACTGGTAGAATGACTAACAGGAATACCAACAGGGAAGAACTCGAAAGGGATAATGATCAGTCAAATACAAGCCCAGACGCCGCAAATCGTGGCCAAAATCGTAGCAACAGGACTCACCCCTATAGTTCGAGTGAGTGATCTGAACTAGACATGCTGGAAGTAGTCAACACAATATCAGGCACAGGGAAAGTTTATCATTGGGCTCAGCATGTCGCTGACATGCTCAAGACCATATGTGAGAAATGCTAAGAGTCGGCTAGAATTATCAGGTTCCCATCATTGATAATTTGGATAGCCATGTAACACTTATGTCTGGTCAGATATAAGCAGTTCCAAGAACCTAAAAAATATCACATGTGGAGGTTCAAACCATTTTCATAGAATGGAACGCTGAAAGAACTGGAAAATGGAAAAGTAATGCTAGAAAATTGGTTCCAAACCTTAAAGGTCCAGACAACTAGATGGAGGGTGCCTTCAGAAGAAGCCTACCAAAAACCGCATGTATTCAATTAGAGCTCGACCACATTGTAGTTTGGTACATATAGGGGGCAAAAGAAAAAGCAAAACCTCTCGACTATTATTCAACAGTCGAAGAGATTTTCCAAGAATTTGCTTGACAATCCAATACTAAGATGTTGATACTAGCAAGGGCAAAATAAATAAAACAACCAATTAAAGAACCATTGATCGACCAAGAAAAAGAGGAGGACTACGAACTCCGCTTATATATCAGTACCTTCATGTTAGAAGATATACCAGCAGAGGACACCAGCAAAATTCAACTGACAACTGTGCCACAACATATCCAAATGAGAAACACACTGACTGAACATCAGGTGGCTATACCAACAAAAAAAAAATCATCCTGGATCACCGACAGGAGGAAGGAGAAGAGCAGATAGAAGAAGATATTGAATCAGATAATCTAGATATGCTATGACAAAAGAAAACTTAAGGAAAATAGCAAAGGAGATAACAGCCTCAAGGAAAAGAAAGGAAAATTTGGGAAAAGGGAAGGGGAAGTGTAAGCTTATCCTATCTGAATCAGAAGATGAAGAAGAACCATTGGATACTGCTATTGACATCATAGAAGATGCAACAACAAATAAAATTTCGGTCAAAACACAATTCAAACGGTTCGTCGACGCAGGAGAAAAACAAGGAAGACCGAAAAAGGTAAAAACTGCAACCACTTTAGTCGATGAGTAAAGGAATATTGTTGAATATTGTTGATCTAGTCTCCACACCCCCACCCCCATCTCCAACCTAGATCACACAAGAAGATACCCCACAGATACCCACCATAAGCCCTATCGACATCTATAATAATGTTATGCCGAAGACACTGAAAGAACGATTCGACCATGATGGTGATTTCCATGCATTCATTGAAAAATTACCCAAACTACTCACCTTTGTTCAGAAAATTACCACCAAATTCCCACTAATTGAATCTAGTTCACCACGCCAGATCCTCTCTCAACAAATTGGCCAAGTATCGTAGAAGCCAATATCTGTGGGAACTATCAAGTACATATTCTTAAGGAACCTCGACAAGACATCTCAAATTGTCGCAAGTCACACTTCTTCATTTACCCCATTAGATGTCTCAAATCACATACCATCCAATGAAAAAACAAGAGACGCGAAAGAATATAACCAGGAATATATTTTAGCAATCAATCAGGTTATCGACAACCTATTCTCTGATGATCTAGCCAATTCACCACCAAAAGTCGAAGATCCATTATCGACTGACAATATCCCCACTACACCAATTACACTAGACCATTCACCATCTCTACCACCACCTCCCAATCCAGAACTTTTTCCAAACCCTGAACCACCTATTTCAACGCCCCCAGATACACACCGAGCTACAAGTTCCACCCAAGAAGCTCAACCAGAAATTCCACCAACCAATGAAGATCAATAGCCAGGAAACAAACCATGGGGAAATCAACCACGTACAGAACCATAAGCATAACAATAGACAGACCAGCATAGACACAAAAGAAAAAGAAAAGACAAAAAGAAGAAAGAACACCACAAAGAACAAAGGCCATCAATGATCCACCTCAACCAATTGGGATCGACTACTGCAATCGACATAACGAAACTAAGAGATGGAGAGCTGGGTCAACTCCTAGAAATTCTCGCCACAAAAGCAGCAACAAGAAACCAGACTAGACGAGAGCAGATCGACAACACTAAGAAAGAGTAAATCAAATTTCTAACAAAATACAGGAGTTTGATTCAAATAGTGATACTGAGACCAATAGAGGCCAACACCGACAAGCCACTGGAAAAAGCATACCAGCTATTTGAAAGTCTGGTGTCGACCCTACAAATACACCTAAAAAATACAAAGGAAGATAAAAAAGAGGAAACATCAAGACTACTAAGGCAGCAATATACAACATTCTCGGAAGCTCACAAAGTGCTACAGGACCACTTGGAAGAGTCTATCATCACAACAGAAGTACTCCACAATTGGCCTACCTACTACGGACAAGTATTTCAGCAGACCCGCCAGATTCATGAGCAAATCCAAGTGCTAGAAAAGAGACGATGCATCGATGAAACAATGAGAGGTACAATACAAGACCAGATTGTATTGGAAACAACCAAACTGGAGAAACTGGAGAAATAAGCACACCAGTGGGTACAACAAGCACTACTGAGCCTCGACAATCTAGATACAATCTGCTGAAGGATGAAGAGACTACTGGATACAACAGAAGAAAATGATCAATTTATAGGACCCAACATGGAAAGCATCATAGATATTTCCATCCAGGACAAAATGTTGACTCTGTCAAGCATCAAAACTTTGACTATTGACATCTAGAAAGTACTACAGAACTGGATAGAGTTTCAGCACCAACTAGCCATTACAGCAGAAGCCATTGTGGAAGTATGTGTGCAGAAACGACCAACCATCCGATGACACAGTCCATGAATACAAACCATAAAAGAAGCAGCCACCTCAGACAATCATTAGAGGAAATTTGGGGTCTAAAAAGGGCCTTATAAGAAAACGTGCCAACAATAAGTTCTTGTGAGTTTCAATTCAAGAACCAATAGAATTCCAATAAAATGAGTCAACCATAATCATTTGAATTGACATATTTGTCATAAAAAATTTATTTTTTTTGTTCGTATTTTTTACATATCTCCCTGTGTTTTTACTCAAATTTCGATCAGTAGAGCTCGTTCGATGATTCCGCATCCAACGAGCACCCACACTGCATACTTTTGACGGACCCCGCTACCCCAAAAACAAGAAATACCTGAAAAACGTGATGATGACATCATCATCACATTTTTCAGGTATTTTTTGTTTTTGGGGTAGCGGGGTCCATCAAAAGTATGCAGTGTGGGTGCTCGTTGGATGCAGAATCAAATTCCGCATCCAACGAGCTCTACCGATCGAAATTTGAGTAAAAACACAGGGAGATATGTCGAAAATACGAACACAAAAAGTAGTTTTTTTCTTTTTTCCTCCAAAATTAATAAATATTATTTTATTATTTTAACTATTATTTTATTATTTTCCTTAGGAGGCCCATTTTAGACCTCAAAATTCCTCTAATGGCAGTGTTGAGTACCTCCCCTGTTTCTTCGGGACGAAGAAAGATTTTGTTCCTGGGGGAGATGTTGGAGGAGCTAGTTGGTGAGCTGACTAATTAGAAATTAGGTCGGCCGCACAAAGTCGTGTCGGTTGACCAAACCGACAGGTAGTTATTTGTAACTATTTGTAATCATATATATTAGGATGTTGAGCTAGATGAGAACTTGGTTAAGCTTTGTGTATGTATGGACCCTCATGTTATAATATAATTTGTTACTTCCTTATCTAAGTTCTTGTCTTTTGTGTATGTTATGTCTATATGATTCCATGTGTATTATTGGTAACCCTCTGTGATATGTGAGATTACAACAGGGCTCATGTTCCTATGATGATGAGACAATAGGCGACATCGAAGTTCCCTTAAGGTACAAACATCTAGTGAAACAAAGGGTACCTAAGGATCTTCCTCAACTCAACACAGATTTTTGTGTGAATGAGAGGACATATAGAATTCTGTCGTCGCCATTACATGGATTGGGGTTGTTTTGCATGGATGGCATAAAGGTCGGTTACAGTAGATGTACATAATTGATGGAGTATGTTGGACCCTCTTACAACTGCAAATATTGGATGCGTCTAGTCCAATATACACGAAGTATGCGTAGATATGGGTTGTCAGCAACTTATTTACAACTGAAAGACAAACATCAAAATAAAGGAGCAATGTTGTACATTGACGAAATGCCAAAGAAAACTGGGAATATTGCGGGGTTTATAGATAGTACACAACCAAGGTATACACTTAAGAAACCCAACTGCATATTTGAGGGACGTGAATGAAACCGTGTATTTGTATGTGCCATTAAATCAATAGCTGTAGTGGAAGAACCGCTTATTAATTACAAACTGAATCGAGTAGATACAAACACAGTTACTATGGATGTGGTACATCCAACAATTTACCCAACCTTTTATTAATTATTTTAACCTCTTTAGGATTTTTTCGGTAGTAGATTTTTATAATTTTGATTAAATTTTTTATATTTAATTCACAGGGTGGTGATCGGGGGTGCATCACCCCAACAATTGGTTAGAGGAGTACACCATCCTCGAGGCAACAGGTATACATCTTTGTAATAGTACAAGTATAATTTGAAAAATGAGTTTTTTCATGAGTATATTCGTATGGTTTATAAAATGTTATCTATATTTACTTTGCAGGGTAGTGATTGGGGCATCCTCCAGTAGGTGGTCAGACAAAAACAACCTTGGAGCAAGAGGTAAACATGATTGTAATTGTACAATTTAAATACGTCAAAATGTTATGTATGATTATATTTTTTTAGTGATTATTTTGGTTTCTTTAGGTAGTTTTTTTTATGTTTTTGATGCAGGGTTCTTTGAGGGGCACCTCCCTCACAACAGATGTTACTAGACCTGGATCGAGGCAACAGGTATACATTGATGTCATTATAAAAATTTAATATGTACAAACAATTCTGTTGTTATGTTTTTTCAAGAGTATATTCATTTGGTTTATATAATCTTATCTATATTTGATGCTGAGTGTTGATCAAGGAATCCACCCAGCTATTGATCAGACGACAACAGCCTTGGGGCAACAAGTAAACCTGATTGTAATTCTACAATTTAAATACTTCAAAATTGTACACGTATATAAAATGTAGCATAATGTGTTTTTGTTATGTATTTTTTCGTTTGTATATTACTTTCATTATGATAATGTTGTCTACTTCTTTTTTTACAGGTGGGTGATCGGGGAAAGCCCCCAGCTGTGGATCAGACCACGCCATCATCCAGGCATCAGGTAAACCTAGATGTAATTCTAGGAATCTATCATGATATATATGTTTTGTTAATATAATTTTTTCCTCAGACTATTGCTTTAACTCATAAGTAATGTTTTATATATTTTTTTTGCAGACCAACGATTGAGTTTATGAAACAACATCATAACAATTCATAGATTTTGATGTGAATGAGTTGTTAAACGATGATGACATTGGTTATTCTCTAGACCCGGTTAAGATGATAAAGAAGACCTTGAAAAAAATTAATGCAGATATCCTTTGTCTGCTATTTATTATTCTGCAGACAAACGAGATTAAAGCCAAGGTTGAAGTGTTGGTAAAGAGATTTCAGGCCTTTAAAGTA
This sequence comes from Pseudotsuga menziesii, assembly GCA_001517045.1. Taxonomy (NCBI): domain Eukaryota; kingdom Viridiplantae; phylum Streptophyta; class Pinopsida; order Pinales; family Pinaceae; genus Pseudotsuga; species Pseudotsuga menziesii. Next base: position 110,988 of record LPNX010826788.1, read on the forward strand.
AGCTGCGGAATCTTGAATCGTAATATCAATTCATTTAGAAATTTATAATTTTTATTTTTATATGATAGTGAACTTATAATTGAATGGTTTGTATTTACATGATTTTTTGCGACCACACACTAGTGGTGAAGTCGGTGTTGGGCCCAGTGATGCTCATGGATATCAGTTGTCACATGATCAAATGACTCCACGTACACCGATTCATGCACCATTGTTGTCGACTGAACAATCGACAACACGTTCCGTGACACCCCCGAGGCCACCAGAGAGTGCAGCCGTTGTTGACCGATGCACACCAGATCATGCAGAAGAAGGGGTAGATGCATATCCTGCTAGTAGGGCTAATGCTGAAGCAACATTTCCTGGATCTTCCTGTGTCACTATCATGGGTTTAATAGAGACAACATTTTTTGTGAACGAGAAACTTGTTCCAATAAATATAGAGAAGATTCCAGGTAATTACACCTTGTTCAAGTTAGTTTTTATAATTTGAATGTAATATATCGATAAAACATTTCTTTTAAACTAATGATGGCATGATTGTTTTATAGAAAATAATTTTTTTTATAAAAATATAAATAATTTGACCTTGGAGATATTTGGGCCCACCATCCGCACAGGGTGGGACAGACAAACGAAAAATTTAAAGGATGAACTGACTAATTGGTTGGTTGGCATGCTCGGCAACGATACCTTCGATACAACAAAGGTCCTAAAGAAGGTTGGACAACATATGAATATTGTCCGAGACCAATATAGGGTTCACCTAGAAAGGAACCCTGGGTATGAGCACTCTTCGATGATTCCTCAAGGGAGTGGAAAGCCTTAGTAGAATATGGAAATGAGAGGGCTTTGAGAAAAGCAAGAAATATACTACCAAGCACAGGGAGGTATGCAATACTTTCCACAATGTATTCATAACCCTTATTATTATTAATTTTTATATCAAAATTTGAACATCTAACGTAATTCAACACTTTCTTAGGCTGTCAAACACATTAAAGGCCACAAAGGCAAGACTGGAAAAAATTGGTCAACACAAGCTTGGGCTTGGTGTTTATTCGAATTTGGCGGCACAAATTGTAAGTATCGAAAACTTGATAATGCATCTAAATAATAAATTGCAAATTACTTTCATTTTAATGCGACGCAAAATGTAAAATTAATGACTTTATGCAAATATGCAGGCCATCCGATTCAAAGAAGTGTCCACTCAGGAAGAATTGAATATTGTATTTCAACACGACTTTAAAGTTGTTGTTGAACACCGAAAAAGCTTGTCTGGAAAAACACAGTCTTCTGGTAATCCCTATGGTGCATAGGTATATAAAATATATATAGTTTAATGAAAATTTATTGCTTGTCATGCAATCTATTCGTTATAAACAATTAACATAAAATATTTATTTTGTTTTGAGCAGGAAAGCAATGATCCCCTTAATGTTGATGATGAAAACAACCAATCGAATATCATGCTTCGATTCCTGGTAATGAATTTATTCATATGCTACAAGTTTATATAGAGAATTGTAGATGGTGATCATTAATTGTACTTCTCCATATTTCAATTGCAGAGCATGTAGAGGGTCAAACTGTTCAGGTTGATCATAGACAAGAAAATGAAGAACATGATGTGGCCACACCAGGTAAAAAAACACATTTATAATGTTTTTTTAAATGAAATACTTGTAATTATAAAAACAAAATAAATTAATGCAACATTTTCAAATTATTGCATCAATTTCGAACCCCTTGCTGGAAAATCCACGTGGCGAGCATTCTACTAGGGAGACATTACAACAAGTTGATGAACCAACAATAATCGAACAACAAATTCCAAAAGATGCGCTTCTTATTCATTTTGTAAAGAGAAGAAAAATAAAAAAGAAGTGGCTGAAGAAATATTGTGTAATTATTTTTTATAATATAACGTCGTGCATGGTTTTTTCCGCTATTGAATGAATGAATGGTTTAATGAATGCTAGGTTTTATTGAATGAATGTGTTGACTTAATGAATGAATGGTTTAATGAATGTTAACTTTTATTGAATGAATTTCTTGAATGAATGAATGAATGGTTTAATGAATATTAGTTTTTTTTTAATGAATGGTAAATGTTTGTTTATGATGAAATCTACATGAATTTGCACATTTTTTTTTGCAAGTAGATGCATTGGGTTTGGGGAATTGAGAGTGATGTGAGGGGGGTGGGGGAGGGGCCATAAGAGCTTCCACCTTCACGTGGTTGGCCATGTTCAGTAGATAATATTAAATTATTCTCGAAACAGAGAGGAGCACAATGAATGGTAAGGAATTATCCGTTTACCACAATTATTTATTTGAAGCATTATTGCCATAACATGTATTCCATGACTTATAAAATTTCTTCTGGATTATATAATTGTAGTGTTGAAATTTTACTATTTTGCGATTTCACTCATCCATTAGAACTTGTTACATATATCCCTGGGAAACATTTTGATATTTCAGAAAGAAAATTAACGTGTTGATGTGATCGATGGCCTTATATACTTTTTTTATTATTCTCCATGTTTCCTCAGGTGTTCTTTTATTACCAATTATTTGACTTGAATACTATTGTAATTTATATTGTTAAATTAAAAATGTTCATCAAATGTAAAATGGTCACTATTAATATTGGTTTTATTCATTGAGACACTACTCAGACTGTATTTTTTTAGCTTCATTTTGTCATTTTCATAAACAAACAAATCTTTATTTGATGGGCCCTAACATGAAATTATTGCAACATGAAAATATTTGTAGTATGTTGAAAGATGTTTTGAAAGGTAAAGCAAAAGTAGACAATGTAAAGCTCCACAAATCAAGGTAAGTTGTACCAAGAAATTATAAGTATAGACAACATATTACTAATTCTCATGTCTATTTTGCTTCTGTTAATTTGATTTGAATTCCATACAGGGGCCACTTTACCTCTTTTTAGCCTCTTAGTGAGTTTGTAGGGAACTTTCTGCTTATGCTTGTTGAAGATGCCAGGATGAAGTGTGAAATGGAAAAATCGGTCTTCTCAAAGGGTATTTGGAGACATGTATGCAAGATGGAGAAAAATTCGTAGAAGTATGCTCAAAGGATCAAATTTTGTTATGCCTAAGAACTCAGTGATGTAACTCTTATGCAAAAGGTGAGTGAATATCAATTTCATGAAAAATGTGTCATTGTACTAAACACTTATTTCTAGATGGCTCTTTTTAGTTAACATGCTTTGCAAAAGGTGTTGATGATTGAGTTGTATGCCACAATATCCAAAAAAATTCCTTTGGTCAACATATTCTCTATAGAAGAAGAATATTCTCTTTCCCAACTTTAAATGAAACTCTAAATTCTGTACATTATGTAAAAGAATCACAATCATAACCTTTGTTTTTCATCTCCATAACAACCTCTGATTCAGGATTTCATGATCTAAAGTAATAGTTCATAACTATCATACAAGTAACAATAGTTGATGCATATACCATCTCCTCAACCTCCTTCACATTTCTATGTGAATTATCTCACCTATTATCCTCGAAAATCTCATAAGAACGATGTAAGTGACAATTGTTGGACAAGTCCTTTTTAGTTTTCTAGAATACAACAATAGGGTGGATATAAGACCAATTTCCTACATATCCTAGCTTCTCAACCTCCTTCAGAGTTCTATGTGAATTATCTGACCTATTTGCCTATATAATCTCATAAGGATGATGTAAGTGACAATTGGTGGACACGTCCTTTTCATTTTTCTATAATACAACAATAGGATGAATATAAGACCAATTTCCTACTCATTAAAACAATTGTCAAAACCTAGTGTCATTTGGCCTCTGGCCTGACAAAATTTTAGAACTCAATGATACCTGCAAGTTTGTGTTGGTATTTTTTGTTGATATCATCATCAATATTCACACTCACAGATCATTTGGAGCATCTTTACTGCCTCTACAACAAGGAATATAAGTTTGAATTTGCCAAGACTTCCCTAGAATAACCAGGCCATATTATCTTTGTAGATGGTGTCATACTAAACCTAAAAATATTCAAAGCATCCAAGAATGGCCAATGCTTATGACCCTTAATAAGTTGTGTGAGTTATGGGATTTAGAAAGTTTCTAAATCTTTGTAAGAAATTTTCCCACAAGAAGTCTAAGTGTGGATTCACCAAAGCTTCACTGGAATACATTGGGAATATTATATTTTTATAGGGTGTTCATATTGATCTTGTAAAGATTCAAACCATCCAAGAATGGTTAGTATCTAAGGCCTTTAGCTGTGTGGGTTCCTGGGTCACACAAACTTCTACAAGAATTTTGTGAGAAACTACTCCATACTTCCTAGGAATAGGAAGAACATACTATATTTGTATAGGGTTTTCATATTCACCTTGCAAAGATTCAAGCCATTCAATAATGGCCAATGCCTAAGGCCATTAAGAATTTATTTATGCCATGGGTTAAGGAGACTAGTTAGTTAGATACGTGGATCATTGTCTTTATTTGCTTTTGATATTAGTGCGGATATAGGAGTTTCTTTTGTACTCCCAATTTTTACTTGCACTGAAATATTGTTCTAGTCACACTGACCTACTTTTGTGGTCACTTGTTGGACATCCAAATGATTTTATTTTATTTACTACTTCCCATCCATCGATCAACCTAACCAAGAAATATGCATTTTACTACTCAAATGAGGCACAACAAGATTTCAAGACAAAATGATGCACTTCCTTCAACCCAAAGGCTAGTGAATCTTGATTTCACTGATCATCCCTTCAACATAATTGATCGTAATGTCTTTAAGTTTGGACTGCATGCAATTCTCTCTTGGGATAATGGACCCATCACCTTTTCCAATGTGAATATAAATGATAGACCAAAACACATGTTCACATATAACAATGAAATGTTACCCAAACTTCATGCAATGGCCAAGGGGTGTGAATTCCTCCTCAATAATATCTTTATCAAAAACCACATCTCAGTTTGAACCACTTTTGAATGAAAGGAAATCTTAAGGAGGAGTAACATAAAAATGGATAGATCATCTAAAGGCTTATGCCTTTGAGATCATTTATACAAAGGGCCATAACAACGCAGTAAAAAATGCTTTATCCTAGTAAAATAAAACCCCATTTTAGATGCCATTTAAATTAGTCATATGACTTATGTCCAAGACCTTGTTGAATCCTACCTTAGTGATCCTACTACAAATCAATTTCAACTAGACATTCTTAAGCCTTAGGACATGAGGAATGGTGTCCTCTTCCTAAAAGCCTATCTTCTTACACTTTTCCTCTCTACTTATGCAACAAGCCATTCAACATGTGCATACATACCCCTCCAAGAAAAATGGCTTTTCCATTAGTCATACAACTTATGTTGAATTTTTTTTATTTATATATTTTTTTCTGTGGTTGCAAATTCCCAATTATAAAGGCAGAACTCAAAGATATAATAAATAATTTTTTAAAGAGGTTTTAAGGTGCCATTTCCTCTAAATAGCATACAATTCTTTCACTAGCCAAATCTTCATCAAAATAGCAGTGTCTATTTAGCAACAATAGTTGGTGTTGTTGTTTCCCATAAGAATGCTAGATGTTGTCCTGGCACCTTGTCCACCTTTCCACGTTACTCAAAATGATCAGGAATAATAATAGTTTCAACCTTATGTTATCTGTGACCTTTCTATATTTAAATTTTATAGAAGGGTAGAATGATTATAGTATATGCTGAATAAAAATTACATATGGATTGTTTTACCATCTCTAACTTTCATGCTCTTGCTGCAATTGTCTTTCGAGATACTAATTCCATTTCTGTTTGTTGTATGATCAATGCAGGTGGATGTTGCACCTTTGGACTGGAAAGGTTGGGAGTTCATAGAAAGTAGCCTTTTGCAACATGGTGACTCAAATGGGCTCAAAGAAACTTGTGAACTAATCCCACAATCAAACTACATGCTCCTGGAAGGTGGAAGGTTTAATTTTTTAAACAACTCTAGTGAATTGTCATCCTCCACTAAAGGGAATCTGCCTTTTCAGAAGGTTCACTTTTTGGATGGTCTACCCAAATATTTGGGTGGCTTAGATAGGACTTGGAAGCTAATTGAGACATTATTTACATACTTGGATGTAAGTGTTTTGTGAAGTCTATATTTGCAGCTTTGAATAAACAAGACTCATTTAGAATGTGAATACATACATAAATAAGAAAAGAAAACAAATGAGAATAATGAATCCCTAATAAATGCTCTTCATATTTTAAGTTATATACAAATATTCTATTTTATTTTATATGTTGCATTATTTTACAGAGTGGCACAAAAAGTAAACATTCTACTGTGGTGGATGATTCAGTTAAAGACTTGGGCAACAAATTATCTCTAAAGGATCTTTAAAAAAGGTAGATCTCTTTCCACTCTTTGACTTCTCGAAATAGAGTTCTTGCTAATTATCTTTTCTTGTATACATGGTTGAGTCTAAAATGCATGATATATTCTTGCATTGCTGCCAATCTTTATTTATTCTTATAGGCAGGAACAACTAAGGACTTATGGATTCTTATTAAAAATATAAATAAGATGATAGAAATATTGAATAGAATACCTTGCGTTAGTTATTTTCCTGGGAATGTAAGTATCGACATAGATAATATTGAGGGAGATGTTATGAAAACAATTTGCTAATCTATCTATTCTGACAATCCACAACCTGCTTCTTTTACATTACTAGTGTTCAACATGACACATTAATATTATTTATATAATAGTATATACACATCATGGGTTTGGGTCTGTTGAAAACGTAAAACAACATCATCCTTTTTCAAGCCACCAGGGTTGTCTAACATATTGTCAAATTAGCATCATCTCCCTTTAAATTTCCTAATGCTTGTTAGGTGGTAAAAAGGTAATGATATGTATACACAATGATGTTCAGTAGACCATTTAATCCTTGAGCTTTAGCACTAAATTCTCTCATTATTGGATTTATGAAGTATTCATCGATGGAATCAATTGAGTGGTATCATGGTTGAGCAAGATCACAAATATCAGTGCTCTCATGAGTGCAATATCATCTATTGGTAGAATTTCCCTTGCATCAACACCCTCTACAAGGTAAATCAGATCATGCTTATTATGTCCCTACCCTTTGTACAGACCACTCATAGATCCTACCGATTGAATTATGGAGTGAAGTGATTTGACTATGTTGATGAAGGTGATTCACTGACAATGGTCATAAGAATCTCTTTTAACCTTGTCATTTAGAGAAGGAGAAGGAATAACTAGTTTAATGTAGTTGACCCTATGGTAGGATCATTAACGACATGGATCGATGATCCTTGTTTGAGGGTGTACGTGATGATCACAATACATGCTATTCTATGGCTTGTGTAGTGTGTTAGTGAGGGCATGATGTTATGTGTGCATGGCTACCCAAAGATTTGGGGCTTGTTGTCATTGAACCTCTCTATTGAGGCCATCAGTGTCTTTCATACATCACACTCATTGGTGTCTTTCATACATAACACTATGCTCCATCAGCTCATCCAAGAGGTTTTCAATGATGGGAATAGGAACTTTATCTTTGATTCCCAACTTGTTGAGAGAACACAATTCTAGATACACGCATTAATTGATTTATTCCTTAAAAACCATGAGGATCAATAAGGAGTAGGGGATAGTGATGACATGGATGACTCTTACCTCCAATATTTCTTGAACTATAATTCTAATTTCATTTTTTGTGTGTGAAGGGATGTCTATAAGGGCACACATCGAGTTGTATACTTCTTATATCATGTGGGATGAAAACATCATGCTTGATACACAATGGGGGTAAGAAGAGCGGTGTTTTAAATACCTAGCTATGTTTCTACAAAACCAACTTCAAATCAAAATAAGTTTCATATGTGGAGATATCCATAATTACTTCAATGACATTGAATTGGGAAACAAATTGTGAGTGATACTTCTTCAAGATATTTTCCATATGGTGAGAGCGAATTTTAGGGTAGGACACTAAAACTCTCTTGAAATATTGATTTGTTGAGTTTCCCTTTCCAAGTGAGTCTTCCCTTTGAGCATTCCCCCGGTGCTAGTTTCCAGATTACATGCTATGTAGTTATTTTTTATCAAAGTTGATAGTATCAAATTTTCTTGCTACTGTGACATGGCTCCTCGTGCTTTCCACATGACTTCTTTTCCTTGGTTGGCTCAAGTTCCCTGATGATGCTTCTGCATCACACCAGAATTTCATACTTTCCATATTATGATACAATGGCGAAAATCCAACATCTATCAAGAGGTGGGAGATTGCTTACACTGTCGGGTGTCCACCCATTACAACTCAACCAATACAACACCCCCCTGCAAGAGTACATTGACCACTTCTTTGAGGATTCAAATCCTGATGGGGGATGTAACAACACCCTGCTTTCACCGACTCAACTCACCTAATATGATGTCTATTAGACTTTTAAATGTTGAATTAGTGCTGCTAGTATTAAGTCATCGCTTCTTCAAAATTGTGCAGACAAGATTTGTTTGTATAGGATACCATGTTACAATCCCTTAAAATAATTATGAGATGACCAGAAGATAACTACAAGATTATGAACAACAAACTTCTTTTAGAAGCTTCAAAATATGGTTCTTAAGGAAACATAGATTAGCATGTTAGCATGTGATGGGCCATAATTACAAGTTTTCATATAATGTTTCTATCATATTAGAGATACTGTTGACATCAATAAAATATATGTTACTAATGGATGCTAGAAAACTAAAAGAAACTACAAATAAAAGAAAACATATTAGAGCATTTTGAAACTGGTTTGTTTGTGAAGCATGTAGGATGGGATAGCAGTCTCATATTTCCTTCTCCTGCATCTTGTAGGAAATTAAAGGGCTACGTATAATGTAAGTGGGGAGCTGTCATTTTCAAATATCTCATGCGATTTTATTTTGATTGTCCCAAAATGTTACAAGGGCATGTTGAAAGTCTTATGATGTCACATGTGTTTCTCTGATCTTGGTGCATCATGCTCATTTCCTTAAAGCAACTTTATGATGTACCTATATGAATATCTAGACTGAAATATGGTGGAACATTGTAGATCTACTAGATGCCATGTGAAGGAATAGCTCATTCATTTAGATCATTAAGGGATCAAGAACCAGAAAAGCGTAATTTTGGGTAATCATATTATAAGAAGGAAGTATGCATGTTTTTATGGATACTCTGCTTCCACGCTGGATCCTTCCCATTTTCACATACCAATTTTCAAGTCTCACAGAAAATAAGAACTATTGGTATCCATAGTTGAATCAAATTTCACCACTTTATTTTTATCACAACAATGTTTGATACAGGCATTCATCCATTCGTTCATTTGATTTCTAAAGTTAAAATGACAACAAGGTCAAGAAGGAAACATGAACGATAAAGTCATCCCTTAACGCCCCTTCAATTTAATATGGCATATCATCAATAGACATTTTACATGTATCTTATTGTAATTTGTAAAAAATTAACGACCTTACAAGATTAGCAGTAGCTGTATGATGTATCAAATGATCAATGGGAGTGATAATAGCTCTGAAAAATTATTTGCTTAAAAAATCAATTTCCAAGGATGACCATAAGGAAAAATGAGATGTAATATGGACAATGCATGCCAATGGAGATGATATTTGCTTCAAACAATTTTACACTTGGAGCATCGTTTGAACTCCCAAATACCTGAATTGGTACAAGCAGCATGAAATGACAGTTAGCAAATTGGTTTGTCATTTACTGGTATTTTCCGATAAATGCATTCAATAGTGATTCTGCCTTTTCATGGATCATGCTAAAGAAAACTTTGCAATGTGTGTATTGTAATAGAATTGCAATGCTAACAATTATTCTTAACAGATTTTTGTTGTAATTGAGAAGACCTGTGCATTGTGGGAGTCTTGTATACAATTTAGATAGATGAGTTGCTCATTGTCTTTGAAATCATTCTGAGTCATTTTTTCTTGCTACTATGCAGGATCTTCCACGAACTTTCCCTTCACATCTCTAGTTGGATACTCCAGAGGGACATGAATCTCTGCGAAGGGTACTTGTTGGATACTCTTTCTGTGATTCCCAAGTAAGACTTGTATTCAATATCTCATCTAATTTCATTTTTCATTTCTAGTTTTGTTATGCAGGATTCCTTTACAATTGAAAAACTCTTGTTAGCTTTGATTTCATTATGAATTCATTGTGCATATTGGCTGCAAGATATGTTGATCAAATGAAAATTATTGTTCGCAAAACATGGCTTAAATTATGTGGCTGCGTTGTTATTGCTTGTCATGAAAACTGAGGAGGATGCATTTTGGATGTTGGTTGTTCTCTTGGAGAATGTTTTGGTCAATGATTTCTAGACACACAACTTGGCTGGATGTCATGTTGAACAAAGGGTATTTAGAGATCTCCTGGCAAAAAAGTTACCTACGTAAAGCTTATATACATTTCCTTCACTGTTTCAGGAATGATATTAAATTATTAATATATTTACTAATTGTACTTCAGCATATCATTGAACTTTTGTTTTCGGATGGTAGATTTGCTGCACATTTAGAGCAACTGGAATTCGATGTCTCCCTTGTGGCAACAGAGTGGTTTCTTTGTCTCTTTGCAAAGAGCTTTCCATCTGAAGTAAGCATCAAAATTTCATTAAAAATATTCTGCAATTGGATGATCCAACTTATTTAAAGTTTAAATTGTGGATGTCGTCTCACTAATACTTTACTGTGGGTGCTACTGTAGACTACAACGCAGGTTTGGGATGTTCTCTTCAACAAGGGTGCCAAAGTTTTATTTCGAGTAGCATTAGTTATCTTCAAGGCAATTCTATTTAATTTATTAACAAAGAACACTATCTCTTCCCGTAGAGCTTCCTGCATTTATAAGCTTCCCCATAATCTCATTATGTTTTCTTCAGTAAGTACAGATGAAAGAGGATGAGCTATTGGCTGCTCAAAACATGGTGATGGTGATGTTATCAGTGTCTTGCATAATACAGCACACCATCCATTTGACATACGTGGCCAATAACACACAAATTTTGCAGATCTTTATATATATTTCTCTTGTCAAGGGCTCTCTATGATTTAATATAGAACAATTTTTTCTATTGACATTGCAGTTGAATTCAATTTATAAAGACAGTGCTAGTCCTAATCATTTGCGGCATGGAGATTAGTATAATTATTATTTGTGGGCATCATAGTAGTTTTTTTTCTAGACAACTTTAAACCTTAGTTACTCTTCTCTCTGTATGGCAGGTATCATTTGAGAAGATTGGTTCGATGACCACAAATACAATCACAAAACAACGTAAAAAGCAAGAACCAACAGTCATGGCAGGGTTGGACAAGAGGTCAAGCCGACTTGGTTCCATGGGAAGTGATAACACATTAATATATGTTGATTAGCTGCCGAATTGGCTACTTACAGTGTTGTTTGTGTGCTAATAACTTGGGCAGAATCAAATGATGTCACATAAGTCATATATTTTTTGTTAACTTGCTTAGAAAGAAGCATTAAAGGCTATTGCAGTATATGTGACAGAGATGGGGCAGGCATATTTTGACCACCAAGGGATGAAATCATGATAATTCCTCAATATGATTGTTGCAGTTATCACTTACCCACCCCTCATCCCGATGATGGAGAGGATGCGATCAACACTGTTGGTGCTGTCAAATTGGGAAATCTAGCCCCATGAACATGATAATAAAAAAAATGCATTGAATTAAACATACACAGATGCATAACAAATGTAACTATACAGCGGAAACAAATCATCCATTCAAGCATTCAACATGTTCATAATTCATAAGACAAATAAATACAGTTGCAAAGGTAATACACAAGAGAAATACAATTGAATACTTATCTTGTAATTGAGATTTCTCGCAACTAGCTATGTCATTGCAACGTTCCACCCAACCATAGGCCAGTGTGCTCATCAATCTCTCAGCACCACTTCCACCCCCGAGCTGGGCATGATTTCCACAAGGAATGAGGGAACACTAGGCTTACACACAACAAGCCCCTACACCCACAGTCAAGCCAACCCACAGTTGGGTTTCACAGACTGTCTAGCCAAGCCAATAAACAATTGGGTTTCACATGTTGTTAAGGCAACAAGCCAATAACATGGAGGTTCCTTGGGCTTACTCGGCCAAGCCAAACTTTTCATCAAGCACACATCCAACCAATTAACAGATGGTTCCTTGGATTTATCCAGCCAAACCAATCTGCTAATCAAACACAGGAATCCATCTAATAAATGGGTTTCTTGGACTTAATTTGCCAAGCCATCACAAGGATGCCCACAAAAACAAAAATGCACTTGTTGGGTATGAAGGAAACGCTTTTCAACGAAAAAACGATTTGGTGAATGGGGAAAATCAGCCTCTGGGTGAGCAAGCCGAATTCAACAACGATTCAATGGATTCACATAGGAAAAAACGACCAATACAAATCCCCATCTCATGGATTCGAACTCAGAAACGTTTATAGGCTTCAAGTGGCCAAAACGACCTCAGCAATCACCCAAACTTCGTGGGTCTTCTCTTCCATTCGCCGTGCAACCAAAAAATGGGTTTTCCCAACCGGTTAATGAGGAACACCTAGTAAAAACGTCCAGGAGAGAGCTCATCCTCTGAGCATTTGCAAAACAACTTCCCATCAATGGGGAAAACGTAGGAAACTACTGCTAACGTGAGGAAAAACGCCCAGAGCTCCAGCCCAGGCGTGAGGAAGAGAGAACGCCCATGCATAATGGGTGAGTGAGTAATTTTTGGGTTCTTACTTTCCCATTAAGCCAAAACATGTCTTTCTAAAATGGATACTATGTCCAATTCGAAATTGACCCCATGCCTTGTGCATTCCCATGCAATAAATTCCTCAACCAACTTTTAGATGACTTGGCACAAAAGGACAAAATGGGTAGTTGACCACTTTATGGGGTTTCCCTTAGACATTTTTTTTTCCCTATTGGCTCAAAGGTTTGAATATTTTCCCCTCCCTATTCCTTGTGAAATCATGCCCCCATCTCTTTAACGTTGCGGTGCATAGGCAGTTGTGGTATATTTATTAATTTGCATTTTACATGATGTCTCAAACATATTGTTCCTGGCAAGCACATAAACCATCGACATCGATTTTAATCGCCGATACATAAAATACAAAATCCATGGTGGGGCCTTTGCCTTGAGCTCCACACCATGATCAAATAAAATATTTACATCATGTGCAATTCAATGCCATGGGGTCAAAACCGAGGTGTTACAGCAGTGTATTGAGAGGTTTGGATTACTTTCGTTGTTACAATTTTTAACAATCATTTAACAATGATGAGATGCAATTATGTCTCTGTTATTGTTTTTTCTATTTATTTAAAGGTTCTAAACATGCTTACCTTGTTACAAATTGCAAGGTATGCTAAGTTAGCCTAGTTACTTGTCCCGAGATCAGGTAAGGACCTATTTCTGAGCTCAGGTAAGGTGTGATATAATAAATGGGATGGCTCTATTTTTCAAGTGTAACAACCTTAATATTTCTTTTATTTTGATAAGATTAAAACTTATTGTGGGATTATATTACTTGAATTTCTTGGCCAGGTAAATGGTTGAATATCATTCAATGAATGAAGACATTTGAAGTTCTCTCAGACCAGTTGATCTATTGGACCTTTTCTGGTAATGCCTTTACATGATTATTAAGATAAATTGTTTCTATGTTTTAGGTTATTATAAGTTTTGTGAGAAACCATTAATTCCTTATCTTAGTGGTTTTCAGGCACCCCAAAACTACATTTAACTTGTTCAATAATCGTTCTAAACATTTGTATGAAAAAAATAGCACCTACAATGTTTATGTTTGTGTTATTTTGGTTGGTTCTATAAAGTGAGATTTTGTTCTAGGCAAGATTGGTTTGCTCCTGAACCTTGCGGAATGCTGTTAAAATATCCCGAGGTATTTCTAAATTATATGAAAGGAAGGGTTGTGGCTTCCTTTTCATTTAACCTTTGTGTGAGTAATCGCTTTTCATGTGAAGTTAATATCTTATTAACAAGAAGAAAGTTAAAAGGTGGTTAGGGTTATTCCCCACCAGGGTTTAACTCCCTCCAAAACGAAGTATGTTGAGCCCCCTAAAAGGGATGGTGAGTGTGCCATGGTTGCAGAAGAAGGCCATACATGAGCGATGGGAAAAGTCTCCATGGTTGTCAGCTTTCCACCTTGGTGTTGAACAAGGTATATTTTAAGGATTCTAATATTATACTTAAGTATTGTATTCTAGGTGATTGTTTTGGATTGAAAAAAACATGTTTATAGATAGGTAAGCGAATATTAAATATGAAACATACAATTAATATTGAAATGTGTAAATTTTGGCGAATATTATGATTAAAAAACATATTTTTATGTAAATATAAGAGATATTAGAGACTAAAAATTGCCAAATAGTGAATTTATTTTTTGAAAAAAACCCAAAAAATAGCCAATTGGCGAAATTTCGCCCCTAAAAATTACCTTGGTGTTGAATGGATTTTACGTTAATATTTAAAGAAAGTCTCTTCAAATTTCCAAAATAGTGTTAGAATTGAGATTCTTTACAAGTAGTTCCAGTGGTTATTGGGAGACAAAAATTAAAATTATATGTAAACAAAGAAGCTAAAAATGCATGTACTTATCGATAATCATGCTCCATAGGATTTTTGTTGTTGTTGCATGACTATCAATGATTGTAAGCATATTTTTGTATTCTGCCTATGTAGATGCTCTTCCTTATCTGCTTAAAAATCCTAAAATGACTCCAAGTAATCATCCAATAATTGTATAAGAATCCAGATGAAATATGCCTTTTCTTTCTAACATTCATTGGAGCCAAGGGAATGCTATGGTAAGCTACATATTGAACTTGGCTTATGTATAAAAAATGAGACATAGGGAAAATTGATTAGACTTCTCGAGGAAAGATTTGATTTCCAAAAGAAATATTAAATCATTGTAGCATCCCTAGATGCCTCCCTTGGCCATTGGGAACTGCCAACAAGATTGCCTTGCTTCATTAATCATCTATAAGGCTAAATTTGATCTATAAGAACATTACAATACATAGCTAGTTTACAAGTATGAATTAGCAGCGATGATAATATTGCACATTTTGAATGAGATCATTACCCATTTAATTCAAGGCATAAACAAAATAAAAAATATTCTACAAGAGATAATTATGAATATTTTTCTATAATTAAAGCCATGTCGACCAAAATGGTTACCAAGGAGCGATTTACCGCCAACTTTAGGAATCAGTTATTGCTTTCACCCCCAAATCTAGAGCATGATACCACTAAGGCTAAAGAAGCTTTTACGGGACTCAACTCTCTTAGAGGCCAACCTATTGCTCTCATGCTTAGCCAATATGCTCACCACAAAGCATGCTTAACTCTCATCCAATTGTTAAACAATCATGACACTCTCTTACACTACCCTACATAACACAACATGAGGAAGATCTTCCCTTTTTCTGTTCCATTGTGCTTCAAGGATATTCTTCTCTTCTAGTTCTCTTCAATGTAGGCAGAAAGAGTCCAACCTTTGGTTGGTTGCTAGGAATAACCTAGAAGAGAAAACACTCATCTTCAAAACAATGGATGAGCAATGAAAAAAAGGTTGCATAAGTTGTTTTCTTAAGCTATTGTGGACACTCTAGTGATGAATTTTCTCTCTCAAACCATCCCATCACCTTCCATATTTTTAGGTACACATCCCCAACTTCTATGGACTCTACTAGCCACAAGTACTTAGGATATTTTTTGCCATTTGTAGTGATAACAAATCTACTCGCCATGGGAAATAATTTCCATAACATGAAAAGGAACACTAAATGGTGAGTCTTCCCTTTGAAATATTCCTTCTAAGGCTTGGCCCTTGAGTTTGTTGTCACTAAAGTTTTCCTCTGAATTATATCTATAGAGTTTTTCTTCATCAAATATTGTTTCATTGATTTTTCCTCTCTTAGAATTATGCATTCATTGATTTTTCTTTATTAATGGTTCTACCTTCAACTTTGAGCCCCAAACTTGCTCCAATCTTCCCAATTTCTTGTTAGGGATATAAAGGGATTTTTTTTTATAAATTTACATAGTACCGTCGGATTTCCAACATATATGTAGTGAAATTTGTGGTTGGATATTCATTAAATCCGACAAAGTTTCTATACTACCGACGACTCCAATTCGTCAGTTACCTAGCCTTTATGAAGGAAACTTCATCAGAATTTTGACATATTTGTAGTGAAATTTGTGGTCAGATATCTATTAAATCTGACAAAGTTGCTACATTATCGATGACTTCCATTCGTCGGTTATCCGACCTCTATAAAGGAAACATTGTCGAATTTCCAACATATATTTAGTGAAGTTTGTCGTCGGATATCCATTAAATACGACAAATTTGTTACACTACCGACGACTTCAATTCGTTGGTTATCCGACATCTATGTAGTGAAATTGGTCATCGGAGTTTCGACAGGTGGATGACAGAATTCCGATGAGTTTATTTCATTGTCGAAAATCCACCGAAATTCAACCAACGTTTAAAAAGAAAGCAAATTGTTGAATTGCAGACAACAATATGTCGAAAATAAGACATCTATGCCGTCGGACTTTATGTTAAAAAATGCTAGTGTTATATGAGCATGCAAACACATCTCCATACTCCCTTATCAAATTTTCAATGTCCCTCGTCTCTTCCAAAGTAGTGTTATTTCCATGTTTAATAATATTAGGATTGGCCTTATAACCAATGTTTATCTCTATGTACTCTTCAGGTTTAATGGAATAATTTTTTCTTGTATATATCATCCATATCAACATACCTTTCTAAAGGTACAAGACCCAATGGGTATTTATTATCCTTTAATCTCATTATCCCTTGGATTTCATCCTCTTCATTTCACAAATCTACCTAATAGTTAGCAAATTCTTGTACGTTATTCAACAATCTTACAATTTGTGAATCAACGTGAAAAAATTCCAATATTCAAAGTTATTGGGGACATTTGTCCTAAAATTGATTTCCAACATTTTCCAATTATACTCTCACAAGGCTGAAGGGTTGAATAAATTACAATTAAGGAACCAACTAATATGTTCTCTTCTCCAGGGACCACCTCAATGCAAAATGCATCGAAAAGTTCGATGGCATCCTAGACAACATGCCTATAATGCATCAACCTATATTTCTTGGCAAAGAAATGATTCGTCACTTGTAAAACTACTAAATTAGAATCACCTATAAACTTCAACACTTTTATCCCCACATCGTATGCTATTCTAGGTCTAGAAGCAAGGCTTCATACTCATCTACATTATTAGTGGATTCAAATTCCAACTGATAGGAGTAGCTAGTAATATCATGTTAGGGAGAAGTAAAAACTATACCAACATTTTTTCTTGTTCTTGAGTGAGTCCCATCAAATTCGTTGTCCATTTTTTTAATTTAGGCTCTTCCTAATGAATTTTTTACTTCTCACCCTTGGCTTTTTCTATGACCTATGGATGGATTTTTAGGGCTAAATAATCTGTCAAAATTTGATAATTTCCCTGATCATCATTCACCACACACACAAAGTCATTAATTGGCTCATTGGGGTTCTCGACATGATATTTCCTAGGAGGTTCACAATGCAAAGTAACAAATGCTTCTTTGCAAGCTAAGATAATGACAAAAATATAAATACATTTGTAAAATACAACCCAAATTAGTGCCACGTTTCATTGATAACAACATTCCCAAGCATCCATAACATCAATTACAAGTATATCCATTAATATAAAGATATCTAGATATGCTTCTAGGTAACCTTTTAAGTATTTTATAACCTCAAGACCTTAATTTCTCTAGAGTCCATGGCACAAATAGTTCTATAAGGTATAGTAGTTTTAAGTCCTAATTAGTTTTTGGATTTCAAAGGCTTACAAAAAATATCATTTGCTATCATTTAGATCTTCCTTGATTAAGTTATTTCAACACTATTGGAATGTCCTCATGGGAATCCTCAACAACTTCCTTAAGACCTAAGATCTTCTTGGCTTGTTCTTTAAAGTTAGGAACTCTCATCAATTCTAATAGAGGAAGAAAAACATGTTCCTTGCTAAAATGTTGCGCCAAATCAATGTCTAAAGTTTTAAAGGCACATGCAAAAACTTTCATCGATGGAGGATTTTTGCTAAGTTCTATCGCTTGACTAGGTTAGGGAACAACATGAGGAATGCTTTGATTTGCCTTATGTGGTTCATGCTTATATATGGGTGAATTGATGATAATTTCCTATGTGATATTCCATCACATCTCATAGTTCCATAGTTGAGATTTATTGTTTGACCATGGACATTTTCTAGAGGAACCTTCAACTTACTCAATTCACCATGACACGTGCCAAATATTGATGAGGACATTCAATTTACACTAGTGTTATGGCATATGCTCTCTAGTTGACTCATGCTAAATTATTTCTTATGTGTGGACATGACCATAGGGGTTCAATGGTGTTACTCTATAATGGCCCATGTATCCAAGATTGTTGTTTCATAAATAAGGATGCATCATGGGGAGGTTATAATTATTCATTAGATTAAGTGTATGATCTTGTGGTTTAAGTGTATCCTTGAGAATTTAAGTACAATCTTTTGGTTTAAGTGTATCCTTGAGAATTTAAGGTGACACTCTTTTCATGACATCCATAACATTTTACTTACCATTTTTCATCCCATGTAATTCCATAATCCATTTCACCCATTTCCATCATATGCCCTTTTCACAATTAACTTATTATATGTCATGTTCTAATGTCTCTATACTATTCCTATGTAAGATGCTCAAGTCAAATTTAAAAGAGTGAAGGAACTATAAGGGAAATGTAGCTAAATGATAAATGTGAGCAATGGACCCTTCTAAAAGCCATGAACTTTATGTCCCAACTTATCAAAGTCAAATTCAAAGAAAGAGACTTGCAAAAAAAAAAAAAAAGGATCATAAAAATGGAAAAATAAAATGGTAACCCAAGAATAAAGTTATTTCCTTTCAAGGCACACATATGGATGAAAAATCATCAACCCCTGGCTCTTGAAAGAGAAGGGATAGACTTAACACTCACCCTCACCTTACTTAGAAACTTAGGAAATGCACTTAGTTTTAAGGGTGTAACATGAAAATATGGATCAATTATATTTGTAACATGGTAACTCTAAGGTTACTAGGATAATTAATAAAAAGTGAGTGAGTTAGTTACAAAAGTGCACTTGAAATCCTTTTATGTTAATGTTTTGAATATTAGATAGTATTTTCGTAAGTCGTATCTTATATTGTGTAACGATTGGTTGATTCTCTTTAATGGACTTGATGTGTCCTCCTAGATGATGTGCACCCTTCTTCATGTACACATGGGAAAATTGAGGCACAATGGCAAATGTAAGTGAAGGATAACCATTTTTCATGGTATATTGATGGCTTGGATGAGTATTGACCACGTTTTGTACTTTTGACACACTTCTTGAGGAGTTGGTTATACATTTCCATAGAGCGCTCTAGGGTTTTTAACTTGTCTCTGATATTTGAGACACATGGCGTCTACATTGACTCACCCATTGACTATTTTTGATGGTACATTGCACCTTGGAGACCTCACCTAGTTCACACATGCCAATTTTCTTGGAGCACTCAACATTCATTGATTAGTCGTTAGAAGTTAACCCTATTATGAGGAGCTTGGCACATTGTTTCATGCATTTTTTATGAGGGTGAACTTCTATGTAGTGGTTGATTGGCCAAAACCTAGGGTTTTAGCCAAGAATTTACTCATTTTGACCATATCTCTTCTCATGTATTATCTCCACCTATCATAGATATGCTCTCTCACCTTGGGATGAGAATTAGTCAAACATTTTGACTATGTCATAAGGAGGAGGTTAGGGTGTTGGTATTTTGACAGTGTCATGAAGAGATTTTATTTTTTTCTATTGAGTTAGTTAGTCTCCCTTCCTATAAAAGAGACCGTCCTCTCACTGTAATCTTTGCTAGAACTTGGAGGATAAAACTTACTTTTGCTACCCTTGTGTCTATTTTCTTTTATGGTAAGTGTATTGGGATAATAATGTAGAGTTAAGGTTTAAGTTATATGTGTTTCATGTTTTTAATGGATTCCCTTTTCAAATGGTGAACATTCCCAAAATTCTACGTGTTTGATCTATTAAGATAGAATTGTATTCAACACTTGGTATATGTTACCTATAGCATAATGTGTATGATTTGTATGTAGGTTTACTTGGAAGTTTTCAGCTCTTGATATTTCCATTTGTTCAAAGAGAACTTATTTTTGGCTATCAAAGACTAGGACAAGGGTTTGAGCACTTTTGCTTGCTTTCTTTTATAACCGAACCTTCTTTTGGTTATGTCCCCATTGCCCTTTCCTAAAATAGCTAGGCACTAGTCAAGATATTTTCCTCTTTATTTTGCCAATTTAGCAAAAACATTTTAATTTCATTTTAAAATTTTGGAATTTACTATTTAATCTCACATAAGGTTAAGAAAAGGACAATTATATGAAAATCCCCTTTGAGGTCAACACTTCATTTCAACAAGTTCATGCTATTTTCATGGTTAAATGATAATCTTTTGCTTCTTGGTCATAAACATAATTAACTTGAGATTAAGATTATGTTTTAGATTTATTTTAACTCTCAATTTGATTTATTTACATAGTTGTAGAGGGATTGAACCTTTAATTGTTTAATGAGTCATTTTTCATTTGATCACTTTAAGCACCATTGAACAATTATTTCCAAGTATTTTTCAAATCTTGGATGATTTATTGGCATATATTACTCACACAAAACATATCTGAAAATTAATCACTTGCTATTAGCATATTAACATATTTCTCGTACATATTAATAGCATGCTCAGGTATTTTGATTTTTGTACCTATTTTTTTTGCAATAGCTGTTATTTTTAGTGATTTTGCACGCATTTCCACACATTTAAGTTGATGCAATTTTCATTGTTAGTAACCACACAAACTTTATCTCATAACTTTTCATTGGTTTGTTGACAATCTTGCAAAGTTGTTGGTGAAATTTTGGAATCAATCACTTTATTCTATTGGAAGCTCCAACAATAGAATACCAGTTTATGGTTAAATAAGTTGTAATTCTTTTGAGTTATTTTTAGATTCACTTGCACTCCTTTATTTCTTTGAATTAACATATTCAATGATTACACTATTTTTCCATTGGTTTAAAGAAATTCAAATGGTTATTTGCACTTAAATCAACACTTACTGTATTAAAACAATCTCATTTAGATCACCAATGTTATATGGGATGAAGTCTATTGTTTTATTTAACTTGTTTTACATTTCTTGATTAACAAGAATATTGTTGATCTCTTGGAAAATTCGCTCGAGGTAATGGATATTTACATTCACTGGTTATCTTGTACTTACAATAAATGGTTAATGGATCATGGATGTTTTGGCCAATGTTTTGAGTTAGCATAATTTTGGAATCTTTAATTTCTTTTGGGATTTCTAGGTCATCAAATCTTTTTTAACTCCCAAGCCATCATCCACCAATCTAAGTAATTTGCATTATCTCTTAACACTTAGTTGTTGTTGTATTTGTAACTTTAGAAGACATTCTGATGTATATTATTATTGTATATAGTTATACCCCCATTGGAGATGTGTTTTCCTCCTTTCAGGATGTCATTATTGTCTATGGTAATTGAGGTAAACCCTATGTTGTAAGTCGGAGCAATAGTCCCCAAGTTGAATGCACTAAAATGTATTTTTAGGTCCCCCTAGGAGAAGTCAGCCCTGTTAGGGTAAGAAGTCGGCCCAATCAAGTTATAATGTCAATGAATTGATCGGTATAAATAGGGAGGTTCCCTCCCTCATTTATACACTCACTCACTCACTCAAGTTCGCATGAGGAGAGAAAGAAGAACAAGGAGGAGAGAGAGAGAGAGCTGCTGAAGACTTCTTATACTTGGGTTTTTCCATCTTGTGATGTTGTCTTAGTGACAAAACTATTCCGAGGAAGTTTGTGGGGTTTTCTCCTTTATGGTTTCCCCGAGGAAAATCTTTGTGTCTTGTGTATATCCTCTATCTTATGCATCTCGTTGTTCTTGTTATTCTTTTAGATAAAGATCCTAATCAATTAGAATTAGATTAGAAAAACTAACATTAATTGCTTATAGGGATTCTGCCATTGTGGTGTTTCAATTCACCAAAGTGAAGGGAAGTGTTTGCAAAGGCTTGACAATTGCATTACTTCCATTATTATGCCTAGTGAGGACCTTGCACTTTAGGGGTGCTAGTTTTTGTGGAAACAAAGTTAAACAAGATAGTTCTCCTTGGGATTTTTTGAAGGTACTTGGGGTTAAAACTCCTAAAAAAATCATGTTAGCTTCATCCCAAGACTATGGTGTTTGATGTGGAATTTTGTCCAAGGAAGGATCACCCTTTGGCATACACCTTCAACAAGATATGTGGAATATACTTTTAGCAAGGACTAAATTTAACCTGCAGGACTCATAAAGGATGCTACATATAAGAAAGCTAATAACAACTTGAGCGTGCATAAATTTGAATATATTTTCATTCACTTTTATTCAAAAGGTATTTTTTAACCTATCTACAAACTAGATCATCTAACTTGACAATGGAAGAAACAAAACATTATCCTAAAACTTGAATACACCACATGCACCTCACAATATGAGAAAGATCTCCACTACACACCAAGAACATTGAGACAAATAAGTTCTCATTCTCTCCAATCAAGAACAAGAAAATATAAATGAGAGGGGAGCCTCTTATATAGAGTTGAGGCTCAACAAACTCTTCAATAAAATAATAATATCCCGGGATAAAATGTTAGATCTACCCTAGAGAGGAGCAATTTCCTCTAAACAATCAACATATCATAAAATATGAGATGGTTTGACTAACCAATCTCAAAACCCTAACTAATTTCCTACGAAGAAGGGAGGCACACCACTAGATTTAGGTGGTAAAATACAAGTGTAATGAAATACATGCGCAAAGAATAAGTTTTCCCTAGTTGATGAGGTCAAACAATACATAAATGATGCTTAAGCCCTAGCAAATGTTATCAATAAGGTAGGCACATTTGCAAGAGAGAGAATGTGCCTTGACAATGTCACAAGATTCCTTAACAAGGTAAAAAATCCATTAATGTAGTCCTAAAGTCAAGTGGGACCCTTAAGAAAAGTAGCGTGTGTGGCATGAAGATGCTCTCTAAGGTGCAACATCCAAGAGAATTGGTCAAATGATCAATGGACGGGTCTCCTCAAATAGAGCACTCCACCTAAACCCATGTGCCATGTGTTTCTAGGGTCCAACATGGGTCAAACCCTAGAGTGCTCCATCACATTATGTAACAAAATACTCAAATAGGCCATTGATGTGAGATTTCCGATCATAAATGTAGGTAAATGATGGCAAGTGTACAACAAAATCCTCCTCAACTTGTGCCAATGGTCCAAGATGAAACCCATAGCCAACACAAGTGGCCACTCTTCCCACATGCCAAAAAAAATCATCATCCATCACTCTAAATGCCATGTGTACCTTATGTGTGTGAGCAAGGGTGAAACTCCTCATAATAAACCTAGACATCATCAATGCGTGTCATAACAAGTGTTTCAACATGGAAAATACTAGAGCGCTTACGTGCTAAAGATTCAACACACATTTCACTTAGGACATGCATCCAAATATGAAGAACTGACATAAACTAATTAACAATTACACCCTTCTAATGACTCAATAACTTTCTTGATTGTTATCCATTAAAACATTTGGATAACTATGGCATGACCAACATTAAACCTTATTACATGTGAAAACCCCTAAGTCAAAGTGAATTTACCTAAATTCCTAAGTCAAGTGAGGGTGGTGGATTGAGTGTGGTACTTAGAGAGGGAAGGGGGTCTTTTCAAGTTAGCCATCATATAAACTGAGTGTAATTGGTCTACCCCTTAGTTTTCAAGAGATAAGGGTTATAAATGTTTCTCCCATTTGTGCATTATGGAAGTGAGCATTTTTTTTTATCATGGGTTACCCTTTCCTTGCGCCCTTTTTTGCAATCCATTTTCTTATCCTTTTTTTGTTATCCCCTTTTTGGGCTTAATTTGTTTGCTTTAGATTTGGATTTGATAACTTGGGCATAGGGAACTTGACTTTTAGCAAGGGGGTGTTGCTAATGTTCTTTACAATTTAATTTAGGAGCATCAACCTTAGTGTAGTAGACTCTTTAACTTTGATTTAGGAATTTATGTAACACGGGAATAATATTGAGACCTTGAAGGATTACTAAAGATAGATCAATTACAAAGGGGAAACTTATAGAAATGGATGAAATGGCTAGGAAATTGTTGTGAAATGAATGAAACACCTACTTAGTCTACTAGGGGTACAACTCAATGTCAGGTTGACACACCTGTCTAAGGGAAATTTATGATCTGCACATGACATAGCTTAGAAACCAAAAATAATTAAGTGTTTATGAACCACTATCCAAGCATAAAAGTAACCTCCCATGATAACATCAACATAGAAGGAAAACATTCTAAGTGACGACATGGGAGAAATGAATCATATCACAAGCACATGTGA
This sequence comes from Pseudotsuga menziesii, assembly GCA_001517045.1. NCBI lineage: Eukaryota > Viridiplantae > Streptophyta > Pinopsida > Pinales > Pinaceae > Pseudotsuga > Pseudotsuga menziesii. Next base: position 135,764 of record LPNX010826788.1, read on the forward strand.
GAGTATATCCATTAATGACAATAAGGCACAAGAAGAATCTGACAATGCTAGAATAATCTCTAACCTATGATTTATGGCAGACCACAACTCTCATCTCTTAATAATGTTCGAGAAATGATCACGAACCAAAACTAATCAACATGTCACCCCTGCTAATCCAGGGGTAACAACTTGCATATCATTTCAATGTGAATCAGATACCCTTGCCAACACATAACCTCTTGCTAGATCATCTTGAGAAAATTTGAGTAATGGTGAATCAATCTATAGCTAATATCTTGCAAGCTCAAGGGGCATATACCGGTCTCTTTGTGCTAGAACACTTTTCTCAATGGAATTGCACCCCACATGATTGAGGTAATGAGTTAGATGAATCCATTAGGCTAGTGCTAGGAAATTTGTGTGAATCCATAATGCCCCCCCCCCCCCAAAGTATCAAATGATCAAACATACCATGTAATCTATATGAACTATGTAAGTGGATCATTGGCAAATTGAAGGCATGACCTCATTCAATACGAGGAAGAAGTTGCACTACTTGAGGAAGACCCTTACTAAATGTGTAGTTTGTCTAAGATCTATGTGCTAAAATTGTAACATGCCTATGTAGGGTTCCTTGGGCAATGAGAGATCTAACAATGGGAATAGTTGATATGGGTGAGTGCTTGTTAAGAGAGATAAGAGAGCTATGGGTTTCACAAAAACTTCTTAAGTAATAGGAGAACCTCGTTTAAACAACCCAATTCATTCATATATTCATATCATATCTTCCCCTCAAAGATGACTACATGACCTCTATATATACCTATTACATATATAGTTAACCCCATATATGATCCCCTTGGGGTCATATCATATACATTTAACCCAAGAGATTGGCCCCTTGGGTCATAACAATGCTAGCATGGGGTACAACCATGTATGCCAAAAACGTGTGGATAGAAAGTTTTGCATGAATTTGCACAAGTTCAATTCACATTAGGAATCATTGGCAACTACTATTTTTCAACTCAAATCATACGACACAAATTTATTGGTTGTATCTAGAAAAGTTATTTGTAAGCCTAATTTCAATCTCATCACCTCATAGCGTAGGCTAGGGTGGTATCCACATCAAGTACATACAATTGGGAGGAAAATCCCTTCCACAAAGTTAGTTTCACATGCAAAAACTTGATAAACGATAAAGTGATTTATTGTTATTTACATTCAACTATCAATGTTCTTATGATGTTTTAGGTTTTGCTATTAATTCATATGTTGTGATGAATGTTGTGTTTATATTGTTGAATGTACTGAATTTGAGTGTAAAGAATTATCTCTATGGTTGTATACTTAATTGCAATGAGATAAATATAATTCCATATAATTCAATGCATGGTATCTTCTTGTAATAACTTCATATTTATAATTGCATTCAAATTTAGAATGTAAGTTATTGGAATCTCTAGGAGCTCCAAACAAAGTTACAAATCGACATTTACATGAAGGAATTCTTGAAGTGGTGGTGTTGTTGTCCAAGGAAGTTGTGCATATATGCCAAAAGAAAAGAAATAACCCAATTATGTTAACATACAAAGATAAGCCAAAAATGCACAATGGGATAGATCAATATAAGCATTAGGTGAAAATACACAATTATTTTCATCCAAATCAAGGCTTGTAGTCTAATCCCGAGCCATATTTCCATGCTTCAAGGCGCCTTTTCCATATGTATTTCTCCTTTTGTGGAAGTTCATCCACCCAAGGCCTAAGAAAAAAAAGTTCTGTGGGATGAGAACATTTTCAAAAATTGCTTCAAAAGTATATTCAACTTCTTCAAGGAAAAAAAATATCATCAAAACGGTACAAATCATACCTTAAAGAGGGGGATACAAATGACGAGAGAAATGTGTATGAACCAAGTGAAACAAAGTGAACCATCCAATCAAGAATGGCTAGGAGACCTACCTGAATACCAAAATAGATAAATTGTCAAGCTCCTTAATAAGCCAAAAACCATTGGCACTTGGTATTCACGACATGTTTACAACTAAACTCTATAATTAAGATAGGAAAATATATAAAAGTTCTCGAATTCAACATTATACAATGGCTGCAATAAATGCACTTCTTATGATGATTTGGCACTTGGTAGTCATGGCATGTTTACAACTAAACTCTATAATTTAGATAAGCAAATATATAAAAGTTCTAGAATTCAACATTATCTAATGATCACAAAAAATGAACTAAAATGAACTTATGATGATTTAGACATCTTTGCATATATACATACCAAATCTCTTCTTGTTATTCTCTCATGCTACACATATGCTATAGTGAAATGGGATTTGAGATCAAGCTTTATATTCATTTGTAAGACATTGCATCATTATTGAAGAAGAATGTCGAAACACATATAAGGAGGCATCACAATACAAAATTGATATATTTCAAGATATGCATATGAATGGTTACTACATCATAACTTGTGATTTGGTAGAAACTTTCTTTATTGAAATGTCATTGGTATTAACTAGATGCTAAGTAACTTGGAAGTATGGAAGTTGTGCACTTGGACCAATTGCCTAAAAGGACTATAAGGAATTCAAGCTCGACTTGATAGATATTATACAAATATGCAACATGCCATTTTCATGACCAAGTCAAGAACACTTGGAAGAGTGTGCATGTGCGATGTAGATAATTTGGAATCTTAATATGCTAAGTAACTTGGAAGTACGAAAGTTGTGCACTTGGACCAATTGCCTAAAAGGAATATAAGCAATTCAAGCTCGACTTGATAGATATTATGAAAATATGCAACATGCCATTTTCATGACCAAGTCAAGAACACTTGGAAAAGTGTGCATGTGCGATGTAGATAATTTGGAATCTTGCCCTATGATGCAGAAAAAATAAAAGAATTTTCTGAAGACCACAACTAAAGTATCTTCACCCTTGGAGTATTTGATGCTCATAGAAGAAAGGGAAATGAAGCTATTAGTTGAGTTGTACCTATTAAAGTACCACTATTTGAGAAGCTCATCTTCCATGACCCTTAACAAGTTTGAATTATTCAAAGCAATATAAGACAAGTGAAATGGCAAGCCACCAACTATAGATGGTCTCCCTTGTAAGATCTATAAAAATCCATGGCCAATAGTTGATAATGAAATACTCATGATGTGCCAAGAAGAATTGGGAGCAAATAGTATGGGAGAGCATGTGAATGCAAGCTTTATAAAAAATATTCACAAGGGGTCAATAAAATCCAGGGTTGATGAGTGGCAACGAATCACCTCGTTGAATGCCTCTTACAAGGTTAAAATTAAATCCTTAGTCAACACAATTAAATCTATTGTTGCAAGGATTATAAGATACGAGCAAACAAGATTCTTCAAGGGACAATCCATACAAGATAATCTTATCACAACCTTGTTATGACACTCCCTAGTAATGTAAGAAAACCCTATGGGTCTATTAGGTTTAGGGTTAGTATTAAAATCAAATTTCTGGTTGTGGATCCATGTTCATCTTCTAGTGTATACATACAATTTTTTGCACATGGTATATGCTCCCATGGTTTTGGTAAGTAGTTTTAAGGTAGGTTAGTCTATAAATAAGGATGACTATCCCATACAAGTAGCATCAAAGGTCACTCTTGTAGCCACTTAAAGGGGGAAACCCCCAATATTATTTATGAAGCAATACTATACAAATATTCAATGATACTTGTATGGGAGGTCATCCTTATTTATAGCCCAAAAAACTACTTACCAAAACCATGGGACATTATACCATGTGCATAAATATGTGTGCAAGCCCTTTTATAACAAATGTGGATCCATGCCCATAACTCTAATATTAATACTAACCCTGACCCTCGTAAACCCATACTATTTTATTACATTACTAGGGAGGGTCATAACAAATGTGGGAAACTATTGAGTTGGAAAGGAAAATTGGTGAAAGTGCATTATTCTTGAAGATTGACTTTGATTAGGATTATGATAGGATTGAGTGGGACTTCATTTAGTATATGTTGTCTTTCTGGGGTTTGGTATTTTCTTTAATTAGGCCATTGGTAGACTCTTCTCTAATGCCCCAACAAGTTTGTGTTAAGGATAATTTGTTAACGATGGTTCCACTTCAAAGGTTTGTTATTAAAGTGTGCCCTCTTGTCCCATATTTGTATATAATTGTAGAGAATGCATTACAGTTGATACCTTCTATAACTACAATTCAAGATTTTCAAGTCCAACACAAAGATGGAAACCTAGGGTAAACTATAAGCACCATCAATTGTCACTTCGGTGGTTTCTTGCCTCTATTTAAAATGGTTCTATTCTAATACAAGGAACAAATCCCTTAGATAAAATTACTAATATGTCCTTGAATGCGAATCTGAAAATCAAATTGTTTATAGTGTTTTATAATGTAAGAATTGAACTGAGAGGACAAGTACCTAATCCCTTGGGCAATGGAGTCATGTCAAACAGTAGAAGCTTGTATATGTATGGATAATGTTTAAAAAATCTACCACAATGAAACCTATCAATAGATATCAATCAGATTTAAGTGCCAAACATATTGAAATGCTCATAAATGACACTATTTCATATTAAACTCAAGATCAATGGTTGTATTGTGTGATCATAACCAAAATAGGATAGAATATAGCCCTTTATGAGAATAACAACCAACATAGCTCTTTGTTTCAGAGCCGATTATGTAATAGGTTGAATAGAACAAAAGATAGTCACACCCAAACCTCTTCTTCAACCCAAACAACCCACACAATATAGTGTAACAACTTCAGGCATGAAATTACAAAATGAATGAACAACGTAGCACTTCAATTCAATTTACAACAAGACAAGAGGAGATGAAAGATCCAAATTGTCTACAACCCTTTTCAATAACTGGCAAAAGAAAGAACTTGAAACTCAATCTCCATGGTCTTTTTCTCTCCCTTTCAATCCACCTCGCTAATAAGAGTTCTTCCCCTTATATAACTTTCAATCTCTAACCACCTTTCAATAAAATATATTCAGAAAATGATAGAAGTCTCAATAAAAAAATATAAGTAAAACCCTAGAAGCCTCTAGAGAATATCTCTCCTCGAAAGACATCCATCATGTCTTGCAAAAAAAGCTAAGGCCATGAATGATGAGTCATGCCTCCAAATATGTATACAATGCCTTAGATAATTTGAAAAGTCACCTCAATGCTGAAATATGCCTCAAAATATGTAGAAGGATTCCCAAAAGGTAAGATTTGCATCAAAATATGTGGTCTGAATCCATACCATGCGTACTCTACCCTCAACCACACTTCTTTTTCTTAGGTGCTCATCATAATCACTAGATAAGTATTTGTAGTTATGTTAAAAGATAAGTACTTGTCTCCTGTTCTATATGTGGTTGTTTTATTTTCTTTATGGGCTATATTCGCCTTGATGGGATGTTATGTTGTAATGAGGAGAATCTCAAATATGTTATGTTTTAGCTCATGCATACTAAATTCTTATTGATTAATGATGTATACACGTGCATTTTTAGATATGCTAGTTCCATGTTATTTTTATTGGGCTTTAATGATTTTAATATGGACAAGACCATTAGAACTATTGTATTTTTTTAATGTTTTTCCTGCTACCGTAAAAAGAAAACAAGGAAGCCAATTGTGGAGAAATGGAAGATCTAGCACCATGTGTCCAAGGAAATGGAAACACGTGCATTACAAAGTGGTGTCATAACTTTATGGCCTCAAGGAATGGGTTGATGTGTGAGGAGAGGAAAAGTTGCTTTAAAAAAGGTAAGGAATGGGTTGATGTGTGAGGAGAGGAAAAAGTTGCTTTAAAAAAGGTAAGGAATGGGTTGATGTGTGAGGAGAGGAAAAAGTTGCTTTTAAAAAGGTAAATAATTAGGAACAACAAAGAGAATATCAAAGAGAATCAATGTATTGCATTAGCTTGATTTATAATGTCTTGTGCTTGTTTCATACTTATCCCCACATTAGATTAATATAAAGATGTATTTTACATGATGTCTAATGACTAATACAATGACTAGAATAAATAAACATTATATCCTAAACCCTTGATGTTTATTTCTATTACACGACATTTCAAAATTTTCTCTACCAAGTTCTTTTTGTTAAATTGTCAACATAATCTTCTATCAAGCAATAAATTAATTAAATCTCCTTGTTTTGGAATTTCTTTCTGATATAGTTGTAGTGGAATTTTAAATGCTTGGTTTCAAATTATGGAAAACCAGATTCTTTCAAAACTTCATGGTACTTTGATTATTGTACTTCAATGGTGCAGATTTAGATTGATGAAGATCCATGTTCTCTAGTATCTGGGAAAGCCAGATTGCTTCACATGTTACATCCATTGAAGCCTTGCATTCCAATTCAATGGATGTTGGTTGTTTTTTGTTAAAGAGAGAAATTTTCCCATATGGAACACTAATTGTATATCTTGTAGTTGACTTTTTATCATCCTATGAAACTACCCACTTTACATCTACATATCCATTTGATTCGAAATGGATCAATATACGATTTTTCATCTATTTTGGTGCTTTGTGGGTGGAAAGATTGGATGAATTGGCTTATAGGGCCTATTTTAGGGGCATGTCTTACTTTGTAGATATGGGGTCTAAAACCTTCAGAGGTTTATTTGAGGGCTTAAACAATGTTTTTTGGGGTCATTTTCTAACAAAGTTGAAACTCTCGCAACCCTGTTATACACTCCGAGATCTTTCCAACGATGCAAAGATCACCTCAATCAATGTGCGTACGAGGAAGTTATGCCTCTCACAAGTTGACCTATCTTGTTGACCACCATGGTACCTATTATCACACATATATTGCAACTGGGATACCATGATGCACCATACAGATTGATATCTTTATTAATTCAGATGGGGTTATAGCATGGATCATTGAGTTTTTGAACCATCTAGAGCCTTTGTTCAGCAACAGTTTCAGATTGTTTCCTTTCCATGACTGAGATCTCCTTGTTAGTTGGGATGATTTCAGTGGTGACCTGGTTCATTTGAGTAGAACAACAAATATGGTACACACAGTTACAGATGGGCATATCAAATAGAGACATGTATATGGTGAGATCAGGTATATGGCTCCTTCTTTGGATTTTTCTCTTTGATGTATGTTATACACCTAAGCTTGTTATGTTTTCTAACAAAGTTGAAACTCTTGCAACACTGTTATACACTCCAAGATCTTTCCAACGATGCAAAGATCACCTCAATCAATGTGCGTATGAGGAAGTTATGCTTCTCACAAGTTGACCTATCTTGTTGACCACCATGGTACCTATTATCACACATATATTGCAGCTGGGATACCGTGATGCACCATACATATTGATATCTTTATTCATTCACAGGGGGTTATAGCATGGATCATTGAGTTTTTGAACCATCTAGAGCCTTTGTTCAACAACAGTTTCAGATTGTTTCCTTTCCAGGACTGAGATCTCCTTGTCCATTGAGATGATTTCAGTGGTGACCTGGTTCATTCGAGTAGAACAACAAATATGGTACACACAGTTACAGATGGGCATATCAAATAGAGACATGTATATGGTCAGATCAGGTATATGGCTCCTTGTTTGGATTTTGCTCTTTGATGTATGTTATACACCTAAGCTTGTTATGTTATGATGATCACGGTGACTTGTGCTTATACTACATTTGTACTAATGCTTAAACCTGTGTTTCGAATTATTAAAGAGTCTAATGTTGAATGCTATTGCTTATGCCATGCTTTACACAAATTTTAAACCTTAGTGCTATGCTAGTTCCATTAATCACTTGTCCCCATCCATACAGTTCATCCATAATTGGTTTTCTTCCCATGACTTATGATTGACTGAGACCTATGAGATTGAAGATCATCTTCCCTACTTTGACCCCTATGCATGATGGATCCCATGTTGTTTTGTGTCTCGGCTCTGAGTTGTGCAACAAAACTTGCCGAAGCCTTCATCCTTCTGGGTTAGGAGAACTTGATGGTGTTGGTTCTTGAGCTTAGGCGAGTTGGGTTTTGAAGCCTTGACCTCTCTGGTCGGTTGCCGTCGATGTTTGGTCCTGACTGTGGATATTTCCCCTTAGTTGCCTGAAAAGTATCTATTAAAACTCTAAGCAATATGTCTACCATCATTACATACATTATGTATTATATGCTATATACTGATAAATGCAAGCCCTCAAATAAAAATGCAAACTGTCTTTAGACACAACTCAAAAAGGGCTATGAAATGAAATTGTGAAAGGCCAAAATAAAATAGTGGATAAATAAATGCTAAATCTAAAGACTGATGGCCATCTTATTGAAATGTAATGATTAATTCCTCACAGAGCCTATGGGTTTTGATGTGAGATGGAGTAAGGGACAACTAATTCTAAGTGTCCCCTAAGATCTCTTCACTACAGTTTCTTGTGTACTCAACGCAAGGGTCTTAGAAAAGATCATCACAGAGCTTGATTGTTAGCTTGGATGTGAGCTGTAGATATGTTGTTAAAGTTGAATGGACTCTTTTCAGATCAACTCATCCACTTGTGAGACACCACCATTTCCTATTGTTTATCTGTCATGCATATGTCATTATGGTTGTGTGTACTTGTCATCATTCAGAGAGATCATATGGTCAAAATCAACTATAAGTCATTTCCCTTTTACGTTAGCCTTGCTTTCCACCTCCACCTAGCACTAGCAAATTATTTAAACTTTGTAAGCATGGCATATACAACAGACTTCCAAAAGATTCAATGGTTACTAAAAAACATAGGTATATCTTATTGGTTGTTATTATTATTATTGTCACCATGATTTTGAATGACATGATTTAAGTTGGGTTTTAATATACATCTTGGAGCATTTTTTACCTTGGATGACTGGAGGTTCAGCTCAGTTCAACATCTCACATTCAGTTTGGGTACTTTGACTTGGTCAATCCAGTTGACCAAGTCAAACACGGTTCCCAAGGCAATGGTTAGAAAATTATAGTGCTTATATTTACTCCAAACATGCCCAGGACCAATATCACGGTTCCAGTTTTCAAAGTTTGGCCTCAGATTGCATGTTCAATGATTATTATCACTTTATTATTGGTCAGATTATATTATTATTGCAGTTATTTTGGCTCTCCTAGAGCACCACATTGTACCAGAGGGTATGAGTAGTCACTTATAACATTCTACTATGTATCTAGATGCTCCTGTGTAGTCAGTTTGCCCCAATTCTCGGCCTGAATGAAGATATATTGATTTTTATGATTTTCATAGGTTGTATAATAAAAAAATGAACTAGGAAATCATTGGGAAAATTGATTTGGCTTGTGTGGTCAAGGAAATGGCAGGGAAATCTATCCAGATGATGTAGTATGGCTCTCAGACACTTCTTCACCAGTTTGTGTCAGCATTTTGTCTGGGATTATTTATTTGGCTCAGTTGGTGAGGATGTCCCCCAAGAGGCACCCCTCACTTTGGCTATGTGATGTATATCATTGATATATCTTATATTTTGATGTTGTAATAGGGCCTATGGAGAATTGAACCCCTATGGCACCCCCTTGATGTATTATAATGTTATATCTTATGTTATCCTATGTTTTGACTTAGACAAGGAATCATTGGGAAAAAGGTGCGCCCCCTTGATCTAGTCAACTTGATCAATGTAAAATTGATCTCCACTGTTGATGATGTTATAAAATAAACCATTGGATGTAAAAGAAAGTTAGGGTTTTTGTCTCTCAAAAGCTATATAAAGACGAGACCCCCCCCCCATTGTAAAGCATGAGCTCTGGCATTGGAACTTCTAATAAAGAGATTTTCTAGGATTCCATACTTGTGTTTGCGTAGATGAATGAATGTGGTGATGATTGAAACTATTTCTCTCTTACACTAAGTTACTGCGACATATTTTCTTGTACCCAATTTGATTTGCAGGGGAAGGAGGCGAATTGAAAGGAGGCGCATTGGTGGGGGAACTCACCCTGTTATCGTTCTTAGGTTTGGTTTTATCAGGGAGTGGTTACTTCTTTGTAATTCTTCATTCCAGTATCTTTTACTTCTTATTTACAAATCCCGATCTATTTTTCATTACTTATTGGTTTTCCTTGGTGTGACAAGTAGAAGGGGACACTAGGGTCATTGAGCAAACCATTTTTCCTCAAGATCTTGTTCATATCTCTCACTTCATCTATGAGGAAGCAGTCTTTGTCATCCAAGAAGATATCTACAGGTTCCAAGTAATTCTCTCAACTTATTTCTTTGTGTTTCAATTTTCATGCATTCACATCACCCACTTTTACTGAAAAAACCTCTAGTAAGTAGGAAAAATCACCGAGGCATATTGCACTTGGAATCTTTAAATTTGGTGATCTGGGATTTGTTGGACATCACCCAAAACCTCCTCTCCCTCCTAGGAGTCACCATTTGACTCCATTTTCCCATCCTAAAGTGGCATTGATCCCAGAGAAAAATGTTCATCCTGGTAGTTTTTTCTAAGTGTTTTGTGTTTCTGATTATGCTTGGATTTCTACATACTGTCAAACCATTAATCCAAGCATCAAATTAAGTGTGTTAGAATCCCTAATTCTTTGACCAAATCTTACCATGGACATTTCCCTAATTTTTATCTAAATTCCCCTAGGGTTCCGGGTTTGATCGTTTGAGTTAACACACTAATCCTATATCTGACATCTAATTCCACAAGTCACTATTTCATTTGTCTTGAGTAACATTTCCGATACCTGTAACCACCTTTACTCAAACATTCCTTAAATCGTGGCTTCATCCTTAAATATAGGGTTTACAGCTCTCACCTTATGTACTCTATGCAAATAGTTTGATCTGGTGATTTAGCTTTAGGTCTTTCCTTTTAGGATAGGTCTAGGTCTCCCCCTTTGTCACTTGGGCTTTAGTGGCATAAAGTGAAGGATATCTCAACCGACGTGACAACCATCCATCATTTGGGGGTTGGGGTATTCGTAGGTCACGACTTTGGCGGCCTATCCCCTCTGCCATCATGTATAGGATTACTCTACGGGGCAACTACCAGAATCGTGATAACAATACCGAGTGGATTCCACATCAAATCTCATTACCCACACATGTGGGACTAGTCACGTGTGGACTTTCAACAACATTATATAGTGTCTAAAACCCTAACCGTAATAAGTAGTTGAGGCATGCAAAAACCCTAAACTAACCCTAGATGGTTATCAAGACATTGTTAAATATTTGGACACTAGCAAAAGAAGGGGTCTCATTCCTGTGGTGTTATTGTATTGTTCCATATCTCGGCAAGAGCAAGGGAGTGGATATTGGAGTATAACAAAGGGAGTAGATCTTGTAGTAGCCAGACAGGCCATAGTGTCAGATGTAAACTCCACAGAGAGTACTGTTGATGCTCAAAATGACACAGTTCAAGCAAGAACATAGAAAACACCCTTGGAGGGCTAGTAAAGGGGAAGAGGGGATGGAACCCCAAATTACATTTAGAGCCCTCATATAGATAGGATTCACAGAGTAAATAAGTGAATCATGGTGCGATTAAATTTGTACGATTACGTGTGCTGGTCATATGAAAATTGAATGCATTAGTACATTAAAAACTATTATGTGCAATTATCTAAGCACACTTGAATTAATTTCTAAAGACTAAAAATGATTAATTAATCAAAACGACTAAAGGAATTAATACAAAATATTACAAGAATAAGTTCGACGATGTTGTGAAAAATTATTTTTGAAAAAGAACACTTCAACCGTTAGTTGATGAATGTACAAAGAATTTGAACTTTTCTAACACCTACATTAAGTTTATTAGCTACTTTCAATGTGCAAAAAGAAATCATCAATTTCGTCCAATTTCGGATTTTTAAAGGAAGATTAAAATATTAGTTCAGTTAATGAAATATTTTCAGTTAACAAAGTTGAAACTTTACCATCTGGGTATTTAATGAAAATAAAGTCATAAGTTCAGACAAACTACATGAAATGAAAGGGAACTAAAAAATAGCATAGCAACTAATTTAGTTTGAATAAACGTCTAAAGTTGAAAATCAATCTTTATGTACGATTAGTAAAAAGAATAAAACAATATATACAATCCCGAAATATTTACATTTTGTACAGTCTTGCGAAATGAAATACAAAAACGAAACATTGTTGAATGCCAAAATCACACGAAGGAGGACGCAAGTATACCCAAAATGAAGTTTTTTTTATCATAATTAAACTTTTCAGTTAACAAGATACAATAGACCACGACCGATTTCAACCCCCGAGAACATGAGATTTGCGAGACCCTATGCCGCTCTCATCGACTCATGCTCATCTGCATGAAACCGAGACAACAAGAGTACTCCATGCTCAGATTGTTGTGACGGTAACCTTCGCACATGAAGGTGCCAATCATAAAAATATAAAGGAAAGATCGAAAAACATGTAGGAAAATAGAATGTATCTCCAATGGAAGGACACTTTACCTTCACCTTAATGGATGGACTTGAATGTAATCTTACCTGTCGCCACCACAATATTAGGTTCTGACTTGGTTAGCGTAACCTCGTCATCTTTACTGTCAATGCTAACTCTTTTAGGCATGTCGGCCAACTGGTTTCCTTGATGTTTGATGTGGGAAGGAATATCAATTCAGAGTCTGGGAAGTACTCGAGTCATCTCCTCTAGGCCATAGGTCAACCTCTTGCTTCTGGTGATTTTGTCAACTTTCTAACCCTGCAAGAATTTGCTAAATGCTGTGATAAGGATTTGAGAATCCCCATTGATGATAAGATTATTAAGATTTCAATCCAAGGTGAGGTGGATGCTGGAGAGAAGAGCTTGTAACTCTGCAACATTGTTAGTTTTGGTGCCAAGATACCTTACGTAAATCCAAAGGATATTTCCATGATTATTGCGTAGAACTCCACCATATCCTGTCAGATCAGGATTCCCACAGGAGGCTTTATCAAAATTAAGTTTTGTAAAACCTTCTTGCAGAGTGGACTAAAGGATTTACTCTGGCTGTGAATAGTTTTAGGAGTAACAGAGGCCCGCTGGATAGTGATAACTGGATGGTAGTTGTCCCATATTTTATGTTCCTGAGGCTCACAGTTCTTGTCTTCGTGGGTCCAAGAATACTGGTTTAAGGTCTCTTGGATATTGGATTGAAGGGTTTTCCAAATCCGATCAAATTTCCACTTATCTCCCTTAACGTTTCACCTATTGTGTTCTTTCCAAATTGACCAACTGATGAAGCCTAGCAAGAGGTTCCTGTTATCACAGAAAATGTAGCTACCCACTGAAGGTATCCTATCCGGGATAGCAGAGGTAAGGTAGCTAACCGGTGACATCGCAAGGGCCTCGTCCACTATGGATGAAGGGTAGTTGTCACACTGAACGAGCTCTTGTCACTTTAGATTAATCCAGAGAATGATAAAGGGGGAGACCCTACTAGCCTATGAGGGCTAGCGAACCTATTCAAGACACTCTAAGGGGTTTGCAAGGAGTACACGAGGTGAAGAATGCGTAAGTAAATCTAGATCTAGGTTATGGATGTGGTGGGAAAGGTTTGGGAAAAGCTAGGGAGGCTTAATGATAAGGAAAATTACCCAACTTATAATGAAAGACACCACAAGGAGTTTAATAATGTAGATCTAGATAGATCTAGTCTAAATGAGAACAACCCTAATTGGATCCACTTAGGGTTTATGCAATTATGGATGAAGTGGACCCAATAGAGTAGATCGAGACAAGAAATGGCTAGATCTGGATGCTTGAAGAGTATTTCTGTTGAATTAAGGTGGGTTCAAGCATACCCAACTGATAGATCTGAAAAGTTGACCAACCCAAAGAGGGCACCCCACCTACAGGAGACTAGTGCTAGATCCAAGGGTAAATGGAGTCAGAATGAGATGAAACTTTAGATTTAGGCTTAATTAATTATTCCTAAGTGGGTTTTGATGGTCGTCATCAAATAAGTACCCAACCTATCATAACTACAAAACTAGGGTTTGGTAGAAAAGGGTTTTATGGTGACAATTGGATTAAACCCCATAAAAATAAAATAGATGCAAACATACCTAGAAATACTTGCTACTAACCTTGTATGACGATGATCTTGCCTCTACGATAAATTACGAGCGTCTTCTATGCCTCCAAGTGAAATTGCTATCCCTCCAAGATGCCAAGCGCTCCCTCTTCCTGCAAAAGAGATCTACAATGCAAGAATAGATTTGCAAAAAGAGAGATGAAATGACAAAGAAAATGAATCAAGGAATGTCAAGATGGCCACGAGACACAATAAATATACTCCTCGACTCAATGGCGATTTGGGAGAATGCTATGGAGCTCAATCACAATAGTGCCCCCAACCAAGTCGCTTCCTTCCCCAAGAAGGAGACACCCTGCAAAAAATGTTAGAAATGCATAGATCCACAATAATGCTAGAAAAAATAAGAATTTCCAATCTTCATACAAGAAATTCGACAAAGCTTCCAAGATATTTTGCAAAAATATTATATTATTCCAAGAGCTCAAGAGCCAAAAGTCCCTTTTACAATGAGAGACCATCTGAATATATAGATCTCTCCAATACACAACCTAGATCCAACAAAATCAATGGCCAATATCAAAAGATACAATCACTCTAATCAACGACTAATATTAGCCGGATAGATAATACATGGATCCACTCACTAATGGAGGCTATGTCACTGAGTTCGACGTTTTTTAGCTTTCAAAATCGAAATTTGCCGATTTTAATGGGAACATGAATTTGTTAAAAAAATCGCTAATTTTCCTGAGTGTAAACCCTACCTTGCTGCTTGTGACTTTGTTACTCTAGTTTTTTTACCATTTTTCTGCCCGCGGCCGCATTGAGGGTTTCATACACGCAAGTAGTGGGTTTCTACACGCAACCAGGTTTCATACAAGCAAGTAGTGGTCGTTTCTTACACGCAAGTAGTGGGTTTCTACACGCAACTAGGTTTCATATAAGCAAGTAGTGGTCGTTTCTTACACGCAAGTCGTGGTCGTTTCTTGGCAATTTGTGGGTTTCTATAGGCAACCAGGTTTGTGAGGGGAACAAACTTTGATTTCATTTCGCACATGGGGAACCAACGCTGCATTAACATTGAAATCGAAATGAAATTTGAAATTTGAAATCTGAAATCGAAACGAAATTGGGGTACGCGACCAATTCGCAAATTGACAGTGGTCAATGACTCGATTGAGGGGTGGAATCGGGTTGTGCTAACATCTTACGGTCCTTTTTGATAGAAGGATTTTAGAATTTTAAAATATATAGTTTTTTAAATGTAAAGGATTTTAGGATTTTTAGTTTTAAAATGTCTGAATTTAAAATGTATAGTTTTTTAAATGTATATTTTTTTAAATGTAAAGGATTTTAGGATTTTTAGTTTTAAAATGTATATTTTTTAAAATTTAAAATTTTGACTTCTTAAAATAAAATAAATGAGATAAAATATATAATATTTAAGAAATAATTTAATATATTATTATTATATTTAATATTTATATATAAAATGAAATATTTTTTTATTTTTAAAATTTATACTATCTTGAATTTAATGCCGATTTTTTGTGCAAAAATTTTCCTTGCCGAATTTTTGTCGAATATCAAAGTCCCCGAATTCGAACACGAACTTGAACCAGGTGACTTAGAATGGAGGGGGGCGCACTCACTAAAGATGCCCAAGGAGGGGCGCACCACATGAAAAGTATGTAAGACATGACATAGCACATGATGGGGCTAGGAGGTTATACAAATTCTTCACTAGGATGGCCCCATGGCACAATAACAAAGTATAATGATCAATCAAAACATGGAGTGATCAAAATCAATACATCAAAACGCCCTCAAAGTGGAGATTGCTAGGACGTGTGGACCCCATGAAGAGTGAAGCTGACATCGGATGATCAAGGTGACCCCAACACTGTTCCTTAGACCAATTCCATGCCATTTATTTGCCTCAATTGCCCAAATCGATTTCTTTACTAGCCATTTTCATCATTAAAATATTGCCTCGAGAACATAAAACTGCTCATAGCTCACTGGTGACTGAAACTAAACGCCATTTGACTCCAAAAATGGGCTTGAAACCATAGCAATATGGTACAAACAATTGGATACACCCTATACTTCTCTCTGGTTCCCTAGGAGAACTCACCTGAAAAGCATTTTATTTTGATTTCCTTGAGCCAAACTGCTGCAAAATGCTAAATGATCCATATCTCATTTGCAAGTGCCCGAAACTGAAAACCGACTGCAACAATGAACTCAGAATGTCCAAATCTACTAGGATTTAGTACTTATAAACCATATGTGCATAAACAATGTACGTCAGAGGTCCCATCCATGTCAGAACAATAATACTAACAAAACCTGTGAATGTTGATAATAATGAAAATAACAAAAGCCATCATAATAAACCACCATATGAAGCATGAATATGTTTAATGGACACTGATAGACCATAATAATTGTCATCCACAATCATCGGTCAAAACTCATCTCGGACCCTACTGCTGACTTGGTCAAAGTTCAAACTAGATTGACTATGTCAAAAATGATCAAATGATGACCCAAATGCTAAACTCTGATACTTCAAAGTACAAAATGGATATGCATGCTCAATTATCTATGTTAATAGTAAGACTCAAGTACAAGTAGCTTTTGCTGGCGATTATAAGCACATAATATATATAAATTATACATCTAAATCAAAGTAATCAGTTGCTCTAAACAAGAACCTCCAGTGTATACTCATTTATTGATTTGGCCATTTTGCTAGTCAAGGGTGAAGGTAAATGAAACAAGGTAGGGTCAAAGGGGATGACTTGACACTTGACACTGTAAGCATCTAGGCTGAAGGAAAAGGGGATCCACATAACACACAAGCTCATTACACATATAAGCTCATGAGAAATCCCCAAGTCGCTAATGCACCACTCCAAGGATTGTAACCTAGTCTGTAATTAAGGCAGTTTCACATTATTAATGTAAACGTCTAGATCTTCTCTGTTTTGGATTAAGTATTATTTTGCACTTGCTTCCACTGGTTTTCTGGTCTTTTGCTGTTAAGATCTCTTTTTGCAGGGGTATCATCTTCTGATTGGATTCTCTTTCGTGAAATGATTTGTATACCATGTCTAACTCTTATGAAGATAATTTTTCTCCTTGACATTATTCAATATGGCCATCCAGTGTCTACACAACCTTACCTCAGAAGTATTTATGTCCTGTAATAAACTGTTCTATATGCATAGTGAGTTGGTGACTATCCACATGCACCTTTTCACCATATTCAGGAAGAGAAATATAGCACGCACTAGTTATATCCATTCTAAACAGAACCATAATTGATGTGAATTGGGTTGGAACTAGCTGCCTTCGACAGATGCATGCTTTCTATGTTGGAGTTTGTGAGTGTGAGTTATTGAAGAAACTATTGTACTCGAGATTACCATTGCTAATTTTCTCATACATTCATCTCAACCTTGGAAATTTCACCTCATCTGATGGTTATCTGTTACTCCAAAATTTTGGAGTAGATTGACTTCCATCAATGAGGTATAATGAGGAGGAAGTCTGCAAGGTCAGTCGGAATTCCCTTGTCACTTAGCTATAACGTGTTTAATTTTCAAATCAGTATGGGTTGGCATTTGTTTCTTTCTTGACTTTAGAACAATGAAGCCAAATTAACTTTGCTGGATTTCATAATGACAACCAATATAAGATAGAAAATACATGAAACCTGATAAAATATCGAAGGCAAGAGTCGAGGATATGTCAGAATAATCAGTCCAAGAGTCTTCGCTAATGGTTCAAACTGTATTACATCCTGAGTTCACAAACAAAGAACAAAGAATTATAGTCTGCTTTGCCTGCCGATCAAATCTTGACAGAATCTGAAAACAGACACAACATTTTACATAGATTCATGTGCCTAGACTCATGCTTGTGCTGAAAAGAGAGAGATGTGGAACAAAACCTGAAGAAATGGACGTAGGACCGGATCTCCCAGTCTCTGTAAGGAATGTAATTCATCACAATCAGTTCCTATCATCTTAAATATTCTTAAATGTTTGACTCTTGTATATCTATAACCCAAATGAAATGTTTATGAGGGATTGTTACAGAAAGAACCTGCATGCATTGAAAGTTCGCTGAAAGGAGTTCATTAATGAAATCTGGAGAAACATTGTCATATGGCTGGGCAGACATTGCTTTCTGAAAGAGCCAGGCTGCACTTAGATTGGGCTGGAAGAGTGATTGACCAATAGATTTTACAGCAAACACAGAGGTTTAGTTGATTGATTCCACAAAACAATAAATTCTGAGTAGTACTGTTCAAACTTGAAAACATACTGTAAGGTATGGAAAAAGATACAACCATATAGGGGTTGAGCAGAGATAAACTGTACGAATCAAGCAAATTTGCTGTGATTGCTTCATAAATTCCTGCAAATAATTTAGAACAAGGTCAAAACTATGCTTTCAGTAGTGATGTTGATACAGTTGTAGACCCCACTCACAAGAATATTGCTTGCCTGGCAACTGTCCCAAAAATTGTTTTGTTCACAGAAAACACTACAGACTGGGAAAATAAATGAAGATACTTTTGTTCTAAGTGAAATTTCAGAACATGTAGCAGTTTATTTGCAAACTGAAGAAGCTTCAAGATAATTATGGATATAAGATTTTACAATTTTCTCAAAGGGAATGGATCCTTGAGGAAAGATTCAATAGACTATGAGAAACATCATAAACAATAGTTCTATACTATGCTGTTGGAAGTGGGGAGTGGGAGCGGAAAGCGAAATTTTGAAAAGCTTCAATTTTGGGAGCGTTTTTTATATAATACATATTTTAATATATTTTGATGCATATATTTAAAAAAAACATGTAGAATGCCAAATTAACTATATAAAACATGAAGGCATAGATATAATTAGTACACATATATCAATCATCTTGGAGCTATAAGTTATAACATTGTCATCAAACGATCAATCATTAACAACATCAACCTTCAAGTTCAAACATATAATATTTGCAATCAACAAACTCTAAGAGATAACATGAACCATGAAATGAAACAGAGCATCAAATTCATTACCAAAGAGTTGTAAAATAAACGCAAAGGCCCTACTTTTAGAAACCTACTGGTGGTTGGAGGTGTGGCATCTCTGTTGTATGAATTTGATCACCATCCTGATCACCCAAAAGTTCAACCTCCAAGCGCTCTAATGCTATGGCTCCATCCTCCAAATCAACCTCCTCTAGGTTGTTGTCCCAATTCAAATATGTTCTATCATTCTTGGCCACATCACAATAATGGGACAACAACGTCAAGTTGTAGTGCACATAAACCAAGATT
Organism: Pseudotsuga menziesii; assembly: GCA_001517045.1. Lineage (NCBI taxonomy): Eukaryota > Viridiplantae > Streptophyta > Pinopsida > Pinales > Pinaceae > Pseudotsuga > Pseudotsuga menziesii. The sequence continues at coordinate 155,196 of LPNX010826788.1, forward strand.
TCTGCTTGATCTACATTCAAATTGTTTCTCTTCACATTTTGGATGAAGTTGTAGGTTCTCCAACACTTCTTTGTAGAAGAAGTGTTACCAACCTATGAAAGCACCCTCACTGTCAATTTATGCCGATATGTGGTAGAGGAGCAATACATGTTCCACCATTTCGATAAGACTCAATGAATCTCGATCTTTGGTCACATGTAGGTTACCAAAGACTCCATGTTCACCAATATATATTTACCAATTCACTTAGTACTTGAGCACATTCCTTTGCTCGATCTACATTCAAATTGTTTCTCTTCACATTGTGGATGAAGTTGTAGGTGCTCCAACACCTCTTTACACAAGAAATGTTAAAAACCTATGAAAGCACCCTCACCACCAATTTATGCAGATATGTGGTAGAGGAGCAATAGACGATTCACCATTTGATAGGACTCAACCCATCTATATCTTTGGATGTATAGAGGTTACCAAAGACTCCATTTTCACTGATGTATTTGCTCAAAAATTCACTTCGTACTTGAGCACACTCCTCCTCATTAGGACCAACTTGTCTGATGCAAGCATATATCCATTCTGCATCTTTGGATCTATGTGTGGTTTTCTTCTAGCTCCACCCCCAGGTGCTAGTTGGGTCAACCAAGAAGGAGAATAATATTTTGGTGTAAGGAGTAAGGACATATGCTAGGGCATGGAGTGGAACATTTAGGTAGAAAAACCTTCCAATGCTTAATAAGTGATTTTTCTAGATTGAAGGGTAGATTTTTATCAAGGTCACAACATCTTGCAGCTGCAACTATTTCCCAAATTTCTAAAAAATTTTGGACCATCCTTTTGATTTTGTTTAGCTCAGGTTTGTTGATTTCTTTTGACCTTTGGGAAGTCGGATGATTGGTTGACTATTTTTCCCGCTGTTTCGAAGGTTAAACGAGCTAGTATTATCGCTGCCTAGCCGAAAGTCTTTCGAACACTTAACGTTTTGGATTTTTCGATGATTTTATTTATTGCTGTCGGAAGTCAGTTGAAGAATGAATCGGGGAATTAGTCTTCTATGCCCCCGACATTTCGGAAGGGAAACGACGAACGTCCCGATGGACAATTCTTATTCTCGCCGATCCGTGGCCTTTACCTCCTTTTGGTTTATTGTTTAAACTTTTTGACTATCGATGACTTGGTTTTTCTTTATTTTATCGCTATCAGAACGATTTTTGACATTGATCGGAGGGCTTGTCCTTTGCATTGCCGACACTGCGGAAACGTTGATGTTTGGAGTTCCGGCCTTTAGCCTTAAGAGCCTCCGATTGCCGACGGGTTTTAATTTTGTCACGGAACCATAGTAGTTTGTTGTCCGCTGTTGCGGCTGTCGATCAGAATATCTTCCCGACGTTTAGTGTTTTCAATTGCCGACGCATTAGTGGTTAGTGGTTCCAATCTCCGATGCATAACCATTGCGACGTTAGTGCTCAGAATCGCCGACACTACGGCAGCTTTTAGCTTTGAAGCGCCGACATTGCGGAGATGTTGAGGTGTGAATTGCTGACTCGTATCGTGTATAGCTTCCGATCGCCGATGGTTTTATGATTCACGGGACCCGCAGTTGGTTTGTCGCCCGCCGTTATGGTTGTCTAGTGAACTATCCGCCCGACGTTTAGAGGTTCCGCTCGCCGATAGGGTTTTTTCCCACCGTTTCTTTTGCCAAGGGTTATATATAAAAATGGAGCATTTTTTTATTATTATCTTTGATTTTAAATCGCGTCTGCTCCAGTCCTCGTTGATCGAGTTGTACTACCGTTGCTCAATTGTCCGGATTTCATTCGATTGGCGTGCTACCGTGGAGGTTTTGGATCATCACGCTGATTGCACAGCGTTTTGCCAGGTAGGCAAACCACGGTTTCCTTTTTCTTAATCTTTATTGGTCGTTTTGAGAACCATGGTTTTCTCGTAGTTGTGTAGTCATCCGTTTAGAATGATTATTTATCCCCGCAGTATGCATATTAGCTAGTTTGATAGTTTTCTTTGGTGGTGAGGGTTTTTTGAGCCTGCGTTGTGAGCCGTTACGGTTGTTTAATGCCTATCTGAAAGATTAGGTGGTCGGTGCAGACAAGCGTTACGCTGTCTGCACCACCTATTTTGGGGTTGTTTATGGCCGTCCAGGGGGGGTTTCAATTTTCATATGCGCTTACCCTATTTTCGTGGGACGACGGAGGTTTTGATTTTGATCGAGTTGGGGATTTCCGCGATGAGAACATAGTATAGGGTCTCACGTTTGAGGATTAGCCTTATTGATAGTGTGGTTCATGTTTTATTGAAGAGTTAGATTATTTCGAATGCAGTCCGAATTAAATGATGAGTTTTCTATCAGGGTTGTGTTCTTAGTTACAGATAGTGGACTTAGAAGAGTTTAAGACACAACTTGCAAGAATCTCATTACCTTGTCATTTTTTCTTTTCATGCATTAATGCTTTGTATTTGTGTTGCATGGGTACGCGTACCGAGGGGTCGGGTACACGTACCGGTACCGGGTACACGTACCGGGTACTTGGGTACGGCAATGGTACGTACCCAGACGTACCCTCACGTACCGTGAGCATTAATTACGTACCGGGTACTCCGTAAAAAAATTTAGGGTACGTTTTCAGAAAATGGTACGGCGTACCCCGATTTTGGGTACGCCTGGGGTACGGCAACTTGTTAACGGGATAAACACAATAGCAAAATGATGAATAGACCACTAATTCATAGGCAAATGAGAATACTTTAGCGACTCTTTAGTGCAAAAGGTAGGTAACTATCTGCTATGTGACCAACAATGCAATTTGGAAGGGCATATTAACTTTTGTAGGACATCAGCTATAGTAACCGGTTCCAGTATATTATATTGGACAGAATGTTGATTTCAGGATGAGGTTATCAGCCACATATGACATTAGCACATTGAAGCCAATATAGGGACTATATCTACCATTTAAATTCGGTCAAATTTCAAGCAGACAACAGCTCACAAATAATACCAGCATGCTTTCATCAAATTGGCAGAGTCAATACCATTTTATATCATGGCCATCCATATATGGCTGTAATAAATCAGTACTCAGTCAAACACAATTAGTCCACTGTATATGTGAATTTTTTATATATCGGACCTTGAGTAATAGGCACACTAATGCAGTGTTAAGTAGATCAATAGTTCACTGGCCGTCATTAATAAGGAATAGCAATATTCAAGCCAGCACTGTAAGTTGACTTAATTGTGATATGCAACAGTTCAGTATGAGGAACAAATTTGAACAGCAGTATATGTCTGTAAAATAATCCCAGATTTGAACTCTAACTCAGCCAATGAATGATCAACCAAACACTATTCATATGCCACTGTTAATATGTAATTGAATTCCACCAGTGACCACTCAAAAGTTACTGTGATAGATCAACATTCTACATCAGAAAATT
>LPNX010826788.1:158880-197770 GCA_001517045.1 Pseudotsuga menziesii
AACTTTGTATAGTTTAATTTTAAGAATGCATATGGAAGAGGTAAATAGTTTGATACAGTTTTTCTTCATTACTAAAACACTTACTAAAAACTCAAATGGTCTAAGAACATACTATGTGTATGACAGGGTGACTGTTGCAAAGGAGATATGTCTAAAAGACAAAAGAAGAAGGCTCTAGTTGTGGAAGGAGAACCAGAGGTTGAAATCATCACCAAGGTTGAATACATATATGAAGATACCAAAGCTACCATCGGGGTAGAGCCAGATTATAAATGGGGTGAGATATACAGGATGATTGTAAATCAGAATGTGCCTGATGTAGGATTTGAAGAGCTGACTATTTATGCAAATATCGAGAAATCGGCTTTTATGAAGGTAGCCACAAGACCTGAGTTGTTTCCATGCTCAGAGGTGATCGGTTGGATTTTGCCTAGGGTAGATGTAACTACGACGATCCTTGAAAATACTGCTAAACAGGGATACGCTGCATACATCCCTGCTTATGTATCAATGGCATATCACCTGCCTCCTGCTCAGATTTACCTAACAGAAAGCTGGTTGAAAGAAACAGCTATGGACCTGGTAGAAACAGTAAAAAGAATGATGATACCAGGGAAGAACTTTTGAACCAAGCCATCAGGAGAATATGATACATCCACTCTCTGGACCCCTTATAGATTTATAGCACTGATGCTGAATAGAATTTTTGGGAGAGCTCACGGGAAAAGCTTCAAATTGGGATGGATACCAATTATTTTCTATGTGGCCACTCAAGGAACCATATTCAATTGGTCAAACATAGTGTCCAATAGCCTCTCAGCATGCATATCTTTAGCTTTGGGGGGGGTATCACAGAAGAAGTCAAAGTTCTACATGAGCTCTATCCTAGTTGACTGTATACTATGTACCCAATCTTTTCTAGCCTTGAGGTGTAATTGGGATAGGGACAGGACCTTGGTATACACTGCATATACATTATTTTGTGCACACAAATATCATGGCTACTACAGAGAAATATGTGAACACTTCATCATGCCGTTGTACACTCTAATTTTCCTAACCGAATGCAACTAACTGCATGTGCAAAGAGGCATTCAAGGTCATTGAGGAATATGGAGACTATTATTTAACTGAAGAAGGTATGTATATCAGAATGTATGGGGGTTCCAGAGCACCTTCTCTACTCCCTAAATATGCCACTGATTATGTACTGCATAAAGAGATAGTTAGGTAGGTATATCTTGATGGTGTGGGGAGTTTTTTGTTCGAGCATAAAATGGCAGCATTTCCTGCCATACCTTTCTGGCTAGGGAGTTATAAGTTTTCAAAGGTAAAACAGACTACAGAATTTGTGCAGGAGCTGGAGCACTTCCATTTTGGTGAGATGAACTTTCACAGGAATGACTCCCAAAATAAGGTAGCAGAACACTGCAAAGAGGCAAACATTCATTTTGAGTATACTAACTTTTGGTACAAGGACGAAGAAACCTTCAGGAGTGCAAAGAATATGACTGCCTTAAAGAAGAGATTTAAACAAAAAATCACTACTGTGGGCGGAAAAGGAAAAATTGTACAGAAGACTAAGACAACTGAAAAAGAAGAGGCCAGAAAGAGAGAAGAAGATGCTAGAAGGTTAGCACAAGAGGCAGAAAGCTGGCTAAAGAATGAAGAAGAAGAAAGAAAGAGAGCTGCAGAGGAAGCAACAAAGAAGGAAGAGGAGGAGAGAAAGAGAAATGAAGAAGCAGAGATAAAGAAAAGACATGATGAAAGTGAGGGTCTGAGATTAACAGGATCTAAAAAAGATCAGCAGACTACTAACCAGATGGATACACAGGGGGAACATGATCATACAGATCAAAGGCATGGACAAGATAATCCTAATCCCCAAGAGCCTGCTGCAACTTCTGGTAGCACTCAAGGGCAAGCTATGTTTTCTGGAATGAAGTTGACCCCTTTCATGCAGGAAGAAGGGGAGGAGGTACTTGATTTCAGCACCATTTTCTATGACAAGGAGAAGAAAAGGATTGTTAAAAGAACCGAGAAAAAGGTTGAAACAGGAGGACAATCGAGAAAGATGATCACTGGCAAGACTTTGGTGTATGAGACAGATGCAGATCCAAGATTGACAGTGTTGCCCACCTATTTCGACTAGGTGGCAACTCCATGTACATGAAGATGTACATAATTGTACAAATTGTACCTTGGAAAAATCTGAGGATTTTTCACTTCTGCAAGGCAATTGCCCCTTTGTAAAACGAAATGTCCGCTCCCCTGCGTGGGAAAATTAATGTAATTATATGTGCTAGTGTGGGTCATATGATATGGATGCCACACCATGGAACTGGTTGTTAGGGAAGTCCCCTCATCGAGTGTTTTTTCCCTTTCCAATTAATCTTGTTGAGTAAACGATTTTAATTGGTTTGGTTTTTCACTCAAAATCCTCCAAAGTGGTGACGAGCGTTCTAACAGTCAAGTCCATGGGGTGGCTAAGGGTTCAAATTGTTATTCATGACCATGCTAGACATTTGTATAGAGTCTTGCAGAGTTTCGTTATGTTGATGTATTTTTATTTATTTTTCTAGTTAATTAATTTCACCCCTTGGTGGTTAATTAACTCAGTTTTGATGTAATAATGTAATTGCTCAAGCACTGGAATTTTGTAATAGGGGCTATGAATGCAAGGTAAATTGCTATGAAACCCCCTAAGCCACTGCTTCGAGTCCCATGTCATTTAGACAAGTGGTTGAGGAGATAGACCATTTTTGACTAAGCAAGGTCTATTTTTCCTAGGGAATTAATTAATTTCCCTAAGTCAAAAATTCATATTATTTGATTTTGAAGGAAAAAATCAAATAATGCTATGGTAATTTTGTTTGGGGGTTCCTGACCCTAGGAAAATTTATTCCAAATTTTTTCCACCCCCCCATGGTCAAGATATAATTTTTCCAAGTTTATTTTAAATTTTTCCTAAGTCAAAATTGGAAAAATTTAAAAATATTAATTTGAAAAATTAAATCTAAGGTGAAATATGTATTTAGCCTAAGTCTAAAGGTTAAATGTCTTTTTGGAGCAAATGGCAAAGTCAAAGCCAAGTTTAGAAGCCAAGTCATGGTTTAAACCCTCACTAAAGGGGGCGTCCAAGTTAAAACCCTCACTAAAGTGGGGCGTCAAGTTAAAAAAGGGGCTAATTTAAGAGGGAGCTACCATAAATAGAGGGGGCGCATGCAAATAAAGGGAGGCGCTACCATATAATGAGGGCGTCACCATTTAGAAGGGCGCCAACATGGATAGAAGGGCGCTAGCATGGATTTAGAGGGGCGCTATTTGCTAGAAGAAGGCGCCACATTTGGTGGAGGCGCCAAAAATAGAGGAGGGCGCCTATGTTGGGCCCACATTCAAACTCAAAGCAATCTAAGGGGGCGTTTTTGGTCAAAACCCTAGATCTAAGGGTGTGGATTGATTGTCACATGGATCAAGCACCTAAGCCATGGATTGAAAAGTAATCTAAGGGTGGAGAATGGTTGAGAGGGTGCAAAAGTCAAATACCTAGATCTAGTGGTGGAGATCTAATCTCGGCCATTGATATTCAAGGGGTTAGGGTCTTCCTCAACTATATAATGAGGGTCTCACTCCCTCATTAGAGATGATCTCTCATGCTATTGTTATGCTACCGGAATATTTCCCCATTCTCCTCTCATATTCTCTCAAGCTTCTTTTGCTATTGTAATGTTCTTGCCTTAGTTGGGCTTAATACAACAAATCTTTGGAGGAATTCTTGGTGTCTCTCTTCTACATTTCTTGCTTCTTTTGTGAGGTAACTTGCTTTATATTTATTTGATTTGCATTTGTATTAGCTTAGATAGCTCTCCACAAAGTATTTTGTGGAGAGACTTGTAGGTAGAAGTATTTCTATCTGCATTTGTGAGTAGATTAGTAAGATTGTACAAAGTATTTTGTAGGATTTATTTTTGTGCTCACCTCTTTGCTTACATTTTGCAGCTCTCATAAGTTTATTTGCAGGGATCTAGAACAAATGAGCATTCTCTCCATTGGTTATATTTCTGTTTTCCATTTTCGCACATTTGTTTACAAGGGTTTTAAAAACTCAGTTTTTATCATTGTAGAGTGATAAAAACCTTGGTTTTAAGGCCCTAACCCTTAGTATATTAGTTAAATGCTTCAGATTTACTGTTTTAACATCATTTAGGTGGCTGGAAACTCAGTTTTCAGCCCTGTTATCTTTTCACTCAGATTTTTGCTGTAAATTAGTGATTTTTTGGTACTAATTTTTTCTGACAATTTCTTTGAGTTTTTTTGTGATTTCCAGCGGACAAAGCTTGCTGGTTGTTGATAGGTTTTACACAGGTGAAGGAGAGGTGCTGCCCAAATTGGCCCAGAAATACCTCAACCTTCAATCGGTTCCAAAAGGGGCTCAAACCCTCACTCTTCTCTCACATTTTTCTGATATTTGTAAACCCCAACGAGAAGTTCTCTTGGGGTATTCTGCAAAAGTTTAATAAGCACTTGTAATCTATATGCAAATAGATTAGGAAGTAGAGTAGGAAGTAGAATACTAGTTGCTTGGATTTCTGTTTATGCAAGTTTTTCTGTTTACCCACCTATCTTTGTGACAGACCACCATCTCTGTCACAGAGATTGAAGTGAGGTTAGTTTAATCTTTTTGTTACTTCTGTTTACCCACCTGTCTTTGTTACAGACCACCATCTCTGTAACAGAGATTGTTGTGAGGTTAGGATAACTGGTTTTATTTTCAGTTTACCCACTATCTCTGTGACAGACCACCAGGTCTGTCACAGAGATTGCTGTGCGGTTAGGCATTGCTTTAGCTAGTTACAGTTTCTTTGAAGTTTCAGAAATTTTAAATTTTCTGTTAAAGGAAGTAACCATACAACCCACCTATCCGGTGTATTCCTCTGTCCACTTGTCATCTCCCTTTAGGGACTTCAAGTTGGATATGAAAAGCAGGAGAAGTGGGGGCTTAGCTTAGTTAAAACAACTTTTTTTTTCTGCTACAATCAACACATTTTATTTTCCAAGTCCAAGATCAAGTACCAGCACCTCCCATAAGGGATACCGCTTGGTTGATCTTGTTGATAATTTAAAATTAACCTTGTATGCTAATCATCAAGACTAAAATTTACCCTCTAAAATTAACCAACAACAACTTCGCTAGCCCCTGTTCCTCTACTCGGTTATCACCCTTCGGGGTACTCACGAGATACAACAGGGGATAGAGAAGTCTTAGTTTAATAGGCATCCATCTAGCTGTTTTTCCAGTTAATTAAAAATAGTGCCCTCGGAGGCGACTTGGGTAGAAGACCGTGGGGGGTCACTAGGCGTTCTACGTCCCCCTTGTTGAGCACCAAGGCATTGGGGTTTGACCTGTGAGCTACAGGTGGGCTTTGCTCCCACTTTGTTGAGCGTAACAGCATTCCCTCTTTGACTTGAGTAATACTGGATTGGGGTAGTCACACCACCGGTTTGAAAAACTAAATTTCAAGAGGAAAAACCTTAATAAAATCTACCTAAAATAAACCAAGAGACATTGCAAAACCGGTTCTATAACATTCTTTCATTTTAGCACACTCCCACTCCAGCATTGCACTTCAACACTTTACTTTCAGTTTCATTTACTTTCAGTTCTGCAATTGTTTATGTGGTGAATGCTTAACATTTGTTTAACTGCTTCAAGTAATTCAACTTAAAGTCTTTCCATTTTTCATTTACTGTTGGTTTGATAAATTTCATTTAAGGCTTTCCCTTCTGCTATCTCTTGTCTATAACTTGTAAATCTGGTTCATATTTGTCTAAATTGCAACTATTTTACTTGTTCATTTGTTTATGCTGATAAATTTATATCATTTGTACATTGCCTAGATATCTTGATTCATTATTGTTTATAACTGTATCATTTATTTGTTTATTCATCTCATTTGTTAGACAACTTAACCTGTGGGATAATTAACTTAGACTGCATCCATTGAAAGTTGCATTCTCTGACTCCATTCTTTAGGCACTGGTTATAAATAAAATGATTGACCGTCATTTAAATATTGCATCTTGCATTAGTTTGACTGTCATCTCTCAAAACCTTAGCCTCAATCTTAATAAAAGATCCCTTTAATTAATTTGTAATTAATTAATAAATCTGGAACTTAGTATTTCCGTAGGGACTTCCCCCCTTGGCTCTGTTGGGATCTTGCCTAAACGGAGGAGTTGTGGACTATGGTGACATTGGTCCCCAGCTCTCGCTTGCCCCCAAGGACACACATAGCAGGTTGTGACTTTCCTGTTCCTTAAAGTGTGAATTAGGCGGCAACAGACAGCAAGAGTTGGGGTGGCGTTAAACCAAGCTATTGAAGATAATGTAGATAGGCTGATGACGGATCTTGAGCAGTCCAAAAAGAATGCAACTCAATTAAAAGAAACACTGAAGAAAGAGAGAGATGAAGGTCATAAGTTGAAGAGGAAATTTGAGGACATGCAGAATGAAGTGAGGACTTCAAAGACTGAACTCTAGACTCTGCAGGCCAATAAGGAGGCTTCAGAAATTTCTACAGGAAAAATGGAAAAAGATGTTCGGAACAGCTTAGCAGAATTACAAAGGCTGCGGCTAGAGCATCAAGTTTTGAAATCTAAGAAAGATAACCTCCAGGTGTCCTATGAAACTCCAAGTGTAGAGAAGGTCCAGTTGCAAAACAAGGCAATTGAGTTAGAATCAGAGAAGGCTGCCATTGAAGAAAGAAAGAAACAGTATCAAATGCAGGTAGCAGTTTTGGAAGGATAGAATGCTTCATTGACAGCATCATTGAAAGATGCTATGGAACAGAAGACAGATGTCCAACCTTTGAAGGAACATGTTCTAGCTCAAAGGAGGAAGATCCACCATTTGCAAATGTGTGTTGAGGAAGGAAGATGTAAGATTTTACAAATAGATAGCAGATTGGAAGAGATTTTGGATACTACGTCTTATTTTTTGGACAGATCTCAAGAGATTCTGACAGGAAGAATAGTGTGGATAGAAACAAATGAGGAACCTCCTGCAGAGCTACCAGTTAAAGGTTGGCAGAGTTTAAAGCAGGATTATGATTTATTGGAGTTTGCCATCAATATTGTGGAAGAATTCAAGAAAATTGTAAAGAAAACAAAGGGATTATGTGCTGAATACTACATAAGAGTGCTGGTCACATACAATAGATGCCAGGTTTCCACAAAAAAAAGAATGGATGCGATACCAGAACATGAGTTGTTCATAGAACATCTATAGAACAGGTATCAGGAAGACGAGCAGGAGATCCAACAAGTCAAGGATCTAGATGAACAGATTCCGAAGAATGCAGTGGCTCATGCAGCAGTAAGTATCCACTTACTAGAAGAACAGTAGCGCCTGAGTCCGACGAGAATAGAAGTAGTTAAGAATCAGGCTGCTAAGTATGAGATAAATATTCGTTTTCTTGAACCCTCCGATTTTGAAGGCATAGCAGCAGAGGCCCAGGCATGGAACGAGTTCATAAATGACCAAAGAATTACAAGTTTCTGCTGGAGAAAGTTTGGTGGAATGTTTCAAATGCTTTGCTATGGATTAGTTGAATGTGAACTATTTCGTCTTCAGCTTATGTCCATTAACTGTGAGATCGTTCTAACTCATTGAATTTCTGTTCATGTTATGAATTGTCTTATAGTTTATTCTGTGAAATTTCCACTGTGAGTAATGAAGGTTATCATAAACAATAAGCTATCTTGTTGTTCATATTTCTGTTAATGTTCATGTGTTTTGAAATAAGTAACAACTATCTGTAATTTTTCTTAATACCTGCACAAAAATACATTACTATTGATAACTGATAATTTTTGCTCCCTGGGGATAGGTTAGTTAGTTGTAGTTATTTTCTGGTTGTTTGTGATTTAGATGCGAGAGAGGTAAGACGAGAGGTAAAAACCTGCGCATCACATTGTGACACTCCTCATTATCTCTATCAATTTGCATGTTTTAGATAGGCACTTGCACATCATAACTTAAACAGAAAAAACTAAAAAATATACATGGTGGACCGGGCCGTAACTGGTAAAACATTTTAATTTGTTACTTGACCTACGGTAGCTGGACCGTAAACCGGACGGATTCCCCATACCAAAAGTAACGGGCTAGTTGGGAACGTTTATTGGGGAGAATCCCTAACTGTTGTTACCTGCGATTTTCTAGGCCTCAACAGTTTTTGGCGCTATAAGGAGGGCCACCAGTGCATGGCTGGCTGAGGAAGCTCGCTTCCTCGAAATCACCCCACCGGTGACGGTTCTAAAAGTAGTTTGTTTCACAAATCCACTCCTGAAGATAAAGAGAAAGGGTATCTGTACCCTGTAGATAACGAAGTGGTTGATGATTTAAGAAGAATCATTAGGGCATATGCGAAAAAGATTGGAGGATTACCTATCATTTCTATCTTGCCTAGAAGAAAGTATCAGAAGAAAGATCGCCCTCAATTAGAAGATTCAGTGTTGGTAGAAGATCTTGAAGAACTGGTAGAAGCAGCCTTACAAGAAGTGGATCAACCTTTGAATCAATTGGATCTAGATTCACCTTACTATTCACCTTGTCAGACCCCTGTTTGGTCACCACCTCATTCTCCACTCAGAATTATGGCTCATGTAAATGCAAACCAACCACCTCCACCGCCTACTTGGAGAGCTAGGTCACCTTTAAATTTGACACCTCCCTTGCATGATTTGCCTCAAGCTTTTGACAAAATGTTACCCAAGTTTGACCAGGTGAAGGAGTTTTGGTAGATGATCATTTACAAATTTTTTACCTGGCTGTAGAAGGATTACAAGTTGGGAGCATGAAGATGTAGTGTGTAGATTGTTTCCCCACACTCTGAAAGGAAACGCAGCCTCATGGTATTTTGCACTTCCTGCAAATTCAATCAAGGATTGGAACACATTTGAGAGAATGTTTAGAAGTAAATATGCAGTTCAGAAAACTCATGCAGCCTTAATGAAGGGGTTATGTGCTCTAAAGAAAGAAAGAAAAGAAAAAGTACATGATTTTACTCAAAGATTTGCTGCTTACCTAAACAATTTTACTGCATTAAATAAGCCATCTGAAAATGCTTTGATAGAATACTATACCTCAACCCTTGGGCCTGATCTAGCCATGTTTGCCAAGAGATCAGTGAGACCTGCAGTAGCAGAAACTTATGAAGAAGCTGAGAAGGTGGAGGCTGAGTTGGAAAGCATAGAAAATTATCTTGTGCAGTCGGAAGAAAAGACTTTTGGAAACAAGAAACCTTTATTACTGACTAAGCCTAAGGATGAGCGGTCACAGGATTTTGAAGGGATGTTGAAGATGATGCAAAAGTTATCCAATAGAGTGATAGATTTAGAGAAGGAAAAGGAGGCTCACAAATCATATAAGCCTTATTATAAGAAAAGGGAAGACAACAGTCAACCTAAGCCTCCTCCACACAGTCCTTCAGCAATGAATTTAACTAATGTAGGCATGGATAATTTTTGTACTTTTCATCAACAGTCTCATTCTGAGAAGAATTGCCCCCAATGGATAAATTCTATGACACTGGTAATGAATCAATTATTGGATTCCAAACTGACAAAAACTGGTAAGGAGGAAGAAAAAGATAATCAATCTACAGAAAAACAAGAGGAGGATACTCTAGTTTTATGGGACCGTGTCTCAATGTTTGATACAGAAGAAGATTCTCTGAAACAAGAGGAAACATCAAAAACCAATGTGACGACAAGAAGTCAGAGCTTGTTAAAAGAAGACAAGTCAATACTTCCTAAGATCAAGAAACTTCAAGAAAATATGAAGAAGATATAAAATAACACTACAACTATTAAAATACTGAATTTACCATTTCAAGTCAAAATTCGAAGAAAATTAACATGCCAGTTAAGCCTGTTGAAGACAAGGTTGATAATGTCAAGAAGAATCTCAAAGAACTTGAGATGGGGTATGATATTGTGGAAGACATTAAAAAGGCTACGGCAAATATCTCATTGTTTGAAATGTGTAATGTACCTCAGCAGAAAGAGAAATTGTTAAAAGCACTTGAAGTACCAGAAGAAGAGCTTCCCACTGACAACCAACCTGAAGAAGAAATTGGTGAAGCAAGTGTGGGAGGTAAGTCTAAGTATAAAACCCCAGCATTTCTCCTAACTTTTGAGATTTTCAATTATAATGTGCACAGCTGTTTAGTAGACTCAGGAGCATCAGTCAATGTTATGCCATGGTCAGTCTGCAAGAAAATTAATGGACAACCTAAACCATCTACTTGGCAGGTTATTCAATTAGACAGGACAGCTGTGAAAGTAATAGGAGAAATGGAAGATGTTCTAATTCGCTTATCTGCAGATAAGAGGGTATGTCAATACATCGACATTGTAGTAGCTGACATAGCAGATGCTTATGAATTGGTTTTGAGTCGAGATTGGGCGGTAAGGTTAGATGGATACTTTGCATCTGATTGGTCACATTTATGGTTGCCTTATAAGGGAAGTCCAAATCAAACAAAAGTATTAAGAGAACCTCAAATGAAATACAATGTTCCTTAGTTAGAAGGAAAGAATGAGCCAGTAAATTCTGTGTTGGGAAATTATTTCATTGAATTGGAACCGGGAAATTACCAAGCTGAAGAAGCTAGTAGTACACTTGACACCCAGCCCGATCTCCTTCGATTTTCCCGGGCTGATGAGATTGACTGTAAAATAGTAGATTTAGTTTCAGATGTAGTTTTTAATTCAAGTTTAGTAGAAGTAGATAGTTTTTGGGCCTTGTATTTTGATGGATCTAAAACATTGGAAGGATCAGGAGCTGGCTGTGTCCTGATTGATCCAAGAAAAAATAAACATTTTCTTTCTTGTAGATTAAAGTTCGAATGTACAAATAATACAGCCGAGTATGAAGCACTAGTTTAGGGACTTAAAAAGGCAATAGAACTGAAAGTGAAAAATCTGAAAGTATATCGAGACTCTTAAATTGTTGTTAAGCAAATTCGAAATAAGATACATTGTATTTCACCATATTTAAAAGCCTATCAAAATGAAGTTCGGGATTTGCTTATAAATTTTCATGCATTCAATATTGTATCCATTCCTAGATTAAAGAATGCAGCAGCTGATTTACTAGCTACCTACGCTACAAGGCTAGTACCTTCTAATAATAGATGCTCTATTGAATTACTTTTCAGGCCTTCTGTTCCGGATATGATCACCAATCTACGGGTTTTTGACGATGATCAACAAATTTTGGAATGCTTGATGAATGATGAGACTTGTTATCATAGCCAAGCTACCATATTCTATTTTTCAGACACAGTACATTTTTCAGCTAGATCTCTTACATATGAGAAGCTGAGATGAGCATTTTTTGATGGATCATGTTTATACTAGTGGACTATTGTACTCTCCCATGTCAGGACTGAGTCTCAGGACACTCAGATTTGAGGACCGATGTAGCCATTTATGTCATTACAGAGCAGTCATTGATGCCTAGTTTTATATCAGTTCTTTCTCATTGGATAGAGGATGTCATAGATGGATCATATTGCATGATTATGACTCAGTATTTTATATTCTGTGATGGTTATTGTTGCTCTTATATTGATTTTTGTAACATGTATTGACTTGTGGTATCATGATTTGGCGGTCATAATTATATGGACTTAGTTGTATCTTGTACTATGTATTGATGTCCTTAAACTTTGAAGTTCTTGATCTATACTCATTGGCTTTACCCTCCTTAGGGAGAATAGAGGTAGTCATTCCCACCATTGTTTTGGCTTGCTAGTGTTGGCTCCATAATTCATTGTCTCCACCCATCCATTACTTTCCAGTTTAGTTTCAACTCGACTGACTTCTTGACTTATGGCATGGAGGATCTTTCTCCCCACTAGAACTTTTGTTAGACAAGCCTCCCTGTCTCTATTGTATCTTGGCTTTGAGTTGGTGACAAAACTTGCCTTTGGTAAGTTGGATAGTATGCCTAAATCATTCTGGTCGGTTGTCCCGATGTTTGGCACTGTGCAGAACTCCCCCTAGTCACTTGAGATGTTGTTGGCTAAAACTGAAAGCTCATGTACTACCTGTGTTGAAATTATTGAATATGCGCCCATGAAAAATGAAACTTATAAAACTGTGTTTCTTAACATATGTAAAGAGGGCAAGAGCAATGAAATGCTGAAATACTCCTTGAAGAGTATAAGAAAAGGTCCAAAAAGCAATGATTAAAAATATGCTGACCTTATAAAAATATGTCTCGGATGAAAGCTGCGATTAGCTGTGCTTTTAAGCACTGGTGAAGTCCCAAAGGGTCATATGGGCCAAAAAGGCCATGGAATAAAATGATGGTCCTAATGAACTTGGATCAATCTTGATGTAGTCATGATGCCTAAGTTGAATAAGCACTCTCTAAACAACTCACCCATTTGTGAGGCACTGCCATTCCTTGTGTTGTTGTTTGTCAGACATTGGTTATAGTGAGTATTCCCTTTCCATTATCCAAAGTGTCATGATGTTGAGTAGGAAGTCGTCCTTTGCCTTACCCTTGACATTATCACCCTTCACCCTTCACTAGCAAATTGGCTACAACTATGAAGTGAGTATAGTCTTGAAAGTCTAAGTCTGAGTAATAATAAATAAAGCCATATATATGTATTGGTCTAGTGAAATGAATGCTACTTGTTGTGATTGTTACTTGAATGAGTTGTAGAGCATGTCTTAGCCTTTTACACTTGCAGCAGATGGATGACAGTATGAGTTATTATTGGTATTTGGTCAGTTGCAAATGTTTATATTTTTTATTATTGGATATGATTGATGATCAGATAGAGACCTGTGAGGGGTATGAGTATACACCTTAGATGGATTTGGACTCTCCGAGTCTAATGAGACAGTTTATTTCCAGTTTCGGGCACTTATAGATATGATCAGGCTCATTCTGCTTCTCTGATGCAGTTTTTCTTCACAGGTTGATATATTTGAGCAGGGAGATGTTTTAGTTGGATCTCCTAGGGCGTTGTATGGGCATAGGGGGGTGCAACCATTTGTTTGTACCATTGTACCCCCATCCCTGAGAGTCTGGTGGGCTCAGCTTGACAAAGTAGGCACCTTAGGAGGCTATTTTGGCATGATCACGTTTCCCAAGGCAGATTTAAAAATGATTAAGTGGCTATTGAAGAAATCGATTTGGGCTACTGAGGTAAAGAAATGGCATGGGATGAGTCACAATGATGAGAGTGATGTCTTCCACACCTTCTCCACCAGTTGCAGCACTTGATTTGGACCCACACCTATTTTTGGGCATTTTTATATTATTTTCTGGAGCTTTTGGAAGGTTCACGATTTCCTCAAGAAGGCATAAAGTCAAAGAATTAAATTATTATATTATTTTATTGTGCCATGGGGACACCCAGAGGGAGTTAGTCAAACACTCCTTGGACCCACCATGTGCTTCATTTATTTCTTGTTGAATGGGTTACCTTATTTTGGGTGGTTTAGTCCACTTTGGGTTACCTTGATCCATGTGTTGTATGTTGAGCTCATCTCAACTATTGATTAGAACATTTCATCTTTTAATATTAGCCACTTGTTTTGAAAGTGGTTAGGATTTCGTTATGATCGTGGTACTCTCATTTCTATTTAAATGAGAGAGCTTCTCATTTGTAAGGGGTCTTTGGGCTCTTGGATTTGAATAATAGAAAGACTCTTTTTGTGGAAATTTTCTGGGTCTGCTTTGCATCTGATGTTCTCAAATGGTGATTATAAAATCTTCGGCTTCCTAGCATTGTGGAAATTCTTGTGAGATCTATATTTTTTTGCTATCATTGTTTTGCCTACAGGAGGGTGTTTTGGCTGGAGCGTTTTTGCAGGGGGACCTCAACTCGCTTGGTTTTCTTCGTCTTGGATCAGGGGGTTTTCATTAGTTTCATTGTGATCTATGATTACTTCGTTTTACTTTCTTGTAGCATTTGGTTTCTTTATCTTGTATTGGCAAATCTGATATTGTTGACGTTTTCTCATGCAGGGTAGGGGGTGCATTGGTGGCTTGGAGCTTGCATATGCCATAGAAATCATTTGGATTTTCCAGAATTGATCGGGATAGCAAAGATCATCACTGTTAAAGACTTCTACAAGCTTTTCCTAGTAAGATCTAACAGGTAAGTCTCTTCTTTTCAGATCTTATTCCATTGTACCTTGATTTACTTCAAGTTTTCTAAAAAAACTCCTAAATATTAAAAAACCCTAAAAAGCAATAAATCTGGGAATCGTCTGATCTATGGCCAAACCATTTCTGGGTTTCATAGATCAGGCCTCCTCTTCACTAAATCTGTTGCAATGCTGGTCAAACTCCTGCTAGTTTGACCTAGATCTGATTTTTAGCCAGAAAACTGCAAACCCCCCCCCCCCACTGAAAATTTGACCTGCTAGGGTTTTGACTTTTTTTGAATTCTGACTTCACAGATGGATAGATCGGGTCCCACACAGTCCAAATCAACCCCAACAATGTCCAAATTCTTGGCAGTTTGACCTACATCTGAGTTTTTGACTGAAATGGCTCTAGCGCCCTCACTGAAAACTGGACTTTTCTGGATTTGACTTTTCTGAAATCTGACAATATATGCTGATAGATCATGGCTTAAGCACTCCAAAACACCCCCAATGCTGAGCTAGTTCTTTCCGGTTTGCCCTAGATCTGAAAAATTGGTTTTCAAACCCCCTAGCCCCCTCATCAGATTTTGACTTTTCCAGATCTGATTTTTCTGCTGATTTTCTGATTTGGGTTTGTAGATCAGGTTACCCTAACCTTATTTCTCCTTCAACGCTGAGTTGTTGGCCTCCAGGTGACCCTAGAACTGCAGATCTACTTCTCCAAGCCCTAGCGCTAACCCTCCATTGAGCTGGTTTTTCTGTAACCAAACTTTTCCGGGCTAACTCCTTTCTGGGTTCATAGAATAAGTTATATCCCAGGTGGGTTCATTGAAACGTTGGGTTGATGCTGACTCCATTGCCCAATGCACATAAGGCACTGATCTCCTAACTAGCGCTAGCCCTAACTTGACCTCACTCCCATTCTAAGTCACAGGGTTCGCCGAACCTAATCCTTGAGGTTCGAGGTTCGGAGAACCTCAAAAAAAATTTAAGGTTCGTTCAGGTTCGGCGAACCTAATGCCGAACCTAATGTCGAACCTAATCAAGGCGAACCCGAACCTAATGGCGAACCTAAACGAACCTAATTGATTTTCGAATTTTTAATTAAAAAAAAAACAAAATTTAAAAAAAAAAGGGTATCTTACCCACCCTAGCACCCGATACCTAGCTTTATCTTTATCGGTTTACCTCCAGCTCCAACAAATCCGAAGATGATAATGGAGAAGTTCTCCAAAGATTCATTCGATTCCTCTCACCCATGGATTGGGCATAGTCCGAGTGAAGAGGAAGATGATCTTAACATTGATGGTGACACTAGTGATCAACCTATTGATAATAGAGTTCCACATACTGATGAATTTGATGATCATAGTTCTAGTGGCTTTACCACCCCGTGTGATATTGATGATTTAGAGCTTGATGATGTTACAAGTAGGCCACACGAATAGGGGTTTTGATTATGTTTTAAATTTTGTGAAAGAATTCCAAGGATTATCGCTATTGACAATTTGACATTATGGACATCCATTTATATTTTGAAATTTGAAGAATGTGTTCTACTTCATTTTTGCATTTTGAAAAATAGGCTCTACTTCTTTTTGCAATTTGTAGTTGCACTATAAATATTTGTTTAAATATTGATTAATAAAACATTGATGATTGGATTGTCATAAATAAATATATGTGCATTATTTATTGTTCATGATTTTTATTGATTATTGTTTACTGATCATGTATGTTGAATCTCGATGCTGATTTTTAGTTATTTATTCTATGAATTTAGCTCCCATATATTTTTCTTATTCAAATTTCATGCTAGGCCTATATTTATTGTCAATTGATCATGTATCTCTATGTTAATTTAAGTTGTCTATAAATGAAATGTTCTCTATAATTTGAAATAGCAGAAACATGCTCTTAGATGCATAAACTTGTGAGCAGACTTGTCATAAACAACAAGTATATATATATATATATATTCGAACATAATGTCGAACCTCATCGAAAAATTTGAACCCGAACCGAACCTAATGCTCGCCGAACCCGAACCCGAACTCGAACCGTGTGACTTAGCTCCCATTCCCTTTGCCAACACTCATTGATAACTCAAGCCACCTACCTATCACTGAGTATGTCTCCTTGGTACTAGACTGTCCCAACTCTGTCGTTGCTTACCTTGTCACAGTTACGTTTCCCAAGACAGTGGTCATCTTCACCAGTTGCTAGTACCTAAACCCTAGAGCTAGGGTTTCCATTTACCTTGCACCTTACATACCTTAAAGCCCCATTTAATCTGTTCTGGTATCTAAGTCTGATCTCTCCTATCGGGAGCAGATCCAGGTCTCCCCCATTGTTGTCTTGGACTAGGATAACATAAAGTGAAGGCTGCCTTGATTGACGTGACAACCATCCATTTGGGAGTCTAGGCAGTCGTGGTTCCACCCCTTAGTTGCTTGCCCCTCTACCATCCATCCTGGATCCACCTCACACAGGAAACTACAAGGTGGGTGATAACATTTTGGCGCCGTTGCCGAGGAAGGTAGAGGCCTACCCTGGTTCGACATTTATCCTGAAGCTCTCCTCCCTTTCTCTTTGCCAACATTTTGGCGCCGTTGCCGGGGAAGGTAGAGGCCTACCCTGGTTTGATATGTATCCTTAGGCTCTCCTCCCGTTCTCTTTGCCACATTTTGGCGCTGTTGCCGAGGAGGTAGAGGCCTACCTTGGTTCAACATACCTCACCCCTCCCTACGACATATTTTTTATTGGTGAATTACTTGGGTGGTTCACCTGGCAACTCCACCCCGCAACTCCACCAGGGATCGTACCCAATATATTAATCTTAAGTTCCTAGAGCGTTCTATAAACACTCAAGGAATCCCCATAACTTACACAAGGAAAAACAAGCCGGTATCCAACATCATTGTTGCCTCAAATCATCCTTTAAGATCCCTTTCAACTTCATCTAGCCTAATGGCCGAAACAAACACTAGTGGAAATCAGAATGCTCTTCCTCCACAAAACCCTAGGATTTTTGGAAAGAAGGCCAAGGCATCTCCTTTAGATTTCTCGCTGATCCAGGGGGACCCACATGACATGCTTGAGAAATATTTCGAGAAAGTCCCTAAGTTTGATGGAGTGTCAGCTACCTCCATCGAAGACCACATTGATAAAGTCTGGGATCATATGGAAGCATATGGAGCTGTGGATGAAGATGTATTCAAGAAAGGTCTTCTGTATTCTCTGGAAGGAGATGTGCGGAAGTGGTTTGATAGGTTACTTGCTTCATCCATCAATGGCTATGACCACTTCGTCACAAAGCTTAGCAGTGATTGGTCTCACAAGTTGGATGGAAAGTTCCTCTTGCATTAACTGTTTGACATAAAGAAGAGGGAAAATGAAACGGTCCATGAGTTCAACCTGAGATTTGACAAGACTGTAGGAAATATCCCAGATGAAATTAGACAAAGAGACCAAGCAATTGTTATCCATTATCTGAATGCTTTTGATGGTTGGCTGGGTTTTAGTTTGAAGGATAAAAATCCGAATGACTTGAAGACTACCTAGTTCAATGCAAAGATGGCTGAGCAGCATGTGGCATCTATGGGCAAGCAAAACTTCTTTGATCATTATGCCCCATCCACTTCTAGGTCTGAGCCTAAGTTCTGAAAGCCTAAGGAGCCCGTGAATGAGCCAAAAGAGACAAAGGACACATTAGAAACCATGCAAGAAATGATGAAGCAACTGACTGTCCTGACAAAAAATGTTGCTAGTTTCCATGATCCTGAAAGACATAGAAATCCTTACGGCCCTAGACCTTACTAGAACAACAATAGAGGTCCTGAGAGAGATCCTAATAGAAGAAGGCCTGAGTATCCAGAGAATCTTGAGAAGAGGAATGTCAATTGGTGTGATGAAAATGATGAAGAACCAACAAACACCAGCCACCCTGATGACCAACCAAACAGCATAAATTTCATGAATGATTTATCCTCTGATGATGGGTTTGGAAGAATTCTCCTAGATGAAGAGCCATGGGAGCATGAGGAGGAAACTTGGGAGCAAGGAGAAGACTTTGTTGATGAGCCTGAGCCTCCATGTTGTGCAATAAACATACCTGAAACAAAAGAAGAACCACAGGTTAGAATTTATAAACGAAGAGTGGATCCCCAACCTTCTTTCTTTGACAAATGAAAAGTAATTAATGAAGATAAAAAGAAAAAAGAAGATCTTGCCTTAAAAGATTTGAATCTGAACATTGACATAGAGAAAGAGTTGAGCAAGATAATGTGTAACATCCCTATAACTGAACTGATGAATGTTCCCTCTGTAAGAAGCCAAGTAGAAGAGTTCTTTGATGGCATTGGCCAAGATAAAACCCCTGAGTTTGCTTTAGAACCCAATTACATACAGAGTCCTGAGAGGATACATCCTAGCAAAGATGAAAAGGATCCGCCTGTTAACATACAATCTACTATCTATGAAAGAAAGAATGGTGGTCACCCTCCCTTTTACCTAACCCTGCACATTCAAAATATGCTCCTGCACAATTGCATGTTAGATTCCAGAGCAGCCATGAATGTAATGCCTTTGCATGTCATGAAGGAAATGGGATTGGAAGTGACTAGGCCTTATGGAAATGTTTGTGGCATAGACTCGAGGAGGGTGCCATCCTATGGCTTGATAAAAAACCTTAGAGCTGATCTGTTTGCATGCTCGGACATCTCCACTATGATGGATGTAGTTGTTATTGACTTGCCCCCAGCATATGGAATGCTTTTGTCTAGAAAATGGGCAGCCGATTTAGGTGGATACCTCATGATGGACTTATCATACCTTTGTGTCCCAAACTCTGACGAGGCTCTGATCAGGATCAATAGGGAACCCTACTATGAGAAACATTTGGAGACTTTTTAAGCAGGGATTAAAAACACATATGGGAAAGAATTGTTAAATAGTGCTAAGGCCCATTTTGTCGAAGATGCAAATGAAATGTGGGAATATAGGCAGCCTGAAAACATGTTTCTGGTAATGGAAGACTCTGACTTATCTTCGGAAGAAAATCAAACAGCTCAAATTGTTAGAATGACCAGATTGGAAATGCCTGAAGATGAATGCCTAGAAGAATTAGATGAGTTAGGAAGAAATGAGAGCCCATTCCAAGATCCCGAGCAAAACGATGCAACAAATCTTATAAGTGAGGTTGATGAAGTTAATAATGCCAAACATGTTGGAAGAATCCCTCGTAGAGTGAATGAATGGTTTGCCTTAATTGACCAAAATAGATAAAGAGAAAGCCAAGGACTGGAACCCATTTACCCATGGGAAAACCATCTTGAACTATCTAGTGTAGTAGATGCTGATAACGAAGTCAGTAGCACCCGTGTTTCTGATTTTGCTAGGCCATTATCTGACTTGTCTTTGGAAGATGGTAACCTAATTCAAGTCTATGATAACTCTCTAAGTTGGCAAGAGGATGCCTTAATAAATGATGCGCCTGAAGGAGATTTTAATCTCGACAATCTTGCTATTTTTCAAACTCCTTCAGCCACACCGATTAATGCGTTATCTACTTATCCTCTCATTCCTAGTTTTCTCCTACCACTTGAGTCATCCAGTCTTCACAATCATGATCTATCTCACGTTCCTAGTTCTTCTGCACCACAGCCTAGAGTAGAACCAACTAATCTAAAAGGTATGCATATTCATGTTCCTGCAGGGGAAGGATCTAGCCATGATACTGTTATATCCCATAGTCCTCATCCTTTGGAAGAAGAAAGACATTTTTGGACAGTGGGAGAAACTGTCAAACATGTAGTATCTCCTCATAATGATAAGCCTAGTACAAGTGCACAGGGGATAAGGAATGAGATGAGAGAGATCTTAGTTGGTAGCATAGCTATTCCCATTGACGATGGTCCACCCAGATTTGATGTAGTCCCTTCCAGGAGAAGCTCAAGGATTATCACCCCGCAGCCAAGAAACATCGTTGACGTTCATCCCATGCCAATACGTAACATTGAAGTGATTCCTGAATCAGTAACTAGGAATAGATTTCCCACCGGAAGTCAAGTCCTTATCCAAAACCACTTGCTGCATTTATGATCAAGGCAGGCTAATGATCTTTGGGTTGGACCTTTTTCTGTAGAACGTTGCGTTGGTGATATATGTTTTCTTGTCACCAGTACTGGACGACAGATCCTGCTTCCTGTCAACTAGAGGGATTTGAGGAAATACCTTCTCGACCTTAGCCTTGAGTCCCACTTTGCCTGGTAGAGTAGAGTAGGTAGGACCTGAATAAGACTTCCCGACACTAGTATAGAATTTTGCTTTGTTATCTGAAGCTCACTTTTGAAGCTCTTAGTGTAATTCTGTTTTCCTGCAAAATAAAAATCAAACTTTTATTGAAAAGTTATGGTTATAAATTAGATTTATTTTCTGCTTTTCATTTTCATGCATCTTTATTTTCAGTATTTATATTTATCCACATATTATTCTGACGATCGGTCTGTGAGTTTGGTATAGCTCTGGACATGTTGCAGGTAGTTAGGTACATTCTTGGTAAAGGTTGCAGAGCTGGATGGATTGATCGAGGATGCGAGAAGCAGAGTGTGAGAACCAGAGATTCTGAGGTTCTCAAGTGCTCTTTTTAGCAGAGCACTTGTCCTCGCTGGAGCCAAATGTTATGACATATATAGTAGCCAGGCTACCATATTCTATTTTTCAGACACAGTACATTTTTCAGCCAGATCTCTTACATATGAGATGCTGAGATGAGCATTTTTTGATGGATCATGTTTATACTAGTGGACTATTGTACTCTCCCATGTCAGGATTGAGTCTCAGGACACTTAGATTTGAGGACCGATGCAGCCATTTATGTCATTACAGAGCAGTCATTGATGCACAGTTTTATATCAGTTCTTTCTCATTGGATAGAGGATGTCATAGATGGATCATATTGCATGATTATGACTCAGTATTTTATATTGTGTGATGGTTATTGTTGCTCTTATACTGATTTTTGTGACATGTATTGACTTGTGGTATCATGATCTGGCGGTCATAATTATATGGACTTGGTTGTATCTTGTACTATGTATTGATGTCCTTACTTAAACTTTGAAGTTCTTCATCTATACTCATTGGTTTTACCCTCCTTAGGGAGAATAGAGGTAGTCATTCCCACCATTGTTTTGGCTTGCTAGTGTTGGCTGCATCATTCATTGTCTCCACCCATCCATTACCTTCCAGTTTAGTTTCAACCCGACTGACTTCTTGACTTATGGCATGGAGGATCTTTCTCCCCACTAGAACTTTTGTTGGACAAGCCTCCCTGTCTCTATTGTGTCTCGGCTCTAAGTTGGTGACAAAACTTGCCTTTGGTAAGTTGGATAGTATGCCTAAATCATTCTGGTTGGTTGTCCCGATGTTTGGCACTGTGCAAAACTCCCCCTAGTCACTTGAGATGTTGTTGGCTAAAACTGAAATCTCATGTACTACCTGTGTTGAAATTATTGAATGTGCGCCCATGAAAAATGAAAATTATAAAACGGTGTTTCTTAACATATGTAAAGAGGGAAGAGCAATGAAACGCTGAAATACTCCTTGAAGAGTATAAGAAAAGGTCCAAAAAGCAATGATTAAAAATATGCTGACCTTATAAAAATATGTCCCGGATGAAAGCTGCAATTAGCTGTGCTTTTAAGCACTGATGAAGTCCTCAAGGATCATATGGACCAAAAAGGCCATGGAATAAAATGATGGTCCTAATGAACTTGGATTAATCTTGATGTAGTCATGATGCCTAAGTTGAATAAGCACTCTCTAAACAACTCACCCATTTGTGAGGCACTGCCATTCCTTGTGTTGTTGTTTGTCCGACATTGGTTATAGTGAGTATTCCCTTTCCATTATCTAAAGTGTCAAGATGTTGAGTAGGAAGTTATCCTTTGCCTTACCCTTGTCATTCTCACCCTTCACCCTTCACTAGCAAATATGCTACAACTATGGAGTGAGTATAGTCTTGAAAGTTTAAGTCTGAGTAATAATAAATAAAGCCGGATATATGTATTGGTTGATATACCGCCAGTGAAATGAATGCTACTTGTTGTGATTGTTACGTGAATGAGTTGTAGAGCATGTCTTAGCCTTTTACACTTGTAGCAGATGGATGACAGTCTGAGTTATTATTGGTGTCTGGTCAGTTGCAGATGGTTATATTTTTTATTATTGGATATGATTGATGATCAGATAGAAACATATGAGGGGTATGAGTATACACCTTAGATGGATTTCGACTCTCTGAGTCTAATGAGACAGCTTATTTCCAGTTGTGGGCACTTATAGATATGATTAGGCTCATTCTACTTCTCTGATGCAGTTTTTCTTCACAGGTTGATATGTTTGAGCAGGGAGATGTTTTAGTTGGATCTCCTAAGGCGTTGTATGGGCATAGGGGGGTGCAGCCACTTGTTTATACCATTGTACACCCATCCCAGAGAGCCTAGTGGGCTCAGTTTGACAATGTAGGCACCCTAGGAGGCTGTTTTGGCAGGATCACGTTTCTCGAGGCAGATTACAAAATGATTAAATGGCTATTGAAGAAATCGATTTGGGCTACTGAGGTAAAGAAATGGCATGGGATGAGTCACAATGATTAGAGTGATGTCTTCCACACCTTCTCCAGCAGATGCAACACCTAATTGGGCCCACACCTATTTTTGGGCATTTTTATATTATTCTTTGGAGCTTTTGGAAGGCTCACGATTTCCTCAAGAAGGCATAAAGTCAAATAATTAAATTATTATATTATTTTATTGTGCCATGGGGACACCCAATGGGAGTTAGTCAAACACTCATTGGAGCCACCATGTGCTTCATTTATTTCTTGTTGAATGGGTTACCTTATTTTGGGTGGTTTAGTCCACTTTGGTAAATTATGGTTATATTGATCCATGTGTTGTATGTTGAGCTCATCTCAACCATTGATTAAAACATTTCATCTTTTAATCTTAGCCACTCGTTTTGAAAGTGGTTAGGATTCGGTTATGATTGTTGTTCTCTCATTTCTATTTAAAGGAGAGAGCTTGTCATTTGTAAGGGGTGTTTGGGCTCTTGGATCTGAATAATAAAAAGACTTTTTTTGTGGAAATTTTCTGGATCTGCTTTGCATCTGATGTTCTCAAATGGTGATTGAAAAATCTTCGGCTTCCTAGCATTGTGGAAATTCTTGTGAGATCTATAATTTTTTGCTATCATTGTTATGCCTACAGGAGGGCATTTTGGCTGGAGCGTTTTTGCAGGGGGACCTCAACTCGCTCGGTTTTCTTTGTCTTGGATCAGGGAGTTTTCATTAGTTTCGTTGTGATCTGTGATTACTTTGTTTTACTTTCTTGTAGCATTTGGTTTCATTATCTTGTATTGGCAAATCTGATATTGTTGACGTTTGCTCATGCAGGGTAGGGGGCGCATTGGTGGCTTGGAGCTTGCATATGCCATAGAAATCATTTGGATTTTCTAGAATTGATTGGGATTTTCTAGTTCATTAGTTTGTTCAAACAGTACAAAGATGTGTTTGCCTGGACAAATGAAGAGCTTAAAACTTATGACACAAAGATCATACAACATGTCATCCCGATTAAAGCTGGAGTCAAGCCTTACCAACAGCCTTTGAGGAAGATGTATCCAAAGCTGGAACCTTTAATTCATAGTGAAGTGAAAAAATTGTTGGATGCTAAAATTATATTCAAAGTCAAACATTCGGAATGGCTTTCGAATTTGGTGCTAGTTAGGAAAAAATCCGGAGAAATCAGGCTCTGTGTAGATTTCAGAAACCTCAATCGTGCGTCGGATAAAGATAACTATCCAGTCCCACCCATGGAGCAAATATTGCAGATGGTTTCAAGTTCTGAATTATTTTCATTATTAGATGGATTCTCTGGCTACAATTACTGAAGAGGACAGGCTTAAAACCACATTCAGAGCCAAGTGGGGAACTTTTGCTTAAAGAAGAATGTCCTTTGGACTCATAAATGCTGGAGCTACTTTCCAAAGGGCCATGGATATAGCTTTCCGTGGTCTAATTGGCCGTAGTGTTGTGGTATATCTCGATGATGTCACAATATTTTCAAAAAAGAGAGAGGAACATGCATTCCATCTGAAACAAATTTTCGAGCGTTGTCGAAAATATGGTATTTCACTGAATCCTAAGAAATGCGTGTTTGCGGTCATAGAAGGAACGCTACTGGGTCACGTTGTTTCTAAGAAAGGGATCTCCATAGACCTAGAAAGGATTAAAACCATAGAACAAATCCCTTTACCCCATAACAAAAAAGGTATGCAATCATTCATGGGGACAATTAATTTTGTGTGAAGGTTTGTTCCAGATTTTGCTCAAATTGTCAAACCTTTGCAGTAGATGGTTAAACAAAGTGTACAATTTAAATGAACTGATGTGGAAAAGAACGCATTCAGTAAGATAAAAACATCTATTGCTCATGCACCATCACTCAAAAGTCCGAATTTCGAAAAAGATTTTATCCTGTACACTTTTGCATTCGATGATTCATTGGCAGTAGTGCTTACGGAGAAGGAGGATGGGGGAGATGAGTACCCCATATTATTTATGAGCACTGGTCTGCAGGGAGCTGAATTGAATTATCCAGTTGTTGAAAAACAAGCTTATGCAGTTTTCAAAGCAGTAAAGCAATTCAGGCCATCCATACTTGAGAACCGTACTAAGGTAATAGTTCCATACCCAGCTGTAAGATCTCTTTTTGTACAAAACAAATTAGGAGAAAGAAGAGGCAACTGGGTAACAACCTTACAAGAATATGATCTCGAGTTCAAACCAGCATCCATAGTAAAAGGGCAAGGACTGTGTAAACTAATGGCTGAAGGTAAAGACAATGAGAAAAGCAGCTGGGACAATGAAGCTGAGTTACACATGGTGGATGTATGTCCTCTATTCACAGCTCCAGATTCCTGGTACTGGGACCTAGTTCATTACCTTCAATAAGGAGATTTGCCGGAACATTGGAATTCCAAACAACGAAGAGCATTACATCTAAAATCAGCTTCATATCAGATAATTGATGGAGTATTATTCATAAAGAATTATGATGGAGTTTTTCTTAGATGCTTAGAGCAAGAAGATGCAAAGGTTAGAACAGAATTACATGATGGGCTTGCTGGAGGTCATTTTTCCGGAGATACAACAGCCCATAAGATTCTTAGAGCCGAGTATTACTGGCCTACACTGTTTAAAGATGCTCATGCTCATGTCAAAAAGTGTGATGTTTGTCAAAGAGGTGGTGGAAGACAAGCTAAAGCAATAGGGCCTTTAAAACCAGTGATGATAACAAAACCATTCGAACAATGGGGGATTGATATCATTGGAGAGATAAACCCAAATTCTTCCTTGCAGCACAAATACATTTTGACGGCAACTGACTACTTCACTAGATGGGTCGAGGCCATTCCGTTACGCAAAGTGAATGAAGATGCAGTCATGGATTTCTTGCAAGATCACATTATGACCAAGTTTGGGGTTCCAATTTCCCTGGTTTTTGATAATGCTACTTACTTTTCTTCTATTACATTAATTGCATTTGCTAATGAAAGAGGAATCAAGTTGCATTATTCTGCAAACTATTACCCACAAGGAAATGGTTTGGCAGAATATACAAATAAGAATTTGATTAGAATTCTAAAGAAAATTGTGATAGAAAATCAGAGAAGTTGGCATTTAGCGTTACCTAATGCTCTTTGGGCTGATAGAGTCACACCCGAGAATTCCTTGGGTGTGTCACCATACACTCTTGTTTACGGAAAAGAAGCTATTCTTCCTCCCAACTTTCTGTTACCATCTTCCATAATAGCTCAGGAATCTAGAGGTACCGATAACGAAATCCTACAGATTAGAATCTATAATCTTTTGAAGTCGGAAGAGTCTAGGTCCAAAGCCAAAGAACGATTTAAGCATCAACAGGAAGTAGTGAAACGTTGGTTTGATAAGCATAAAGCTGGAAGTGAAGAATTCGAAGTGGGAGATCTGGTTCTTTAGTGGGATCATCCGCATGATGAAAAGGGAAAGCACACTAAGTTCCAACAGTTATGTGTAGGCCCTTTTCAAATTGCAACAAAGCTTGGCCCCTCAACTTACAAGTTGCAAGACCTACAGGGTTGGGAAGAGAACTTACCAGTTAATGGTTTAGTTCTCAAACCTTATTTTTCTTGATTTTTAGTTCTTGGTTATCTTGTACGTAAATAAACTAATTGTTTTATTTTATTTTGTTTGTTTTTAGTTAGATTTTGATTGATTTTAATAAAGAAGCACAACTTTTGGTTGCATGGAGTTCATCAGAATTTTAGATTAACTAAAATCCTTGATTATAAGACTGTGTACTACTCATTAATTTAAAAGAACTTCTTCTAGTTTAGCAGTTTTCCTAAATGGCTATGAACACATTGAAGTCTTACTTAATCCTTGTAAAATAACCCAGGATCAAAAGGTCTGGAATACTATTTCGAGGCTTCATCCATCTCACATTAAAAATGTTTTAGGGGGTGACAGCAAAAGACCCATGGAGAGGAAGCATGGTAAACAATATATTATATTTAACAGATCCCATGCTAGGAATTGAAATCCCAAAGGAAAATAAGAGTCAAAATCTCCTAAGAAAGCAATATATATCAAAACAAAGTACTAAACCATATTAGTACAAGATTGCCAAAGTTCTTCTCCGTCCGTGAGCTGAAAATTAAATGCATCTCTCACACAAAAGGACACTATGGATATAGGATCCCGAATTAAAAATTTCAGAAAGAAGGCAGATAAGGAGGACTTAGAAGAAAGGACAAAAGTCCAAAAGCACAAAAGTGCAAAATGGCATGGGAATGAGGAACAAACGAATATTTCTGTTTACCATATGTTACAATCCTGTGGTGTCCAAGCTGGGAGCTACCCAAAGACAGAGGTAAAAAATGAAATTCATATCACTGGCCTCAAAAGAGTTATCTAGACTTTGAAATCTTGGTTTCCATTTTCCCTAAATTGGACTATCATCAATGATTAAAAGTACATACATCTGCCATTTGGGAAATCCAGACATCTAGAAGAATGCAGCATGTTGGTATTATCAAAACAGTCAGTTGCTCAAAGAAGAAATTGTTCAGAGATCTTTGTTCACCAGGTAGTCGCTAATTGTTGCAGCTGCAACTATTTCCCAAATTTCTAAAAAATTTTGGACCCTCCTTTTGATTTTGTCTAGCTCAGGTTTGTTGATTTCTCTTGACCTTTGGGAAGTTGGATGATTGGTTGACTTTTTTTCCCGCTGTTTCGAAGGTTAAACGAGCTAGTATTACCGTTGCCCAGCCGAAAGTCTTTCGAACACTTAACGTTTTTTATTTTTCGATGATTTTATTTATCGCTGTCGGAAGTCGGTTGAAGAATGAATCGGGGAATTAGTCTTCTATGCCACCAACGTTTCGGAAGGGAAACGACGAACGTCCCGATGGACAATTCTTATTCTTGTCGATCTGTGACCTTTACCTCCTTTTGGTTTATTGTTTAAACTTTTTGACTATTGATGACTTGGTTTTTCTTTATTTTATCGCTATCAAAACAATTTTTGACATTGATCGGAGGGCTTGTCCTTTGCATTGCCGACACTGCGGAAACGTTAAGGTTTGGAGTTCCGGCCTTTAGCCTTAAGAGCCTCCGATCGCCGACGGGTTTTAATTTTGTTGCGGAACCATAGTAGTTTGTTGTCCGCCGTTGCGGCTGTCGATCGGAATATCTTCCCGACGTTTAGTGTTTTCAACTGTTGACGCATTAGTGGTTAGTGGTTCCAATCTCCGATGCATAACCATCACGACGTTAGTGCTCAGAATCGCCGACACTACGGTAGCGTTTAGCTTTGAAGCGCCAACACTATGGAGATGTTGAGGTGTGAATCGCCGACCCGTAGCATGTAGAGCTTTCGATCGCCGATGGTTTTATGATTCACGAGACCCGCAGTTGGTTTGTTGCCCGTCGTTACGACTGTCTACTGAACTATCCGCCCGACGTTTAGAGGTTCCGCTTGCCGATAGGGTTTTTTCCCGCCGTTTCTTTTACCAAGGGTTATATATAGAAATGGAGCATTTTTTTATTATTATCTTTGATTGAAAATCGCATCTGCTCCAGTTCTCATTGATCGAGCTGTACTACCGTTGCTCAGCTGTCCGAATTTCATTCGATTGGCATGCTGCCGTGGAAGTTTTGGATCATTATTGCTAGTGAACATAGGGAGCTTCTCTACAGCTTTCTTTGGAAGACGATGGGGTTGACCTGCTATCTAAGAGAAGTCAAGTTGAGTAAAGTACTCACCCATTATGTCGGAAAAACAATTATTATTATTTTTTTCAAACAAACTACGGATGTCTAAAATAGACTCAGATCCAAGATTCTCAAGGATCCTACGAGAAACTAACTTATTCAATCTCCTCCAATAAACCTGTTCAGGTTCAGGGATGAAGTTGAGTAAGCTTTCAGAGTTTCTTCTAGTTGAATACCTTGGTAAATTATTTGTGAGTGGATTCGCCAGATGGATTGAAGTCTAATTTCAGAGAGTTGATTTGACTAAAAATCTATCAAAAAAGGTAGAAAACAAAGAAAAAACTAAGGTTAAAATTGTCCAGGAACAAAAAGATTTGTCCTTGGCAACGGCGCTAGAGATGTTATCCGCTGAATGCACACCGTCAGCAGAAATCGTTTGGACTGTTGTTTCCCAAGTGGGAAAGGTGCGGCCTTGGGGGCAAGCAAAGAGCCAGGTGTTATCACATGATCCCAGCTGCTCCATTTAGGCTAACTCCTAATGAAGCCAAGGGGGCTAGTCCCTAACAAAGAGTTGTCTAAGGCTCTTGTTTTTAAATGTTTTTGGATGTATAGTGTGAATCAGTGTTGTTTAGGAGTTTTTCTGAGATACACAATAATAAATTAAGCAATCCAAGTTGTTGTTTGCAAATCACAAGATAAGTTGCATAAGACGACTGAATTCAAAGCATCCACAACATAAATCACTTAGAATAAGGACAAATGGTCCAAATCAGATGATGCAAAAGAATCTTAAGACCAGTGCCAAAATGGAGTCAAATATGTGCTGGGGATGCTGAAATACAAGTCTTGAAGATATGTTTGTGAGATTGTTTTGCAATTCTCTTGGTAAATTTTATTGTGTATTTTAGAATGATCTTGATTATTAAGGTGAGGGGAATTTCCATCCGATACGCAATGGTACTAGAAATCTATCCGAAAATACTCTAAGTGGCTCCGTTCAAGGACATGTTGGACCGTCCAAGTTTACAGCGAGGCGTTCAATAACTAACCAGCCACTGCAAACGAGGAGAGCTACCCAACACCCCCAGTAAGAATTTTCCCACTTAGAGTATTACGTTCAACGCCGGTTCATTGGTTATGGGGTGGTAAATTTTATTATGTGTGAAATTGAAATTAAATGTTTGAATTAACACGCTACAGTGCTTCTGGGTATCCTGACCGAGTAGAGCATACACATTGTAGAAAACAGTAAGTTCCAATTTTATGGAAATATGAGTTGAAAATTTTATTAGAACACAGTTACAAAGCTCTCCGACAAAGAGTGCTCTTGATCCACCTTATGGTGAGATTCAAGAGACTTATCTAATCTAATATGTGAATGCAAAATGCAACAATGTTCTCTGATAGAGAGTGCTCTTGACTCGTCTTGTGACAAGTTCAAGAGACTTTGTGTTCTTTTTATGATTTAATAATTAAACAACAAGATACAAAACCAATAGATAACATGCAAATAATGAAGTCTAGTCTAGCAATTAGTAAAAATGAAAGCTAAGTCTAACAAGCAAACTAAGCTAAGTAAAGATGAAAAAAGACACAAGACACACTTCCCCAAAATAGGGGAACTAGGAAAAATGGGAGGCTTGATCCCACAAGCCTTCTTTATTAATTAATTACAATGCTTGGGGATTTTAACCCTTGAAGAGAGCTTTAAAAAATAAAAGAGTGAAGAAGCCTTAATGGCTTTTACAAAAAAGATGTTGTTTGTGTTTGTCTTCTTGGTTTTGACCTTTTTGTTCAATCCTTACAAGTCTTTTGTAATATCCCAAATACTGATATTTTCTAATTCTATGCAAAATTACTGAAATAGCTAGGCATGCACACTACCATGCAAAATTTCCCTATTTTATAGCTGGAATTAGGGTTAGGGTTTGTAGGATAGAATGTAACACTTACCACTGATAAGCTGGCTGAAATGCTTCTGAGAGAATATGCATGCATCAAGAGCTGATCAAGATCGAGCGGGGAGGACTGTAATGTCCTCTTCCACTGGTACTTTCTGAACCAGGAAATCTCTGTAATGTCCTCCTCTATAGGCAGATCTTTCCACTGAACCAAGTAATCTCTGATGATTCTGTTCCTCACTTTCCTCTCTCGCACCTCTAGGATGCGCTCCGGAATCAGAACCAATTGCCCCTGGTCATCAAGGGGAGGCAGCTCAAAAGATGTAACAATCTGTTGACCAACCACCTTCTTGAGATTGGAGACATGAAATACGTTGTGAATCATGCTCTATGGGGGTAGTTCAAGCTCATATGCTACCTCTCCGACCTTCTGAATTATCTTGTATGGACCATAGAAACGAGGTTGGAGTTTTTCTGCTCCTTTCTTTTTAAGAGCTGAATGTCAGTAAGGCTGGAGGCGTAAATAAACGAAGTCTCCTACCTCAAAACTACGCTCAACTCTGTGCCTGTCTGCATATATCTTCTATTGATTCTGAGCAGCCTGTATGTTCTCCCTGAGTATCTTGAGGATATCTTGACCCTCCTAAATCCACTCTTTGGCCTTGGGGGCCCTGGTATCGCCAAATATCCGGTCTGTAAAAGTGGAAGCATCATACCCATACAGGGCTCGGAAAGGGGTCATCCTAATGGTCATATGGTGGGTGGTGTTGTAACAATGTTCATCCAAGTGTAACCATTTGATCCATGTCCTCTGCTGACCTGATACGTAATTTCTCAAGTATCCCTCAATCCACTTGTTAACAATCTCTGTCTTCCCATCACTTTGCGGATGATAACTTGTGCTCATGGATAACTCGGTCCCCACTAACCGGAAAAGCTCTTGCCAAAAGGGTCCTGTGAATTTGTTGTCCCTGTCACTGACAATGGTCTTAGGTAACCCGTGGAGTCTAAATACCTCTGAAAAATAGTTCTGCTATCTGTGCTGTTGAATAATCTGATGATATGGCAAAGAAGTGAGCAAACTTAGTCAATCTGTCCACTACTACCTACAAGCAGTCTTTGCCTTGGACCTTGGGCAACCCAGTAATGAAGTCCATAGAAATGCTCTCCCATTTCTGCTCGGGAATAGGTAAGGGATATAGTAAACCAGCCGGGTGGATGTGCTCTATTTTGTTTTGTTGGCACAAGCTGCACTCTCTCACATGTTTTATCATATCTTTCTTGAGGCCCTTCCATGACAACCTTTCTCTAATCTGTCTGTAGGTCTTGAGAAACCCCTGATGCCCTGCTAATGGTGAATCGTGCGATGCCTGCAAGATTTTCTTCTTGAGGGGAGACTCTAGAACCAAGAATATTCTATTTTTGTAGTATATGATATCATCAATGACCCTGTACCTATCATCCTGAATTTGTCCATCCAATAGCTCGCAAGCAAACTTATTTTTGGAGTACTCAACCAAAAGATGAGACCTCCAATCTGATGAGATGCTCATAAGGGATAAAGTAGCTAGTCGTCTAGAAAGTGCATCGGCCACTACATTGCTCTTCCCCTTTACGTACTCAATCTCGAAGTCATAAGCCTGAATTTTACTTACCCATTTCTGTTGTCTCTTGTTTAGCACTTTCTGCTCTAGGAAGTATTTCAGGCTGTTGTGGTATGTCTTAACCTTGAACCTGGCACCCACTAAGTACTGCCTGAACTTGGTTATTGCATGCAGGATGGCTAACATCTCTTTGTCATATATCGAATAGTGGCGCTCATAGTCTTTGAGCTTCCTGCTCTCAAATGCAATGGGGTGGTTGTTCTGCATCAAAACTGCCCCAATTCCCTCTCCTGAAGCATCACATTCTAACACAAAGGATTGAGAAAAGTCCGGTAAAGCTAATACTGGGCATGAACTCATTACCTCCTTCATTTTCTCAAATGTTTGTTGTGCTTCCTCCGACCAACTAAATGCTCCCTTCTTGGTAAGATCTGTGAGGGGTGCAGTCATCTGTGAGAATCCGCTGACATATCTCCTGTAGTAGGTGCAAAGGCCCAAAAAGCCCCTCAGTTCTGTCACATTTTTAGGTGTAGGCCAATCCAAAATTGCCTGAATCTTCTCTAAGTGCACTTGGACCCCGTTGGCCCCTATCACATGTCCTAAGTACAACATCTCCTGCATGCCGAACTCGCACTTGGACATTTTGGCATATAGTGACTGCTTCTGTAGAATACCAAGTACTTCATCAAGATGTCTCAAATGTTCTTCCCAAGTCCAACTATATATCAATATGTCGTCGAAGAATACCAGAATATATTTACGCAACTGTGTCCTAAAGATATGGTTCATGCATGACTGGAAAGTAGCTGGTGCATTAGTGAGCTCAAATGGCATCACTAGAAACTCATAATGTCCGTAGTGGCAACGGAAAGTGGTCTTTGGAACATCCTGTTCCCTGACCCGAATCTGATGGTACCCTGAGCGAAGATCAATTTTGGAAAAGTACTTTGCCCCCTGTAGTTCATCCATTAACTCATCAATCCTAGGGATGGGATACCTGTTCTTTATGGTCTTCTTATTGAGTGCTCTGTAATCAATGCACATGAGTAAGGTTCCATCCTTTTTCTTCACTAGCACTACTGACGATGCAAAGGGACTAGAGCTAGGTTTGATGTATCCCAGCTTGAGTAGTTCCTTGATTGTACTCTCAATCTCATCTTTATACATCTTGGGATGTCTGTAAGGAGTGGTGATAACTGCTTGGGTCCCCTCCTCTAACTCAATAATGTGCTCAAATCCCCTATCTGGAGGTCGACCTACTGGAAGGTCTCCGAATACTACCTTGTGCTTCTATAGTAAGGCCTCTATATCTGCTGTATGTTGTGTGGCCTCATCTGGTGGTTTCCTGAAGGTAACCATACACTCTGCAACCCACTCAATATCTCCCTGCCGAAGTACTGCCTCCATCCTATGTGATGTCACTACTGTGGGAGGATAGGTATTCATCCCTCTCAATACCACCTTCTGTCCTTCTGCCCCTATAAACTCCATCTCCATGGTCTGGTAATTTGTGGAATAATTCCCTATGGAATACATCCACTAAACTCCTAGTACCACATTCATGTCAGGTACATCTACCACATAGAATGTCTCTATCACTGTATAATTCCCAAGCGTTACCTTTAATTTAGGAATCCTCTGACTACACTCCATGGTGTGACCTGTTGCTGCTAACGAAAACCCATGAAAGCTCTCAGTCTGAATGTCTCTCTTTTTAACCCATGCAGCATCAATAAAGTTGTGGGATGCCCCACCATCTATCAATACTCCCACTCTGTGGCCCTGTACAGTACCTTTGATCCGAAGAGTGTGGAATCTAGGAACCCCTATCATGGTAGCAATGGTACCTTCTGAGCCCTATCCCTTGGCAACTGTCTCTGTTGTCTCTCCCTGCTCCTGATCCTGGTAATCCTCATCCTCCTCACTGTCGGAATAAGCCTCTATGTAGTAGGCCTTTCCTTCTCCTGAACATCTGTGACCTGGTATCCATGGTTCCTGGCAAGTGAAACATAACTTTTTTCTTCTAAGGTCCTATCGGGTATCGCTGTCCATCCATTCTTTCTTGGGCCATGGTTTCCTTTTTTTATCTTTAATAGGAACATTGGTCCTAGGAGGAAACCTATTTTTGGGCACTGCATCCTGCAAGTCTCTAGTCCGTCCGATGGCATCTGCTAGGGTGGCGGGACTATAAGACTTGACCCATCCCCATAAGGGTTCAGTGAGAGCCTCAGTGAACAACATAATCAACCTGCTCTCTGATATATCTGTGACCATGACTGCTATCCTCTGAAACTCAGAAATAAAAGCATCTGCACTCCCTGTCTGCTTGAGCTGTGCCAACTCCCTAAAGTGTACCTCTATATCCTTCTGATCAAATCGCTCAATGAGCCTCTGTGTAAAATCTGTGTATGAGGTGATGGTGTTGTGACCCAGTGTCACTAACTCGTGGTACCACCACTCAT
Organism: Pseudotsuga menziesii; assembly: GCA_001517045.1. Lineage (NCBI taxonomy): Eukaryota > Viridiplantae > Streptophyta > Pinopsida > Pinales > Pinaceae > Pseudotsuga > Pseudotsuga menziesii. The sequence goes on from LPNX010826788.1 coordinate 193,352, forward strand.
GTGCTTCTTCGTCCAAATGCAAAGTAGGCAATTTAATGGCATCTGTCTCAATCATGGAGTTGAGCTGGAAGTATGTATCCAATTTCTGCACCCAATTCCTAGCTGGGCCACCCCGGGTGCCCTCAAAGGTAGGGATAGTCAGTTTCCCTACGGTGCGCTGTAACTCATAGTTCTGGGTGAATGGCCTATTGTAAGCTTTGGGTTTGTTCTTACTTTTAAAGTGGCAGAAGTCAGTGAAGGTCATGGCTAAATGGAAGTCCTCTCCTAAAGCCCTATATTCTCTCAGATAGGCACTCATGGGTTCTTCTGGTTTTGCTTATGCTAGAGGCACTACAGCTGGACTATCTAAGAATTGAGGCATGGTAGGTCGGAATGGCTTGTATATATGGGGATGGCTCTGCATGTTGGTATGTAAGTGCACCCTACTATTGCTGGTGGATACCCTATCACTGTTGGAAAATAAGAGACTGTGTGGGGTGGGCCCATTCTTCTCAGTCATTTGCCTAAAGGTGCTCATCATTTCTTTTTGCCCAGTGGTGAGTTCTTTTATGGCTGATATGAGACTATTGAAAGCTATTTTATCATCATCAACCATTGTTTCTTTGCCTTTTTCAAACTGATACTCTCTGTTCCCCAAATCTATGTCCTCTAACTCCTCTTCTCTGTCTCTATACCTCTGTCTCCTGTGAGTAATGTTGTATGGGTCTCCTGGATTCATTTATAATTTTTGCATGCCGACAGCTGGAAAGGAAAATAGCTCTGATACCACTGTAATATCCCAACTGATATTTTCCTATTTATGTGTATACTGTAGATGGCTAATAGATTTATTCCTTAATCAAATAGGAAAGCAAACCTCGAACTTTGCATGCATGCAGTTGCATGCAAATATGTGCCCTAGAAAAATATTGAGATGCTATAAAATAGGAGAAATCAATGCATGTACATACCAGTATATAGATCAGCTAATGGTGAAGAGACCGGCCCCAGCATGCAAAGATTCTGCCGGAGGAATAAGGAGATACACCAAATCGTCCTCCACAGGTGACTGCGCCTTCCTCTCAAATTGTATAAGCTCCAAAATAATAAATAAGCTGCTGCTGAAAGCCCGGATGAGGTGTACTAGGGTTATACTACCCCTCTGATGATGATGGAAGCAACATGCGGAAGAAACATAGGAAGGCTAGCACAAAACGTGAATGCCTCCTCAAATCAATTCGCCCATGCAGATTAGCGCCTCCAGAAAAGGGGAGCGCTGACGATATCTTGCTTGATACTCAACCTAAACGGCCTTTCTTCTAGGGGAAGGGCGATGGAGGTGCTCTGGAATGAATGGAAGTGACATGCAGAAGTTCTGAGCCTTGTAGGTAGGAAAACGAATTGCTTTGTCTTTGACTATGGTGATACGGTGTGACCGTGAAAACCCTTTGACTGGGTGAATAATCAACCTCCCAGAATGACTGCTATGTGTAACCTGATGATGAACTAGTGTTGAACCTGGATGATCCAACCTGATTATGAACTAGGGCAGATAGATTTCGCTGCCAAAATACACCAGTTAGCTAAGCATGTGCTCAACCCCAACTTAGCTCGCCGAGCTCTCCAATTCGACTCCACAAATCAATAATCCATAAGTGACTTCTCCATTCACTTTATCTTTCTTTTATAACTTTTAACTGCGAAACCCCTAACTTTTGACCTAATTAGGTCACTTTATCTTCTAATTTGCAGTTGATTTGCATGCATGCGCATGGAGACTTAATCGGGTGCATGCATCATTAAATAATGCTCTGATGTCATGCATGCAAGTGCCCTTTGGCTCTAGTGGCCCTTTTCGACCCAATGGTGATATAATATTGATGCCCTAGATCTTCTATATATGGCATCAGTCTTCGGTTGATTCCTTGACTGTCAGTACCCACTCGAAGCTACAAGAATCACATAGGTTAGCGGGTTGGTCCTCAATGCCTAAGCAGAAGAGGACATTACATTAACCCTGTGTCTGTCTGCATACAACTTCTGTTGATTCTGGGCTGTCTGTAAGTTTTCCTTCAAGATTTTAAGAATATCCTGACTGTCCTGTATCCAATCCTTTGGCTTAGGAGCCCTCCTGTCTCTGAATGCTAAATCTGCATAGTCCAAGGCCTCATAGCCATATAATGCCTTAAAAGGTGTCATCCTAATAGAAATGTGATAGGTAGTATTGTAGAAGTACTCCCCTAAGTGTAGCCATTTAATTTAGGTTCGCTGCTACCCTGTTACGTAGTTCCTCAGATATCCTTCAATCCGCTTGTTGACAATTTCAGTTTGTCCATCGCTTTGGGGATGATAACTCGTGCTAGTAGCCAGTTCGGTCCCCACTAATCTGAATAGTTCCTGCCAGAAGGCACCTGTGAATCTGCTATCCCGATCACTGACAATGGTCTTAGGTAACCCGTGTAACTTGAAGACCTCCGTGAAGAATAAATCAGCCACTTGAGCTGCAGAGTAATCAGATGATATAGAAAAGAAATGTGCGAACTTGGTCAGTCTATCAACTACGACATATAAACAATCCCGCCCTTGGACCTTGAGAAATTCTGTAATAAAGTCCATGGAGACACTTTCCCACTTCAGTTCTGGAATTGGTAGTGGCTGAAGCAACCCCGCTGGATGGATGTTCTCAATCTTGTTCTGCTGACATATGCTACATTACCATACGTGCTGCATAACCTCCCCTTTGAGGCCCTTCCATGAGAACCTTTCTTGTATTTGTCTATAGGTTTTCAAGAAACCCTGATGTCCTGATAATGGAGAGTCATGTGCTGCCTGTATGATCTTTTTCCTCAAAGTTGATTCTAGGACGAGGTATATCCTGTTCTTGTAATAGATGATGTCATCGACAATCCTATACTTGTCATCCTGAATCTGTCCATCCAATAATTCGCAAGCGCATTTATTTTTGGAGTATTCTACTAAGAGAAGCGCCCTCCAATCTGTGGATATACTCATGATGGATAGTGAGGCGGGTCACCTGGATAATGCATCAGCTACTATATTATTCTTACCTTTTACATACTCGATCTCGAAATCGTAGGCTTGTAGTTTGCTGACCCATTTTTGTTGGCGCTCATTCAGTTCCTTCTGCTCCAAGAAATACTTGACGCTGTTATGATCTATCTTGATTTTGAACTTACTGCCCACCAGGTACTGTCTGAACTTCGTGAGAGCATGTAAGATGGCTAACATTTCTTTGTCATATATGGAGTAGTGGTGCTCGTATTTCTTTAGTTTTCGGCTCTCAAATGCAATAGGGTGATGACTTTGCATCAATACTGCTCCTAGCCCTTCCCCTGAGGCATCACATTCTACTACAAATGGTTGTGAGAAGTCTGGTAATGCTAAAACTGGGCAAGAACTCATAATGATTTTCATCTCCTCTCGAAAGTTTTCTGTGCTAGTTCTGTCCAGGTGAATGCTCCATTCTTTGTGAGATCTGTGAAGGGTGCTGCAAATTGGGAGAAACCCTTAACATACCTTCAGTAATAAGTGCAAAGACCTAAGAAGCCTCTCAATTTTGTGACTGTTTTTGGTGTAGGCCAATCTCTGATAGCTCGGATTTTCTCCATGTCAACCTGTACTCCTTTTTCACTAATTATGTGCCCTAGATACAACATTTCCTTCATGCCAAATTCACACTTGGACATTTTTGTGTAAAGCGAGTGTTCTTCGAGAATGCTCAGTACTTCGTCCAGGTGTTTCAGATGCTCCTCCCATGTTTTGCTGTAAATCAGGATGTCATCAAAGAATACTAGCAAAAACTTACGTAGTTGAACTCTGAAGGTATGGTTCATGCACGACTAAAAAGTGGCTGGAGCATTGGTAAGTCCAAAAGGCATGACCATAAACTCATAGTGACCATAGTGACAACGGAAAGCTGTTTTGGAGATGTCTTGGTCCCTTACTCAGTCTGATGGTACCCCGAGCGAAGATCAATCTTGGAAAAGTATTTGGCACCCCGTAGTTCGTCCATGAGTTCATCAATCCTAGGGATGGGATACTTGTTTTTAATGGTCTTTTGTTGAGTGCTCAATAGTCGATGCACATTCGCAGTGTACCATCCTTCTTCTTGACCAAGACGACTGAAGATGCGAAGGGGCTAGAATTGGGCTGAATGTATCCAAGCTCCAGCAATTCTTTGATCATTTTCTCAATCTCATCCTTGTATCTTTTGGGATGTCGATAAAGAGTGGTGATGACTGCCTGTGTCCCCTCCTCTAGTTCAATGATGTGTTCTGTAATGTCCTCTTCCTTTTAGGCCTTGAGGCCCATACTGCTAACCTATGTGATTCCTGTGGGTTCGAGCGGTTACTGATAGCTAGGAAATCAGATCAGGACTGATGCCATCCATAGAAGATCTAGGGCATCCTCACTGGGTCA
>LPNX010826788.1:200142-254460 GCA_001517045.1 Pseudotsuga menziesii
TAGTTGTGGTTAAGAAGAAGGATGGCACTCTGCGTATGTGCATCGATTACCGAGCGCTTAACAAAAAGACCATCAAGAACAGGTATCCCATTCCCAGGATTGACGAACTCATGGATGAACTTCGGGGAGCTCAATACTTCTCCAAGATCGATCTTCGCTCGGAATACCATCAGATCAGGGTAAGGGACCAGGACATTCCCAAAACAGCTTTTTGCTATCATTATGGTCACTATGAGTTTTTGGTCATGCCATTTGGGCTTACCAATGCTCCAGCTACTTTCCAGTCATGCATGAACCACACCTTCAGGGCACAACTACGTAAGTTTTTGCTTGTATTCTTTGATGACATCTTGGTTTACAGCAAAACATGGGAAGAGCACTTGAAACACCTGGACAAGACGTTGAGTATTTTAGAAGAACAGTCGCTTTATGCGAAAATGTCCAAGTGTGAGTTTGGCATGAAGGAAATGCTGCACTTAGGACATGTGATCAATGCAGAAGGAGTACAGGTGGACATGGAGAAAATCCAAGCTATCAGAGATTGGCCCGCGCCAAAACCCGTGACAGAGTTGCGAGGGTTCCTAGGTCTGTGCACTTATTACCGACGATACGTTAAAGGATTCTCCCAGTTTGCAGCACCCCTCACAGATCTCACCAAGAAAGGGGCATTCACTTGGACAGACTCAGCGCAGAAAACTTTCGAGGAGATGAAGGTTATCATGAGTTCTTGCCCAGTTTTAGCATTGCCAGACTTCTCACAACCCTTTACAGTAGAATGTGATGCCTCAGGAGAAGGGTTAGGAGCAGTACTGATGCAGAATCATCACCCTATTGCATTTGAGAGCCGTAAGCTGAAGAACTACGAGCGCCATTACTCCATATATGACAAAGAGATACTAGCTATTTTGCATGCTCTCACAAAATTCAGACAGTACCTGGTGGGCAGTAAGTTCAAAATCAAAACAGAGCATAACAGCCTCAAGTATTTCTTGGAACAGAAGGAACTGAATGAGCGACAACAGAAATGGGTCAGCAAGGCACAAGCCTATGATTTCGAGATTGAGTATGTGAAAGGTAAGAATAATGTAGTGGCTGATGCATTATCCAGGCGACCATCCCCATTATCTCTCAGTAGTATATCCACGGATTGGAGGGCACTTCTCTTGGTGGAGTACTCCAAAAATAAATTCGCCTGCGAATTATTGGATGGGCAAATTCAGGATGATAGGTACAGGATTGTGGATGACATCATCTACTACAAGGACAGAATATACCTCGTCCCAGAATTCACATTGAGAAAGAAGATCATCCAGGCAGCCCACGATTCTCCTTTATCAGGGCATCAAGGGTTCTTAAAAACCTACAGGCAGATCAGAGAGAGGTTTTCATGGAAGGGCCTCAAGGGGGAGATTATGCAGCATGTCCGGGAATGTAGCATCTATCAGCAGAACAAGGTTGAGAACACACATCCAGCAGGGCTACTCCAGCCACTACCGATTCCAGAACAGAAGTGGGAGAGCATCTCCATGGACTTCATTACAGGCTTGCCCAAGGTCCAAGGGCGAGATTGTTTATATGTAGTAGTTGACAGACTAACCAAGTTTGCACATTTCTTCTCGATACCATCAGATTACTCGATAGCTCAGGTGGCGGAGTTATTTTTCAGGGAGGTTTTCAGGTTACACGGGTTGCCTAAGACCATTGTCAGTGATCGGGATAGCAGGTTCACAGGTGCCTTTTGGCAGGAACTGTTCAGATTGGTGGGGACCAAACTGGCTACTAGTACGAGTTATCACCCCCAGAGTGACGGGCAAACAGAAATAGTCAACAAGTGGATCGAAGGTTATCTCAGGAACTACGTAGCAGGGCAGCAGCGAAAATGGATCAAATGGCTACACCTAGGAGAGTATTGCTACAACACTACTTATCACATGTCTATTAGGATGACTCCTTTTAAGGCATTATATGGTTATGAGGCCTTGGACTATGCAGATTTGGCATTTGGATACAGCAGGGCTCCTAAGGCTAAGGATTGGATACAAGACAGTCAGGACATCCTGAAAGTATTGAAAGAGAATTTACGGACAGCCCAGAATCAACAGAAGATGTATGCCGACAAACATAGGATTGAGCGGAGCTTTGAAGTAGGGGATTTAGTCTACTTAAGGCTCCAGCCTTACAGACAGTCGTCACTTAAAAAGAAAGGAGTAGAGAAATTAAAACCCCGCTTCTATGGACCATACAAAATAATTCGGAAGGTGGGAGAGGTGGCATATGAGCTAGAGCTGCCCAGAGAAAGCAAAATCCACAATGTGTTCCATGTGTCCAGCCTGAAGAAGACCCTTGGGCAACACATTACTCCATCTACCGAATTGCCCCCTTTAGATGATGAAGGACTGCTGATACTGATTCCTGAACGGATCATACAGACCAGAGAGAGAAAGCTCATGAACAGAGTGATCAAGGAATATTTGGTTCAATGGAAAGAACTACCGCCAGAGGATGCCACGTGGGAAGGTGAACAGGTATTGCAGCATCCCAGTCTGAAGTTGCTTGAGGACAAGCAATCTCGAGTGGGGAGGACTGTAATGTCCTCTTCCTTTTAGGCCTCGAAGCCCATACCGCTAACCTATGTGATTCCTATGGGTTCGAGCGGTTACTGATAGCTAGGGAATCAGATCAGGACTGATGCCATCCATAGAAGATCTAGGGCATCGTCACTGGGTCAAGAAGGACCACCTGGGCCAAAGGCCACCTTCATGCATGACCATGCTCTTTTAGGTCTCCATCCGCATGCATGCAAGTCAACGGCAAATTAGAAGATAAAGTGACCTAATTAGGTCAAACATTAGGTTTTGCGCAGTTGAACTTTATAAATAGATGGTAAAGCAAGAGGAGACCTCACTTATGATTATTATTATTTTGGGAGCACTTGGATAGCAGCACAGCGTGCAGCACATCAGTTGGGGTTGGAGACGGAGTCTTCAACTAACAGGATTTCGGCAGTGAAACATCTGTCCTAGTCTTATTACGGGTAAGCCATGCTAGTTCACCACTTGTTCTTCAGTTCATTCATCAGTTATATAGCACAGGGTATAGATTGTTGCAGTGGCACGGTGCAGCCGTAAGAGGGGGTTTTCAGCCAGAAAGCCCTAATCAGCTGTAGGGCTTCCAGCTCTCAGTTTTCTTCAGAAACTCAAGCACCAGTCTTATTACCAGCTACATACTCCGGCACTCTGCGATTATCAGCTCCATTTGAGCTCATCCGAAGGAGTTATCAGCATTTCCGGACCACTAGTGGCATGAGCAGCTGCCTCAGAGAACCAAGACGCTATCCTACTTAGAGGGTTCAGAACTGCAATATATTCCAGCCAATCTCTCCGACACAGCAAGGCTATCAGCCCTGCAAATCGGCGGAGCCATCGGACAACTCCTTCCTTGAGGGCGTCACCTTTTTCTCTGGTTGGGCATATTGCTTCTGGGGCATTCAACGGAGGTAGGAGAGATCAGTTCCCCTCCGATCCAATTCTCAGTGCTTGCAGACTTTATCTGAAGCAATCCAGCTCGTTATCAGTGGTAAGTGTGTATTCTATCTCACAAACCCTAACCCTAATTTTTCCTATAAAATAGGGATTTTTGCCTGGCAGTTTGTAAGCCCAGTTGTATCCGCATAATTGTTTAGAAATAGAGAATATCAGTATTTGGGATATTACATGTTCAAAGCCCCGGTCTAGCGGTCTACCTGATGGAAGGTCCCGAAATACCTTTTCGTGCTTCTATAACAAGGCCTGAATATCACTTGGGTGTTGTGTGCTGGTTTTTGGAGGTTTCCTAAAGGTGACAAAACATTCTGCAGCCCATTCTATGTCATCCTGTCTAAGCACTGCCTCCATTCTCTGTGAAGAGACCAGTTTTGGGGGATAAGTGTTCATGCCCCTCAAAACTACCCATTTGCCGTTGAGTCCCTGGAATTCCATTTCCATTGCTTGGTAGTCTGTAGTATATTTCCCTATTGAATAAAGCCACTAAACACCCAATACTACATGAGTATCTGATACATCTACTACATAAAATGAATCTGTCATCTGATAGTTACCTAATGTGACATTCAATTTTGGAATCCAGTAGTTGCACTCCATGTTGAAGTTCCCGGCTACTGCTACAGTAAATCCTTCGAACTTCTCGATCTGAATACCCCTCTTGGTTACCCAAGCGGAGTCAATGAAATTGTGGGTTGCTCCCCCATCAATCAATACTCCTACTCTGTGACCCTGTACTACTCCTTTGACCCTGAGAGTATGGAATCTTGGTACTCCAGATAATGTAGCAATGACTCCCTCTCGTGTATCACCCTGGAGTGATTTTTCCTCAACTGCCCGTAGTTCTTCTGTGGCCCCCTGCTCATAGTTCTCATTGCCACTGTCCGAATACACTTCGATGTAGTGAGCCTTCCCCTTCCCTGCACACCTGTGTCTTGACACCCATGGTTCATGACAAGTGAAACATAATTTCTTCCGCCTTAAGTCTTTTCTAGTGTCCTCGTCTAACCATGTTTTCTTGGGAACATCCTGCTAGAAAGGTTTCTTGTCCTTGTCCCTAACAGGAAAGTTGGTTTTGAAAGGGAACCTGTTCTTCAAAACTGAATCCTGGAGATCTATGGCTCTGCTAATGGCATCCTGTAGAGTGGGGGGTTTGTAGGCTTTCACCCATCCCCGTAGTGGCTCTGTTAGGGCCTCAGTGAATAACATCATCAACCTGCTCTCTGACACATCTGTTACCATGACTGCTATCCTATGGAATTCTGAGATGAAGGCTTTTGCACTACCTGTCTATTTGAGTTGAGCCAACTCCCTGAAATGTATCTCTGGATCCTTCCGGTCAAACCTCTCCATGGGCTTCTGAGTGAACTCATCGTAGGAGTGTATGGCGTTGTGACCTAATGTCACCAATCCGTGGTACCACCACTCGTGAGCCTCTCTGTCCAGGTGGAGTGTAGCCAATTTAATGGCATCTGTCTCTGTCATGGGATTGAGTTGGAAATAGGTATCCAACTTTTGAACCCATATCCTCGCTAAACCTCCGCAAGTCCCATCAAAGTTTGGGATGGTCAACCTGCCCAAGGTCTTCTGCAACTCATAGTTGTGATTGAATCCCTTGTTGAAATTCCTGGGCCTGTTCCTACTCTTCATGTTGCAAAAATCCAAAACAGACATGGCGGCATGAAACTCATCCCCTAAGTCCCTGTATTCCTGCAAATAAGCCCCAAAAGGTTCGCTAGGCTCTACCTGCATGATTGGACCTCCTACTGCATTTGCCAAGAAGTGAGGCATAGTAGGCCTGTTGGAAGGTCTGCTATATATGTGCGGTGTATTTTGTATATTGGTGTACGCAACCTTTCCACTGCTGCTTGTAGACCCTCGATCTACCGGTGAGGGAGGTGTACTGTTGTTACCTAGTTCTGGTTTCGCCAATAATCTGTTGATTGCATTGAGTACATCTTTTTGCCCTTTGGCTAAGTCTTGCAATGCAGAGTGTATACCTGTTCCCTGTCCCTTGTCCTGTCTTGTCCTCATTTTCACCTGTTCCCTTTCCCTTGTCAAAGTGTATACCTGTTTGTTCCATGTCTGAGCTGATATCTTCTAGTTAGATATCTTCAAAGTCCTCTGTGTACCTACTCCTTTTCCTATAGGTTACAAAAGGGTCCTCTTCTGTATTTATCTACTTCTCATTTCTTAAGCCCACAGCTAGCCAAGAAGATAGCTCTGATACCACTGTAATATCCCTAACACTGATATTTTCTAATTCTATGCAAAATTACTGAAATAGCCAGGCATGCAAACTGCCATGCAAAATTTCCCTATTTTATAGCTGGAATTAGGGTTAGGGTTTGTAGGATAGAATGTAACACTTACCGCTGATAAGCTGGCTGAAATGCTCCTGAGAGAATATGCATGCAACAAGAGCTGATCTGGAGATGAACTGGTACTTTCTGCCTCCGGCAATACCCCAGCAACATGTACCCAAAATCAGCTAAGGGTGACGTTTTCAATGAAGGAGGTACCCGTTGAAGCTGAGAATTTGTAGGAATGGTAGTCTTCGAGTGCCGGAGAGGATGCCTGACACATGCGGAAGTTCTGAGGTCTCTAGGCAGGCTAGCAAATTGATTTGGATGTTTAGCTGCTCATGCCCCCTTGATCCCGAAATTGCTGATAATTGCTCTGGATGAGCAAGACCGGATCCGATAATCACCGAGTACTAGAGTATGATACCGATGATGAGAATGGTGCTTGGGTTCTGAAGGTAAATTGAGATCTGAGGACCCAGCGAATGACTTGGGGTTTTTCTAGCTAAATACCCCCTTACGACTGCACACGTGCCCCTGCAAACAATCTCTGATGGATACTAGATAACTGTAAAGGAATGAATAAATTGAAGAGCGGATGGTGAACCTGGATGGTTTACCCTAGATGAGACTAGGGCAGATATCTCACTGTCGAAACCCCGTTAGCCAAAGACGCCATCTTCAACCCCAACTGCTGTGGCCGCACGTTGTGCTACTACTCAAGAGCTCCACAATCATATAATAATAAAAAATGAAGTCTCCATTCACTTTATCTTTCTTTTATAACTTTCAACTGCGAAAACCCTAACTTTGACCTAATTAGGTCACTTTAACTTCTAATTTGCAGTTGACTTGCATGCATGCGCATGGAGACTTAAATGGGTGCATGCAACATCAAATAATGCTTAGATGTCATGCATGCCGGTGGCCTTTGGCTTCGGTGGCCCTCTTTGACCTAATGGTGATATCATATTGATGCCCTAGATTTTCTGTAGATAGCATCAGTCTTCAGTTGATTCCCTAACTATCAGTAACCGCTGGAACCCACAGGAATCACATAGGTTAGCGGTTTTGGTCCTCAATGCCTAATAAGATGAGGACACTACATCTTTGGACTTGTCTTTGGTTGACCTCCTCTTCGGTATCTACACAAAAAGGACAACCACTCATGCACCCATTATTCGTTAATAAACCAAAGTAAATCTAGATGCGAAAATGAAACTAATCTACATGCAAAACAACTCCTTTTAAATGCAAGTTTTTTGAGTCTTTTCGAAATGAAACTAGATGTAAAAAAGAAGAGAGTTAAGAGGAGAAAAAGAGGAAGGAAAAGTGGGGCGAAGAAGTGGAGCAAAAGCAAGTTGAGAGAGGATGTAAAAAGGAAAAGATAGGCTGCAGAAAATGAAGAAAGAAGGCAGCGAACAAAGAGGAAAGAGAGATGCAAAAAAAAAAGAGAAAAGAGGGCAGTGGAAAGGTAAGAAAAAGAGGGCAGCCAATAGTAAAAACAGTGGCTGCAAACAAAAGGAAAAAGTGGGCAGCGAACAAAGGAGAAAAGGGAATCAAAAGCAAGAGAGAAGAGGGCAGAAAAGAGGTAAAACAGTGAGGGGAGTGTTAGATTTTTATCATTTAAGCAATATGATCTTAGGATCTTATCTGAGAGAATAACATGCACAGCAATAATCACAAGAGACAAAGAATTTTCTTTGAGGAAACCATAAAGGAGAAAACCCCGCAACTTCAGCACCAGTAGCAAAAGTAAACCCCGAAAACATAAAGATGATCTTCGATAGTTGATCTCTCTCACTTGTGCCAACACTTCCTCTCTCACTCATGCGCCCCAATTGAGTGATTGTGTGTTGCAAATAGGGAGGCTCACTCTCTATTTATACTAATTTCTGACTTGACAACTACATACCAGGGCTGACATCTCTAAGAGAGTCTAATAACCCTAGTGCCCCACAACTGTGGGGACTTTGCCCCCCGATCAACAAGGAGGGTTAACCTCAACTCAATTGTGGGGACTATTGTCCCTACTTACAATGGAGGGTTAATCTCAATGACTCTACATGACTTTATCATATTAATGACTCTCCCGATAGGAACATCGGGGTACAATATAAGATATACAAGTGAATACATTCGAAAGTTACAAATACATCAACACTCCCTCTTAACTAGGAAGGTATTCTCTTGACACAATTCATCAGCACAAGTCTTCTTTTCTGGATCATCATCAGAGTTGCTTCCGCTATCGCGATCAACTGGTGCTATCTCTCAATTCTACTCATCATAGGAAGTTCTACAGAGCCAGCCCTTTTTCATGTTGGTTGTAGGCCTAACATCCATGTAGGTCTTTATCTTCTTCAACGCTTATATCCGATCATGGGAAGCCCAGCCTGCCACCATGTTGGAAAGGCCCGCCCAGCACTTATATCTGACAATGGGAGGAAAACATCGAGCATCCATGTCAGAATGACACACCCAACACTCACATCTGACCATGGGAGGCCCAGCCTACCACCATGTCAGAAAGGCTCGTCACTCACATCTAACCATGGGAGGCCTATCCTGCCACCATGTCAGAAAGGCTCGTCTAGCACTTATATTTGACCATGGGAGGCCCAGCCTGCCACCATGTCAGAAAGGCCCAGCACTCACATCTGACCATGGGAGGCCCAGCTTGCCACCATGTCAGAAAGGCTCAGCACTTATATCTGACCATGGGAGGCCCAGCCTGCCACCATGTCAGAAAGGATCAACACTTATATCTGACCATGGGAGGCCCAGCCTGCCACCATGTCAGAAAGGATCTGCATTTACATCTGACCATGGGAGGCCCAGCCTGCCACCATGTTAGAAAGGATCTACACTTACATTTGACCATGGGAGGCCCATCCTGCCACCATCTTAGAAAGGCTCGTCCAACACTTATATCTGACAATGGGAGGCCCATCCTGCCACCATGTTAGAAAGGCCCAACACTCACATCTGACCATGGGAGGCCCAGCATGTCACCATGTCAGAAAAGCTCAGCACTTATATCTGACCATGGGAGGCCCATCCTGCCACCATGTCAGAAAGGCTCTGCACTTACATCTAACCATGGGAGGCCCAGCTTGCCACCATGTCAAAAAGGCACACAGACCCATCACTTCCCTTTGGAAGAAACCTCGATCTGGAGAACACCAAGCTTCTCCCCAAAGTACTCAAACTTCACTCTGGCCAACAGCTTGGTCAACACATCAGCTATCTGCTCGTCCATCGCAACATACTGGAGCTTCACTGCTCCTCTCTGCGCCATATCCTTGATATAGTGATATTTGATCTTGATATGCTTCGACTTGTCATAGAACACCGGGTTCTCCAACAACTTCACACAACTCTGGTTGTTGTAATATATAAAAATAGCATCCAACTAGAGATCAAACAAATAAGATAGTAGCTTCCTTAGCCACATTGCCTCACAACTAGCCGAACAAGTTGCGACATACTCTGCTTCAGCTGTACTCAGTGCCACACAAGATTGCTTCCTCCTAAACCACGAGATCACACCTGATCCCATAATGAAGCAGCTCCCCGAAGTGCTCTTCCTATCACTGGCACTGCCTACCCAATCTGAATCCACATAACCTTCCTGGTTAATCTTCTGATTCACCTCATACTTGAGCCCATAATCAACCGTACCCTTCAGGTACCTCAGAATATGCTTTGCAGCAATCAAGTGAACATGTCTAGGATCTGTCAGGAACTGGCTCAATGTGTTCACAGCAAAGCAAATATCTGGTCTCGTATTCGTCAAGTACATCAAGGACCCAATCATCTGACGATACATCGTAACATCAACCGACTCTGATGAAGCATCACTCAATAGCTTTAGGTTCGATGCCATCGGTGTGGTCATGGCCTTACAGTCCATCATCTCGAACCTCTTCAAGATCTCTACTGCATACTTCCCTTGTCCCAAGGAGATTCCATCCGCATTCTTCCACACCTCCATGCCTAGAAAGTACAATGCCCAAGTCCTTTATCTCGAACTCGACATCAAGTCTCCTCCTTGCATCTTTAATGAGTTCCTCTTTACCCGTCAGGAATAAGTCATTGGCATATAACAAGAGGATGACTGGTCTTCCACCTTCAACCTTGAAGCAAAGGTGGGAACCCGCTTTACTCTTAGTAAAGCCTAGAGCCATCAGTAAGCTGTCCATCTTGTCGTACCATGTCGAATCTCAGGATCTTCTGCAGTCACTCCCTCTGAAGTGGAGCATCATTTTCCCTCTTCCTTTCATACTCTATGTATTGAAACATTATGTACTAGAGTGACAAGTAGCTTCCTCTGCTACTAATATTCTATGTATCCATCTAGGGTCATTGGATACCAAGATTCTCTATCTTGAAAATGTTCTTCTCACACCCATCTATGAGCTTGACATCCTCTATAGGCTTTCATCTTCAACGTTGTAGCAAAGTTTAAGATCTTCATCACTCTAGGTGATCTTCAAGTTCCTCGTGCATGTGTTATCCCATGGGTGCCTTCTGAGCTCGTACAAGGCCTTCTTTAATTTGCACACATGAGTCTGCCTGTCATGTGCCTTAACTCCCACTGGATGCAAATGTCTCTTCGTAGTCTATGCCTTCTTTTTGTGAGAAGCCTCGTGCTACAAATCTTGCCTTGTATCTCACAATGTTTCCATCTACTACATGCTGGATCTTGCAGATCCACTGCGGACTTCCCTTCAGGTCTCGGTACTGCATCCTAGACATCATTCTTCTTGAACTAGTACTCTCCTTCCCTTTCTTCTTGGCTACTTCTTCATAGTTGGAAGGATCTGCATTAATGATGTCGTTCAACAGTGTCACATAACTGCACTGTGTCTGAGAGCTCTTCTTTCTTTGAAAGTATCGTCATATTATTCTTCATTTTGGATTATTTCTTGAACTGTCGTCACTTGTTCTTTGGAATAAGTTTCATCCTTCTTTTTTTGTAGGCGATTGTACGTGATCTTCAATACAAGTCAAATGCATTAATTGTATGGTTAGAAACATTTCATAAGGCATATTCATAATGGAAAATTCTTATGCATAAAGATATGATCATGCAACTATCTTAGCCAATACACATTCATCCATATCTCACGGAAACTTTCTAGATGCCTTCCATCTCTACCGTGACATCATTGAGATTGTGCACTAATCCAATGTGTTAACAAAGAGGTTTCATTCTAGATAAGTAGCAATGGAGAGTTGTATGGCACCATGAGCTACTTACCCATCACATGCATATTAGTAGTATACTGTCATTAATGCAAACATTCTATCATGCATAACACATCAACTGAATATAAACAAATGCATAACAAAACAATATCATGAAATGACAATTGAATAATTATCTTTATTTGTTTTGTGGGTAGACTCCTTTCAGCTTCATCATCTTCTTCATTCATAACAGCATCATTTTTTATCCAAATGCTAAGATGGATAAGAGGTTCTTCAAGAATTGAGTTCTTCATATTCCTCATCGCTTGAGGGATCTTCTTTGAATCGTGAGCGCTAGATCTTCAGTTGCTCCCATCTTGTTATTATGAGTCGAGCTTCTTCTTCTGTTCACTCTTCCCAGAGTCTGTTGAAGGTAATCACTTCCTTCTAGCATACATTCCTCGAATGAATGCATCCCATGATCCTGGGAGGCCATTCAAGGTGGTTATCACAACTTCTGCATTCTCCACTTCTTCTTCTACTGCTTCATGTTGTTCTTTGATTTGAGAGACCCTTGTAAAGTATGACTGTATGGTCTCTGCATTCTGGATCTTTACATTCTTCAACCAGTTTCTCAAAGTCATCTTCCGATTTATGTTCTTCCCTTAAAATAGCTTGGTCAAGGAATCAAACATCTCTTTAGGTGTCTTTAGGGAAGACACTTGTGGTATAAGGTGATCCTTGATTGAATCAGCAATGATCCTCTTGGCCTTGACCAAGTTCTTCTTATGTAAGGCTTTAGCCTCATCTCCTTCTGGAACTGGAACCTCTCAACTTATGTAGGTGTCCAATTCATTTTCTTCAAGAACTAGTGAAATCATATACTTCCATGCTTGGAAGTTTTTAGCTTCACCAAGCTTGTTATCAAGCTAGTGTGATTAGTCATCTTGAAATGAGAACCTCAACTGTAAATATGAAAAGATTAGATCTTACCGATTTGAGGTGTCAGTCCTGATTCCGAAGCTAGCTGATCTAGGTTTGTCAGAGAAAACCTAATTCTCAAAACTTGGAATCTTTCAGATATGATTGGATAGAAAGATGGGCCTCTTCAAGGCGAGCTGTCCAATGTACTCCTTTTCTGAAAACAATGGAGGGAAGCTCCCAGAACAGGAAGCCCTAGCTTTCCAATTTCCTCTGTAGAAATGCCTGATATTGTTTCTGCGGTATCTCCACAAGTACTACTCCTCTGTGTCTGAAATTTCGTGATAAGGTAGCCTCGTCTATCCTCTTTCCAACACCACAGGTTTTATCAAAATTGGTGTCACCAATTGGGACTTATGATATTTTTCCCATGGTGACTTAATTCAAGACTGTTTAGCATAGCGAACTTGTACGGACAGCCACATGTCACTGTTTCACCTTCGGGGTCTGAAATTTTTACCACAGAAAGTACAGTTCATGCCCTATTTGGAACATCTTGCGAAATTTTATTTGGACCTTTGTAGCCCGAGATATAGCAATTCTCCCTAGGTGTCCTGTTTAGGGATCAATCCTGGAAGAGGCTGGAACCTTGATTTGGAGGAATCATATCTCCCAGAATATAGCGAATTTGAGGTTGAAATTTTTACACAGGGTACGCCAGGATTTTATCTTCAGCTTGTGAAAATTTCGTCCCCTGAGACTTCTTCAATCCTGAGATATAGCGAATGTACCAAAACTACTAGTTTTAGTATTTTACGGTCTTTCACACCCGGGGTCAAACTACGGTTTGACTTTCCCGGAGTTTCACTCAACCAAAAACTTTGACCTTGGTCTCTAACTTCGATTTTGATGAGGAGAGAAATCCTATGCTGGGCTCACTCAAAAATTCCTCTTCTATAAAATGCCTTAATTTCCCGCAGTAAAAACTGAAAATGCCCGGAATCAAATTCTGCTTCGACAAAAAGGTGTGCCCTTCAATGGAGAGTTAGCCTAGCCTCCTTTTGCTGATGGATTGTGGAGAGAGACCCAAAAAGTAAGAAGCCCTAGCTTCTTCAGCTGCAGAGTGTCTTCTGCTCTGATTAGCTCTGATATCATGTTAGATTTTTATCATTTAAGCAATATGATCTTAGGATCTTATCTGAGAGAATAACATGCACAACAATAATCACAAGAGACAAGAGACACAAATATTTTTTCTCGAGGAAACCATAAAGGAGAAAACCCTGCAACTTCCTCAGAGATAGAATGAGCACCAGCAGCAAAAGTAAAGCCCGAAAACATAATGATCTCTGACAGCTGATCTCTCTCACTTGTGCCAGCACTTCCTCTCTCACTCATGCCCCCTAGTTGAGTGAGTGTGTGTTGCAAATAGGGAGGCTCACTCTCTATTTATACTAATTTTCGACTTGATAACTACTTATCAGAGTCGACATCTCTAGGAGACTCTAATAACCCTAGTGCCCCACAATTGTGGGGACTTTGCCCCCCGATCAACAAGGAGGGTTAACCTCAACTCAATTCTGGGGACTATTGCCCCGACTTACAATGGAGGGTTAACCTCAATGACTCTACATGACTTTATTATATTAACGACTCTCCCGATAGGAACATCAGGGTACAATATAAGATATACAAGTGAATACATTCTGAAGTTACAAATACATCAACAAGGAGAGAGCAGCAAAAGCAAGATAAAACAGTGAGGAAGAGGGCAGCAATAGAAGAGCAAGAAGAAGAGGCAAAGGTAGATCTCGTAACTAAGGAAAAGTTTTTTAATTTGAGATGTGTGTGGTGAGAAGAGAGCCCCTTTTTGGCTGAGTTTCTTGATTTGGAGGTAAAATCCTTGTAGATCGTGCACGGTGAAAGTGTTAGATGATAAAAAAAAAATTGTTTTGTGAAGAAGCGGTTGAACCTCAACCCTTTCTCCACCTGTGGTAATCCCTGAAAACACAACTCTCACAAAGACAAAAGAGATCAAATGCTAGAATACTCAATCAAATAAATATCCAAAAAACATTGGTATAACTGACTACGTCTTGTTCAATTTAGATATTCGAAAGGTCTTGCATAGATAACCAACTTAAAACGATAAATGGCTAACCTTTTGTGCTAGATTGATAGCCTTCCTAAGCTAACAATGAACATGCAATTGTAAAAGAGAGAGTAGGGTTGAGAGAGATATCAGCTCACACAAGATGAAATCAAGAACACAAAGAAGCCATGCATGGACCTCCAAAGTCGCTTTTATTCCATTTCAAACAAATAAGAGCATTACAATTTGGGTAGAGTTCTCTTGCAAATTCTCCATGACAAATGAGGAGCAAGAGACCCGCTTTTATAACAAAACAATACAACCTAAAACCCTAAATCGGACTCGGCATGAAAGGAACCACACTAGGGAAAATTCCCTTGAATGGATGAGCTCAGAGCAAAGATTGGAGTTTAACTCCAAGTATGGTAGGCGTGAGTGGGGAGGTGGCCTCCACCTTGGCAAGGCGCCCCACACCCTCCCTCCTAGGAAACTCCACTACCCAACACGCATCCTCCATCTATGAAAGCGTGAGCTTGAAATGAGAGCGCAATCTTTGATAGGAGATGAAGCTCAGGGTTGACTACTCACTTCACTGTGAGTTATGGATTGGTATGAGTGGATAGGTGGCCTCCACCTAGGCAAGGTGCCCCCACTCTACCTCGAAACAATCACCAAACCAATAAATAACCTCCACCTCAACCAGTTCATGAGCCAGCTGAAGGAGGGCGAATTTCCTGACTGAACATGACTTGGAAGAGCTCCGATTGCTGACTGAAGCCTTTTGGTGTTGATTGGAATCGTCTTAAATGCCAGTTGCCATGCCATTTAGCCTATTTATTTAATCCATTTGGATAATTTTGGAGCAAAGTGGATTATCTCCAATTTAATATCTTTTGATTATTTTAATTAATATTTCTCATTTATTGAATTTTTGAGAAAATACTAATTACACTGCCAAATGACTGTCTAAAACTTATGATAAGTTTGTCTATGGGGTAAATGAATGTTTTGGATTAGAAAACAAGTCTTTATTTGCCAAAAACCATCCCCGGGCCACTTAGTTATTACAATTTGAAAATTTTCAATTAATCCATAGTAAAAATGGTTTAATTAATTGAAAATTTTAATTATTTCTCTATAGTAAAAAATTTAAAATTAAAAAATCCAACGCGTCCGACAATTTTTTTTTCGAACAATGTTTAATGCATCTCGGGACTTAAGACATCACCATAGAACATACAAATAGTGTCTAGTAGGTTCATCTTCATCAGTTGGACTCTAATAACCCCCTAATGCCAAAATTTCAAAATCGGGATTCCAGCGTTGGAGGAAGTGGGATAAACCCTAATTTTTGATATAAAATAGGGATTTTTGCATGGCAGTTTGCATGCCCGGTTGTATCAGCATATTTGCATAGAAATAGAAAATATCGGGATTCGGGATATTACAGTGGTGTCAGAGCTATCTTCTTGGCCAGCTGTGGGCTTAAGGAATGAAACATAGATGAATACAGAAAGAGACTCTTCTGTAACCTGTAGGAGGAGAAAGAGTAGATACACGGGGGAATTTGAGGATATCCAACTAGAAGATACCAATTCAGACATGGAACAAACAGGTATACACTCGGATAGGGGAAAAGGAACGGGAGAAGAGGAGGATAGGATGGAGTTTCGCAACTTAGTCTCTGCATTGCAAGACTTAGCCAAAGGGCAAAAAGATGTGCTCAATGCAATCAACAGATTATCGGCGAAATCGGAAATAGGTATCAACAGTACACCTCCCTCATCGGTAGATCGGGGATCTACAAGCAGCAGTGGAAAGGTTGCGTACACTAATATGCAAAATACTCCGCACATATATAGCAGACCTTCCAACAGGCCTACCATGCCTCACTTCTTAGCAGATACAGTAGGTGGTCTGGTCATGCAGGTAGAACCTAGCGAGTCTTTTGGGGCTTATTTACAGGAGTATAGAGAATTAGGGGATGAGTTTGATGCTGCCATGTCTTTTACAGATTTCTGCAACATGAAGAGTAGGAACAGGCCCAGGAATTTCAACAAGGGTTTCAATCACAACTATGAGTTGCAGAAGACCTTGGGCAGGTTGACCATCCCGAACTTTGATGGGACTCGTGGAGGATCAACGAGGATATGGGTTCAAAAGTTGTATACCTATTTCCAACTCAATCCCATGACAGAGACAGATGCCATTAAATTGGCTACACTTCACCTAGACGGAGAAGCTCACGAGTGGTGGTACCACGGATTGGTGACATTGGATCACAACACCATACACTCCTACAGTGAGTTCACTCAGAAGCTCATAGAGAGGTTTGACAAGAAGGATCCAGAGATACATTTCAGGGAGTTGGCTCAACTCAAACAGACAGGTAATGCAGAAGCCTTCATCTCATAATTTCAGAGGATAGCAGTCATGGTAACAAATGTGTCAGAGAGCAGGTTGACTATGTTATTCACTGAGGCCCTCACAGAGCCACTACGGGGATGGGTGAAAGCCTACAAACCCCTCACTCTTTAGGATGCCATTAGCAGAGCCAGAGATCTTCAAGATTCAGTCCCCAAAAACAAGTTTCCGCTGAAAACCAATTTTTCTGTTAGGGACAAGGACAAGAAACCTTTCCAGCAGGATGTTCCCAAGAAAACATGGTTAGACAAGGACACTCGAAAAGATTTGAGAACGATGAAACTATGCTTCACTTGTCAAGAACCATGGGTACCAGGACACAGGTGTGCAGGGAAGGTGAAGGCTCACTACATTGAGGTATATTCGGACAGTGATGAGGATGACTATGAGCAGGAAGTCATAGAAGAACTACGGGCAACTGAGGAGGAATCACACCAGGGTGATACACCAGAGGGAGTCATTGCTACATTATCTAGAGTACCAAGATTCCATACTCTAAGGGTCAGGGGAGTAGTACAGGGTCACAAAGTAGGAGTATTGATTAATGGGGGAGCAACCCACAATTTCATTGACTTCGCTTGGGTAGCCAAGAGAGGTATTCAGACCGAGAAGTTCGAAGGATTCACTGTAGCAGTAGCCAGGAACTCCAGCATGGAGTGCAACTACTGGGTTCCAAATTTGAATGTCACCTTAGGTAACTATCAGATGACAAATTCCTTCTACGTAGTGGATGTATTGGATACTCATGTAGTATTGGGTGTTCAGTGGCTTTATTCTATAGGCAAATACACTACAGACTACAGGGCAATGGAAATGGAATTCCAGGGGCTAGACGACAAACGGGTAGTTTTGAGGGGCATGCACACTTATCCCCTAAAACTGGTCTCGTCACAGAGAATGGAAGCAGTACTCCGACAGGATGATATAGAATGGGCTGCAAAATGTTTGGTCACCTTTAGGAAACCCCCAGAGACCAACACACAACACCCAAGTGACATTCAAACCTTGCTACAGAAACATGAAAAGGTTTTTCGGGACCTTCCATTAGGTAGACCGCCAGACCGAGGTTTTGTATACATCATCAAGCTAGAGGAGGGGACACAAGCAATCATCACCACTCCTTACAAGCATCCCAAAAGATACAAGGATGAGATTGGGAAAACAATCAAAGAATTACTGGAGCTTGGATATATTCGGCCCAGTTCTAGCCCCTTCGCATCCTCAATAGTATTGGTCAAAAAGAAGGATGGTACATTGCGAATGTGCATCGATTATGGAGCACTCAACAAAAAGACCATTAAGAACAGGTATCCCATTCCCAGAATTGACGAACTCATGAATGAGCTTCGGAGAGCTAAATACTTCTCCAAGATTGATCTTCGCTCGAGATACCATTAGATCAGGGTTAGGGACCAAGACATCTCCAAAACAGCTTTTCGCTGTCACTATGCTCACTATGAGTTTTTGGTCATGCCCTTTGGACTTACCAATGCTCCAGCCACTTTTTAGTCATGCATGAACCACACCTTCAGAGCACAGCTACGTAAGTTTTTGCTAGTATTCTTTGATGACATCCTGATTTACAGCAAAACATGGGAAGAGCATCTAAAACACCTGGACGAAGTATTGAGTATTTTAGAAGAACATTCGCTTTATGCGAAAATGTCCAAGTGTGAGTTTGGCATGAAGGAAATGCTGTACTTGGGACACATGATCAATGCAGAAGGAGTACAGGTTGATATGGAGAAAATCTGAGCTATCAGAGATTGGCCCGCGCCAAAAATAGTTACAGAATTGAGAGGTTTCTTGGGCCAGTGCACTTATTACCGACGGTACGTTAAGGGATTCTCCCAATTTGCAGCACCCCTCACAAATCTCACAAAGAAGGGAGCGTTCACTTGGACAGACTTAACACAGAAAACTTTCGAGGAGATGAAGGTTATTATGAGTTCCTGTCCAGTTTTAGCATTACCAGACTTCTCACAACCCTTTGTAGTAGAATGTGATGCCTCAGGGGAAGGGTTAGGAGTAGTGTTGATGCAAAACCATCACCCTATTGCATTTGAGAGCCGTAAACTGAAGAACTACGAGCGCCATTACTCCATATATGACAAAGAGATGCTAGCCATCTTACATGCTCTCACAAAATTCAGACAGTACCTGGTGGGCAGTAAGTTCAAAATCAAAACCGATCATAACAGCCTCAAGTATTTCTTGGAGTAGAAGGAACTGAATGAGCGACAGCAAAAATGGGTCAGCAAAGTACAAGCCTATGATTTCGAGATCGAGTATGTAAAAGGTAAGAATAATGTAGTAGCTGAAGCATTATCCAGGCGTCCTGCCTCATTATCTCTCAGTAGTATATCCACAGATTGGAGGGCACTTCTCTTAGTAGAATACTCCAAAAATAAATTCGCTTGCGAATTATTGGACGGGCAAATTCAGGATGACAGGTACAGGATTATTGATGACATCATCTATTACAAAAACAGGATATACCTCGTCCTAGAATCCACGTTGAGGAAAAAGATCATTCAGGCAGCACATGATTCTCCTTTATCAGGGCATCAAGGTTTCTTAAAGACCTACAGGCAGATTCGAGAGAGGTTCTTATGGAAGGGCCTCAAGGGGGAAATTATGCAGCATGTACGGGAATGTAGCATCTGTCAGCAGAACAAGATTGAGAACACCATCCAGCAGGGTTACTCCAGCCACTACCGATTCCAGAATAGAAGTGGGGAAGCATCTCCATGGACTTTATTATAGAATTGCCCAAAGTCCAAGGGCGAGATTGTTTATATGTAGTAGTTGACACACTGACCAAGTTTGCACATTTCTTTTCAATATCATCAGACTACTCGGCAGCTCAAGTAGCCGAGTTATTCTTCAGGGAGGTCTTCAGGTTACACGGGTTACCTAAGACCATTGTCAGTGATCGGGATAGCAGATTCACAGGTGCCTTCTAGCAGGAACTATTCAGATTGGTGGGGACTGAACTGGCTACCACTATGAGTTATCATCCCCAGAGTGATGGACAAACGGAAATAGTCAACAAGTGGATCGAAGGATATTTAAGGAACTATGTCGCAGGGCAGCAGTGAACCTGGATCAAATGGCTACACCTAGGGGAGTATTGCTACAATACTACCTATCACATGTCTATTAGGATGACTCCTTTTAAGGCATTATATGGTTACGAGGCCTTGGACTATGCAGATTTGGCATTTGGAGATAGTAGGGCTCCTAAGGCTAAGGATTGGATACAGGACAGTCAAGACATTCTGAAAATATTGAAGGAAAATTTACAAACAGCCCAGAATCAACAGAAGTTGTATGCCGACAAACACGGGATTGAGCGGAGCTTTGAGGTAGGGGATTTGGTATACTTAAGGCTCCAACCTTACAGACAATCTTCACTTAAGAAGAAAGGAGCAGAGAAGTTAAAACCTTGCTTCTATGGACCATACAGAATAATCAGGAAGGTGGGAGAGGTGGCATATGAACTAGAACTTCCACAAGAAAGTAAAATTCACAATGTGTTCCATGTATCTAACCTGAAGAAGACCCTTGGGCAACACATTGCTCCATCTACAAAATTACCTCCTTTAGATGATGAAGGACTGCTGATACTGATTCCCGAACGGATTATACAGACTAGAGAAAGGAAGCTTAGGAACAGGGTAATCAGAGAGTACTTGGTTCAGTGGAAAGAACTACCACCAGAGGATGCCACCTGGGAAGGTGAACAGGTATTGCAGCATCCTAGTCTAAAGTTGCTTGAGGACAAGCAATCTCAAGCGGGGAGGACTGTAATGTCCTCTTCCGATTAGGCCTTGAGGCCCAAAACCGCTAACCTATGTGATTCCTGTGGGTTCAAGCGGTTACTGACAGTTAGGAAATCATCTAAGGACTGATGCCATCCATAGAAAATCTAGGGCATCATCATTAGGTCAAGAAGGGCCACCGGGGCCAAAGGCCACCTTCGTGCATGCCATCCAAGCATTATTTAATGATGCATGCACTCATTTAAGTCTCCATATGCATGCATGTAAGTCAACTGCAAATTAGAAGATAAAGTGACCTAATTAGGTCAAAGATTAGGGTTTTCGCAGTTGAAAGTTATAAAAGGACGATAAAGCGAAAGGAGACTTCACTTTTGATGATTATTATTTTGGGAGCTCTTGGATAGCAGCACAGCAGTTGGGGTTGGAGACGGAGTCTTTAGCTAGTGAGGTTTCAGCGGTGAAACATCTGCCCTAGTCTCATTCAGGGTAAGCCATAAAGGTTCACCATTTGCTCTTACATTCATTCATAGTTATCCAGTATACGGTATAGATTGTTGCAGGCACACGTGTGCAGCTGTAAGGGGGGTTTTTAGCCAGAAAGCCCTAATTAGTCGCTGGGTCTTCAAATCTCAGTTTTACTTCGAAACTCAGGCACCATTCTCATCATTGGCATCATACTCCGGTACTCAGTGATTATTAGATCTGACCGTGCTCATCCGGAGCAGTTATCAGCTATTTCAGGATCAAGGGGGACGTGAGCAGCTGTCTCTCTAGAACAATTCGCTAGCCTGCCTAGAGACCTCAGAAACTCCGCATGTACCAGGCATTCTCTTCGGCACGAGAAGGCTATCAGTCCTGCAAATCGACAGCTTCATCGGACACCTCCTTCATTGAAAACGTCACCCTTATCTGATCTGGGTTCTTGCTGCTGGGGTTTCACCAGAAGCAGAATATATCAGTCCATCTTCGATTCAGTTCTTGATGCTTGCATACTCTCTCAGGAGCAGTCTAGCCGTCTTATCGGTGGTAAGTGTTCATTCTATCTCACAAACCCTAACCCTAATTTTTGCTATAAAATAGGGATTTTTGCATGGCAGTTTGCCCGGTTGTATTAGCATATTTGCATAGACATAGAAAATATCGGGATTCGGGATATTAAATAATTTCACAGTTAAAAAATTATATTATTTTTATTGTGCCATGGGGACACCCAAAGGGAGTTAGACACCATGTGCTTCATTTATTTTTTGTTGAGTAGAATCCCCTCGCCTAGGGTGATTTAGTCCATTTTTATATTATATTATTGTATTGATCCATGTATTATATGTTGAGCTGATCTCAACCATTGATTAGAGCATTTGTATCTTTTAATATTAGCCACCCATTTGAAAAGTGGTTAGGATTTTGGTTCTCTCATTCCTATTTAAAGGAGAGAGCTTCTCATTTGTAAATGGTCTTTGGCTCTTGGATCTTGATAATAGAAAAACTTTTCTTATGGAAATTCTTGGATCTCCTTTGCATCTGGTGTTCTTAGATGGTGATTGGAAAATCTTTTGCTTCCTAGCATTTGGGTATTTGATATGAGATCTATATATTTTTTTGGGAATCATTGTCTTGTCTACAGGAGGGTGACTTCAACTTGGGCATTTTTGCAGAGTTTCCTCAACTCGCTTGGCTTGGATGTGCTTTGTATCAGGGGGTTTTCATTAGCATCAATGCGATCTATGATTTAATCTTGCTATTTTTTTGTAGCTTTTGCTTTTTTCTCATGATGCAACAAATCTAATATGGTTGACGTTCGTTGTGCAGGAGAGAGGGTGTAGTCGCTTCTTGGGGCAAAACGTTGAGCATAGAACTCACTCAAATTTTCTCAAATTGATTGGGATAGCAAGGATCATCACCATCGAGGCATCTACAAGGTTTTCCAAGTAAGATCTACAAGTTAGTGCCTCTTTTCCAAGATCTCAATCCATTGGCATTTGTACTTCCATTTTTATTCTCAAAAACCTAAATAATAAAAAAAACAAACAATATTATAGATCAAACCACTTGAACTCGGGGAAAACCACTTCTGGGTTTTGTAGATCGGGTCATACCCAAAGAGGATCTTCCTCAACGCTAAGCTAAAAGTGACCCAGTTGGCCTAGATCTGAAAAACTGGCCTCTAAACCCTAGCGCTATCCTCCAAGCTGCCATCTTTTCCCGTGATTCGATTTTTCCGGCAAACCGTTTTTGAGTTTTGTAGATCAAGCCAACCCCTAAGTGGGTCTTCCTCAATGCTGGGCTAAAAGTGACTCCATTTGCCCAAATCCGAAGGCACTGTTTCTCCAAACCCTACCACTACCCCTATTTTGCCTCTTACTCTTGCGTTTTGACATTTTCCTGGTGGCTCGGGTGCTTTGACATTGTTATATCTTACTTCGAGTCTATCCATCGGTACTAGGTAGCCCCATTTCTGTTCTTGACCTTGCTGCATTGGTCACGTTTCCCAAGGCAGTGGATATCTTCACCTCTTGCTAGTACCTTAACCCCAGATCTAGTATTTTACCTCATAGGTCATTTGTGTCCCAGGTTGGATCAAATCTCATATCTCCTAAACCCTGATCCAAAGCCTTGGTTCACCTGGTGACGTCATCCACAGATCTAGGGTTTCCATCACCTTACACCTTACGTACCTCAAGTCCATTTGATCTGATCTGGTGTCTAGGTTTGATCTCTCCTGTTGGGAGTAGATCTGGGTCTCCCCCATTGTTGTCTTGGGATAAGATAACATAAAGTAAAGACTACCTCGATTGGCGTGACAACCATCCATTTGGGAGTTGAGGCAATCTTGGTTCCACCTCCATAGTTGCTTGTCCCTCTACTGTCCATCCTGGATCCATCTCACATAGGCAACTACAAGATTCGTGAGAACAAGCAACAACCCTCAGACACAAGCACTCCATTTTTATTGGCACTGGTCTTCTTCATTTTATATTGGTGAAATCAATTTTCGCATATTGTCATGAATGGTGTTTGAATGATAAATGTTGTTGTTGTTATAATTTAATTCATTTGCAATAACTCATTGTTAAGACTTTAATTCATTTCACGTAAACTCCTAGAATCAATTATTTCTTTTGTAAAGTAAAAACCCTAGATTTGACTTTTCATTAGGGTCCACCCCCCTTTGCTTCGCTAGGAGTTGGCCTAGATGGAGGAGCTGAGTTTCAAGGCTTTATCATTTTTGAGTGCATGTTTGCAAGGTAACACCTACAAATACATGGTACTTTGTAATATCCACCATACAAGTGATCTCTACATGGTAAAGCAGCAGTCCCCTTGAGTGCAAATAACCTAAACAGAGATTTGCAACTCTCATCTCATGTACTGTAGACCAAAGAACATAGTTCCATGCAAAAGGATATAACTACCGAAATAGGATTACATGTCAATGCCAAAAGCATCGTGTATGACAGGCACAAACATATAGAAACAAATGTTACATGTTTGCAATAAGGCATGAACCACATACCTGTAAATCACGTGAATTAAATCTCACCACAGACAATTTCCATGCGTTTTGCCAAATGAACCATAAGATCACCCAAAGTGTTCCTCTGTTGAACATTTCTTTGTGCCATCAACCAATATCAAGGAAGTGGAAAAAATTGTCCTCCGTTCAGCTACCATGACTTCCTTCCCACATCTTCTATGATGATAGATCCCAAAGGAAGAAACATTTCCATCCTATATTGGTATTTTAAATTTGAGCTGCTATTACTTATCTGCTCTTGTGCAAGTTCTTAATGTCATTCTGAAAATACAACATCTCATTTAGAGAACTATTTCATCAAATACATCTTATTAATATTGTTTAAAATAGATGCCATTGATACACAAAGTTACATCGGATCATAATTTCATAAGCTTTATTTTCTACTTTTCTCATTGTGCTATCTTATTGAGCTACACAGAGTATGCTGATGTTCA
This sequence comes from Pseudotsuga menziesii, assembly GCA_001517045.1. Classification (NCBI taxonomy): domain Eukaryota; kingdom Viridiplantae; phylum Streptophyta; class Pinopsida; order Pinales; family Pinaceae; genus Pseudotsuga; species Pseudotsuga menziesii. The sequence continues at coordinate 224,375 of LPNX010826788.1, forward strand.
CTATGTACTGTGATTTGTTTTATCTAGAATTTTGAGCAATCTTTAAATTCATAAAATTGTCCTCAATGCATCCATAGAAGTGCATGCAAATTGAATGTTCAAATGTTGATCAATGCAATCCAACACCATAAAATCAGCCTAATCTCTAGAAATGATTTCATAAGAGGCTTCAATACAGTGCAATACCAGTTGATAATCTGCTAAGGTGTCGCGAAATGCTTCCAAATCCACCAAAAGAAACAGGAGATTGTATTCCGCTGGCATCACCAACCTGCAGTGACTAAGAAATTTATAGATAACTGTTTGAACAAAAGACTCAGCTTTTACTAGAGAAAACTGTAAATTTGGTCAAACCTCTTTTTTTAACAAGCAACCAAGCATTCCACCCTCCAGCCTATAAGCAAAGTAAAATATTCCTCATGGCTCAAAGCTTCAACAGAAATTGTGTCGTGAAAAGTGAAACATGTCACAAGCAGGATTTGAACCCAACTGGGGAATATAACATTTCTCCTCCCTAACCACCCAAGCTAGGTCTAGTTGACACTAAATTTGTTTAAGCTATAGACATGAAAGCAATATTTGTGCCTGGATATAGGAAAGTAAAAGAGGAAAATTTCTTGCCAGCATGCTATTTGAGAAAAAAAAAATCTTTTACAATATGCAAAAATCACCAATAAAAAGCCTTTCTTCCAAGGAACAGTGTCTCACTTAAGAAGTCGTGGTATGAGAGATTGATGAGAAAATATGAAACTCACATGTGGCCATTTTAAAATAAAATTAATTGCGGAGAAAGGAGACTTAAATTCAGGGTTTTTTTTTCTCCTCCATGCGTAGAAGGTGGGGTCTTCACCTTGACCTTGATTGTTATTATAGTATTGTGTTATAAGAATTGATAGTTGAACCATAGTTTGACATGGAAACTAGTTAGTCTATGACTTTAATTAGTTGTGCTAGCTAGTCATTCATTTCTGTTTATGTCTTGAGAGATCCTTTCTTCATTGCTAATGGTAGCATAATTATTTTCTTGGGCCATTGTGTTTAATAGGAGGATGGGGGTATGGAATTTCAACTTGGCTCTAATACCAGTACCACTATGATTAACTGGTTTCCCTACTCGTAACACAACTTTGTATATAAGTAGAAATATGGAGCAATAATATACTACAAAAAATACACCTATATAGACTTAGTAGCTTACTAGTAAATAATTCTTCTCATGAAATACCTTCAATGAGCAGACGAGTTTGACCGTCATCAAACCTCCAATGCAGAAAAACTTGACATGTTCATCACTAGATGACATCCATCACCATTCCTCATGTGGTTGAAATTAACAATGAGCTCACCAATCCATGGCCCCACATATTTTTATATCTAACATTACTTGTATAATATGACAAATAATGAAATGGTTATAGATGATCAAGTATGGTCATAGATGATCAAGTATGGTCATCTAAGACTATATATGGTCATTTAAGATAAATCTGTTCCTATTGATACCTGAAAATGCATGCCTTAATTCACATTTTCATGGCCTTTCTTCTCTTGCCAAGCACAATAGAAGATCCTTGGAGTTCAGTTGTAGTTACAGGTTGCAGGGAGATTTTGTGTCCTATGAACTCCACTATTCATAGTGATGGGGTCAGCTCTTACAGGTATTTCAGCTGGGAGTTCCAGGAGAGGTCGAATTTGATAGGGCACGACAGACAGTTGGTGACGATCAGAGTGGCGCAATAGCCACATGATGATCTCCTTTTGAGGTTAGCCTGGGGTCCTGGATAGCAATAGTAGATAGTACAACAACTGACATAGAGGTGAGAGTCAACTATCACTTTCAAGAGCCAATCCATATGGAGCAGTGGATTAGTTTTCTAGGTGGGAGACCTAATGAGTGATGGATAGAGTGTTTGTTGGCTTGGGTGCTTGGAAGTCTTCAGGATGCTCTTGGTATTGATACTACACAGGATAGCGGTGGATGCAGTAAGTATTCCACAGTTCTCAGATTGATTTGGGACCCTGGAATTACAGTGACTGCCAGTACAGTGGCACAAGTGGTTGATAGAGGTGAGAGGATCAATATTTATTTCCAAGTACTTGAGATTGAGAGCTTAGTAGAGAGATTCTATGAGGGGTTGACCGAGTTTACACCACGGTTGATTACTCTACTTTAGTTTTTGACAAGGTGGGGAATAACTAATGACTGATGCCATATGGGATAAAAGCACAGCATTAGCAGTAATAATAAATCATTAGCAAATAAAGAGGACCACTCAAGCAGGATGAAGTGACATGTGAGGCCTCATTCAAAATGCGTGCGGCATGCGTCATTAAAGTTGCATGCATGCAAAAGTTGAGTTAAATGCGTCATGCACAGTAAAAAAAATACAAGGGAGCAAATCGACTTTTCATGGTTATTATTCATTGCTGAGATTTGGTTTTGAGAGCTTTGGGAGCAGTTAGAGTTGAGGACAAATTCCTTTAGCCAACCTTGGTTTTGATAGTGAAATCTATCCATCCTAGCTAAGCTGAAGGGTAAATCATCCACGTTTACCGTTGTGTGCATAATAGCGAACAAGTTGTGGAGTTAGGGAAGTGAATCAAGTCCTGCATAGTTGGGCGCATCCTTTTCATTGTGGAATATCATTGACCTAGATTTATTGCCAAGGAAGGATACCTCCCTCTCTTGGAAGTATGAATACAAGAGGGTGTGTGAGTTGTGGGCATCATTGTGGACAAGGAAGGGCACCTTAATCAAATTTTAGAGCAGGGTCTTCTCTTACAACTGTGTGGGATTCATTGGAGCGTGGACTCATTGGAAGCTACATCCCAAACATAAGAAGTTTGTGAACCATTAATAGAGCATCACTCTAATACCATTATCAATGATTATCAATCAACAAAGATCTCCCTTTTACTGCTGCACCTTCATACTTGGAGAACTAGGATCTAAAGGGAAACTATATACTCAGCAAGAAGGTCACGACCTCTGACCTAGGGAAACAATCCAATCTTTAAGGTTGTAACATATTATTGTGGCATCGATCTACTAATATAGAGGCCAAATCTGACTTAAGGAAGGCCAAACATAGGACAATCACATTAAATACATTTGGCTTCTTTTTTAACGTCTTCCTAGCATGCAAGGACACATGCAATGCTAGAAGACCTTCCTTTTAGCTACTTTCTAACACTCCCTCTCCACAAGGAAGGGATTCGGTAGCAACCCCAACTTGTCTCTGAACTTCACAAAAATGTGTTTGCAAAGTGCCTTGGCAAAAATGTCTGCCACCTGCTCATTTGTCTGTATGTACTCCAACCAAATGGTTCCTTTCTGTACACAATCTCTCCAGAAGTGGTACCAAATGTCTATGTGTTTGCTCCAGTCATGGAACACTGGATTTTGAGATAGCCTGATGCCACTCTGATTGTCACAGTGAACTACTGTAGCCTCTAACTCACACTCGAACAACCCTGAAAGCAACTTCCTCAGCCACATTCCCTCATAAGCATCCAAACTGGCTCCCATGTACCCAGCCTCTACCGAGCTGAATGCAATTGACTTCTGCTTCCTGTTGAACCAAGAGACAACCCCTGATCCAATGTTGAAGAAGCAACCTGAAGTGCTTTTCCGGTCCTCTACACATCCTGCCGAGTCAGCATCTGTGAAGCCAGCTAACTGTACACTCCCCCTGCGCTCATAAACCAACCCATACTGCACTGTACCTATGATGTAGTGAAGCACATGCTTTGCAGTTGTCTCGTGTACCCTTCGAGGGTCCACCATGAACTGGCTCAAAGAGTTGACTGCAAAGCTAATGTCTGGTCGTGTGTTGACCAGATACATGAGTGATTCAATAAGCTGGCGATACAATGTAGGATCAAACCCGTCTGACCCTGATGCATCAATCTTCCTCCAGTTGGAAACTTGAGGTATGGCCATAGGCTTGCAATCCACCATCCTAAATCTCTTCAAGATATCGACTGCATACTTCCCTTGTCCAATGGAGAAGCACCCGTCTCTCTGCCAAACCTCCAAGCCTAGGAAGCAATGCATCAACCCAAGGTCTTTCATCTCAAACTCAACTGCAAGGCTGGACTTGCAGTCACCAATCAGCTCCTCATCTCCTGTACGAAAGAGATCATCTACATATAAGACCTGTATGAGAGGTGTTGCGGCCTAATTAACACCTCGAGTAACGTGGCAGAAATCTTCAAGCCACTAGGTGCAACCTTGGGGGCAAGCTCAAGCCAAGTGCTGTCACCTGATACTCGGCTCTTCCGTTTAGGCCAACTCTTAGCGAAGCCAAGGGGGGTGGTCCCTATGATAAGTAAATTTAATGTTTTTACTCTACGAAAAAAATGATTGATTCTAGGAGTTAATGTACTGAATTAAAACCTTAGCAATGAGTTACTGCAAATGAATTATAACAACAACATTGATAATTCAAACACCATTCATGACAATATGTGGAAATTTATTTAACCATAAAAATGCGAAAGACAAGTGCAAATTGAATATGGAGCGCTTGTGTAAAAGGGTTTATATCGCATATATAGTAGTCAGGCTACCATATTCTATTTTTCAGATACAGTACATTTTTCACCCAGATCTCTTATAGATGAGAGGCTGAGATGAGTAGTTTTGACAGATCATTATTTTATTCGTGGACTATTGTGCTCTCCCATGTCAGGAATGAGTCTTAGTACATTTAGATTTGAGGACTGATGTAGCCATTTAGTCATTTACAGAGCAGTTATTGATTCCCAGATTTATATCAATACTTTCTCATTGGACAGATGATGGTTCAGATGGATTATATGCATGATTATGACTCAGCTTTTTGTGTTATGGTTATCATTGCTCTTATACTCATCTGTGTGACATGTATTAACATGTAGTGTCATGATCTGGCGGTCATAATTATATGGACTTGGATGTATTTTGTATTATGTATTGATGTCCCTAGTTAGACTTGGAAGTTCCTGATCTATACTCATTGGTTTTACCCTCCTTAGGGAGAATAGAGGTAGTCATTCCCACCATTTTTTTGGCTTGCTAGTGTTGGTTTCATCATTCACTATCTCCACCCATCCATTACCTTCCAGTTTTGTTTTAACCCGACTTACTACTTGACTTGTGGCATGGAGGACCTTTCCCCGCTAGAACCTTTGTTGGACAAACCTCCTTGTTTATATTGTGTCTCGGCTCTGAGTTGGTGACAGAATTTGCCTTTGGTGAGTTGGATTGTATGCCTAAATCATTTTGGTCGGTTGTCTCAATGTTTGGCACTGTACAGAACTCCCCCTGGTCACTTGAGATATTGCTGGCTAAAACTGAAAGCTCATGTACTACTTGTATTGGAAATGTTTATATATGCGCCCTTGGAAAATGAAAATGCTAAAACTGTGTTTCTTAACACATGTGAAAAAAGGGCAAGAGCAATGAAATGCTAAAATACCCCTTAAAGGGTATAAGAAAAGGTCCCAAAAGTAATGGTTAAATATATGCTATATCCAAATATTGCTAACCTTATAAATTTGAATATGTCCCAGATGAAAGCTGCGATTAGCTGTGCTTTTAAGCACTGGTGAAGCCCCAAATGGTCATATAGGCCAAAAAGTCCATGGAAAAAAAATTGATGGTCCTAATGAACTTGGATCAAACTTGATGTAGACATGATGCCTAAGTTGAATAAGCACTCTCGGAACAACTCAACCATTTGTGAGGCACTGCCATTCCCTGTGTTGTTGTTTGTCCGGCATGTGGTTATAGTGAGTATTCCCCTTCCATATCCAAAGTGTCATGATGTTAAGTAGGAATTCATCCTTTGCCCTAGCCTTGTCAATTTCAGCCTTCACCCTTCACTAGCAAATTGACTACAACTATGAAGTGAGTATAGTCATGAAAGTCTGGTCTGAGTAATAATAAATAAAACCCTATATATGTATTTGGTTGATGTACCGCCAGTGAAATGACTGCTACTTGTTGTGATTGTTGCTTAAATGATTTGTAGAGCATGTCTTAGCCTTTTAACACTTGCAACAAATGGATGATAGTCTGAGTTATATTACCGGTATCTGGTCATTTACAGATGATTATATTGTCTATTGGATATGGTTGATGATCAGGTAGAGACCTGGAAAGGGTATGAGTATACACCCTAGATGGATTTAGACTCTTTGAGTTTAATGAGACAGTTTATTTTCAGTTACGGGGACTTGCCGAGATGGTCAGACTCATTTTACTCTTTTGCAAGGAGATGTTTTAATTGGATCTCCTAGGGCGCTATATGGGGCATAGGGGGTGCAGCCACTTGATTGTACCATAGTACCCCCATCCTAGAGAGCCTGATGGGCTCAGTTGGACAACACAGACACCCTAGGAGGCTGTTTTGGCAGGTTCACATTTCCCAAGGCAGATTAAAAAATGATTGAATGGCTATTGAAGAAATCGATTTGGGCTACTGAGGCAAGGAAATGACATGGGATGAGTCATGATGATGAGAGTGATGTCCTCCGCACCTTCTCCAGCAGTGGCAGCACTTGATTGGGCCCACACGTATTTTTTGGGCATTTTTATATTATTTTCTGGAGCTTTTGGGAGGCTCACGATTTCCTCAAGGAGGCACAAAGTCAAAAAATTAAAAAATTATATTATTTTATTGTGCCATGGGGCACCAAGAGGGAGTTAGTTAACACTCCATGGACCCACCATGTGCATCATTTATTTCTTGTTGAGTGGGGTACCCTCTTTATGGGTGATCCAATCCACTTTGGTACTTTATGGTTATGTTGATCCATGTATTGTATGTTGAGCTCATCTCAACCATTGATTAGAACATTTTTATCTTTTAATCTTAGCCACTCGTTTTGAAAGTAGTTAGGATTTTGGTTCTCTCATTTCTATTTAAAGGAGAGAGCTTCCCATTTGTAAAGGGTCTTTGGCTCTTGGATTTGATTAATAGAAAGATTTTTTTGTGGATATTTTCTGGATCTGCTTTACATCTGATGTTCTTCGGTGGTGATTGGAAAATCTCTTGCTTCCTAGCATTCGGAATATTTTGTGAGATCTATATCTTTTTTCGAGATCTTTGTCTTGTCTACAGGAGGGCGTTTTCAGCTGGAGCATTTTTCCAGGGGGACCTCAACTCGCTTGGATTGTCTTTGTCTTGTATCAAGGGGTTTTCATTAGCTTCATTGTGATCTATGATTACATCTTGTTATTTTTCTGTAGATATAGCCTTTTCTTTCATGGTACAACAAATCTGATATTGTTGACGTTTGCTTGTGCAAGATAGGGGGGCGAATTGGTCACTTGGAGCATAACGTTGGTCCTAGAACTCACTCAGATCTTCCAGAATTGATCGGGATGGTGGGGATCATCATCATCAAGGCATCTACAAGCATTTCTAGGTAAGATCTAACATACAAGTCTCTTCTCTTTCAAATCTCAATCCATTGTACTTGCTTTTCTTCAAATTTTCTGAAAAAACTCCTAAATAATAAAAATCCAAAAAAATACTTAATCGGGGAACCGCTTGATCTTTGAACAAACCATTTCTGGGTTTTGTAGATAGGGCATCCCTCTTACTAAATCATCCTCAAAGCTGTCCAAATTGTGACTGGTTTTCCCTAGATCTGACTTTCTGACTGCTCTAACCCCAACACCCCTACTGAAATTTTGACTCTTTCCAAATTTGACATTTTCCGCAAAATAATCACTTGGGTTTGTAGATCATGTCTCCTTGCTAATCTAGTTCTTGCCAGGTAGCCCTAGATCTGGAAAACTGACTTTCAACATCCTAACTTCCTTCATCAGATTTTGACTTTTCCAGATCTGATTTTTCCTGAAATTTTTTGACTTGGGTTTGTAGATCAGGCCATTTTGATCTTATCCCCTTTCCAACGCTGAGCTGATAGTCTCCTTGTGGTCCTAGATCTGCAGATCTTCCTTTCCAAACCCTAGCGCTAGCCTTCCTTCTGTTGGTTTCCCAGTAACCTGAATCTTCTGGGCCAAACACTTTTCTGGGTCCGTAGATCAAGGCATATCCCAGGTGGGTTCACTTAAACGCTGTGTTGATACTGACTCCATTACCTAAGGCTCAACAGGAATTGATCTTCAAGCAAAGCGCTAGCCCTCTTTTAACCTCTTTCCCCTGAAAGTTGATTGCTCCTTGATGACTCAGGTAATCTGACATTGTCATATCTCTCACTGAGTCTATCCCTTTGGCACTAGACAATCCCAACTCTGTCCTTACTCACCCTGTCTCAGTTACGTTTCCCAAGACATCGGTTATCTTCATCAGTTGCTAGTACCTCAACCCTAGATCTAGGACTTGTATTTCACTTTGGATCAACCCTCATAAGACTGAAGCCCTCATCCAAAGCCTAAGTCCACTTAGTAATATCATCCATAGATCTACAGTTTCCAATTACCTTACACCTTACGTACCTCAAGCTATACTTGATCTGATCTGGTGTCTAGGTCTGATCTCTCCTGTCGGGAGTAGATCTGGGTCTCCCCCGTTGTTGTCTTGGACTTAGATAACATAAAGCGAAGACTGCCTTGATTGGCATGGCAACCATCCATTTGGGAGTCCAGGCAATCTTGGTTTCACCTCCTTAGTTGCTTTCCCCTCTACCATCCATCCTGGATCCACCTCACACAGGCAACTATAAGGTTGGTGATAACAAGGGTTGTTGCCATGGTCTCAGTAAAAGTATTGCAGTGTCTCACTGGAAAGTTTTTTTAAGATTTATTAAATGAGTTGATTAAGGAGTGGGTTAATTGTTGGTCGGTGTTATTAATTTGGTAATTATCTGGATTATTAGTAGGGAGAGGGATTCCCGATATACCACGAAGGTACAGGGAATATGTCCAGACTCACACAGTGTGGTAGCACACAAGGAAATGTGGGATGAATGGAGACGGGGGGATGTTCAACACTACACCAACAAGGATGAAGCCTAACGGGGCCCCGCGGCCGTTTTTCAGTGGTTGTCGCTTCTGTTGCCGCCTAATTCACACTTTAAGATGTAGGAAAGTCACAACCTGCTATGTGTGTCCTTCGGGGCAAGTGAGAGCTGGGGACCACTGTCACCACAGTCCACAACTCCTCCGTTCAGGCAAGATCCCAACAGAGCCAAGGGGGGTAGTCCCTATGGGAAAACTAAGTTCCAGGTTTATTAATTAATCACTGATTAATTAAAGGGATCGTTTTTAAAAAAAGAAAGAGGCTAAGACCTTATATAGAACAAGACCAGTGCCTATTACAATGGAGTCTAAAGATAGATTATGTCTTTATGAACTTTACAAATAAAATTGAGATTTTAATCTACGATTAAACTATAGCTTAGGTATTTAATAATGAAACATACGAATAAACAATATAATTATAAGCAGTAATGAAATAAAACAAATGTATGGACAATAAAACAGATTTACAAGATGGCAGAAAATTGTTATGAATGAAGATTATTGAACTAGTAGTAAATTTAAAGTATGAAAAGATTTTAAGTAGTTAACATTCACCCCATGATCATTTGCAGAATAGAAAGTAAAAAGATGCAACTGAGAAGTAAAGTGCTGGAAGTAAAATATGGCAGTGCAATGTTGGAGTGAAAGAGTGTTGGAATAGAAGAATGTTGTAGAACCGGTTTTGAATTGTCTCTTGGTTTATTTTAGTTGATTTTATTAAGGTTTTTCTTCTTGGATTTAAGTTTTGAATCGGTGGTGTGACTACCCCGATCTAGAACTTCTCCAGTCAAAGAAGGAATGCTGTTGCGCTCAACAAAGTGGGAACAAAACCCACCCATAGCTCACAGGTCAATCCCCAATGCCCCGGTGCTCAACAAGGAGGACGTCGAAGCGCCTAGAGACCGCCCGCGGTCTGCTACCCCTTCTAGCTTCCTGAGGTCACTGTTTTTAGTTGACAGAAAAAGAGCTAGATGGATGCCTATTAAACTAAGACTTCCCTTTCCCCTAGTCGTATCTTGGAGTACCCCGGAGGGTGATAACCGAGTAGAGGAGCAGGATGTGGGAAGTTGTTGTTAGTAAGTTTTAAGAGTAAATTTTAATCTTGATGGTTAAGATGCAGTGTTTATTTTAAAGCGATTAACAAATGACTCGGGAGATAAAATATTTGATTGTAGATTGTAGTACAAGAAAAGGAAAGTTATTCTAATTACCTAAGCCCCCACTTCCCGTGCTTTTCATATCCGGCTTGAAGTCCCTAAAGGGAGATGACAAGCGAATAGAGGATACACAGGTTTGATAGGTTGTATGATTACTTTTAAACAGAAAATTAAAATTGCGTAAACTTGAAAGAAAAACACAACAACTACAGTAAACTCACCTCACAACAATCTTTGTGACAGAGATGATGGTCTGCCACAAAGATAGGTGGGTAGCTGGAAATAAAACTAGTTATCTACCTCTTCCTAATCTACTTACTTATAAATTACAAATGATTACAAAACTTTACAAAATACCCCAAGAGACTCTCTTTGGGGTTTACAATAAACTGGAAAAATATGAAAGAGAGGGTTGAGGGTTTGAACCCCTTTTGAAGCGGTGGAAGTTTGAAGAGATCCTGGGCCTATTCGGGCATCAAATCTCCTTCAAAATGTGCATAACCTGTCATAACCAGCGAGCTATTCTTCGCTGGAAATCACAGAAAAAACACTAAAATTTGTTGTTAAAATACTAGTACAATATTCACAAATTTACATAAAAAATATGAGTGTAAAATATTGCAGAAATGAGCGATTTAAAGGGCTGGAAACTATTATGCAGACTGAATGACAGACAAATATTTATTACAACTTTGAGCGCTTCGCGTTCTGATCACAATTGCTTGATCTCAGACGAGGGATACCACGATTAAGCTCAAAGTGTAGATACATATAGGCTGGAAATTATACAAATGCAATATTCAAAATAACTGTAAGAATCGGAGGATAAATATCAAAGAAACTTAGCTAAACAGTGTTTAAACAATGGAAATGTAAGCCCTAACTAATATATAAGGGGTTAGGGCCCTAAAACAAAGGTTACATTCACTATACAGTGAAATAAACCCCTCTTTAGGAAGGCTGAAAGTAGATGGCCGAATTTAAAACTTTGTCGGAATGATATTTGGAGAGATCTCCTTGCTTAGACAACCTGCAAATAAATCTATGCCTGCAAAACTTGTGATTCTAGTGATGAATACCTAACACTTCCTGCAAAACACTTTGTAAGAAATGTCAAATCATTCACAAGAAAGAATAAAAACACTTTTATTCTTTAATCTCTCCACAAAACACTTTGTGGAGAGCTAACTAGAAAAACACAATAAATGCAAACAAGACAAATACAAGGTTACCTTACAAAGATTTGGATCATGAAAGAGCTTGCAGCATAGTATCCATCCAAAGAAATTTTCATTTAATGGCCCAACTTTGGGCAAATCTTCAGTACAAAGTATAGCAAGAGAATATGAGAGCAAGAAATTTCCGGCAGCATAACAATAGCATGAGAGATCATGATTAATGAGGGAGTGAGACCCTCATGAAATAGTTGAGGCAATCCCCAATCTCTTGAAGATAAATGGTTGAGATTAGATCTAGATCTAGGGTTTAATCCCCACCACTAGATCTAGGTATTTGGCTTTCCATTCTTCTCAATTAATCCACACCCTTGGATTAATTTTTAATCAAAGGACACAAGCTTAATCCATGTCCAAGTATTCTCCATCTTTAGATCTAGGTCTTTGGATAAATATCCACCATTAGATGAGCTTTTAGGTTAAGAAATAAAAATGGAAATAAAATGGGCCCATAGGCTAGGCTAGGCGCCCCTCCAAAATGGTGGAAAAACTCCAATTTTAGCTTTGACTATGTAAAAAACGTGGGCCCAAATGGCTAGCACCCTTCCTCTAGATTTGGTGGCGAATCCCCAAACTTGGCGCTTCCTCTATCTTGTGACGCCCTCCATTTGTAGTGGCGACCTCTATATTGTGGTGGCGCCCACTAAATATGGCCGCCCTCTTCATAATAGGTAGCGCCCTCTATTAAAATAGCGCTCTCTTATTATAAAAGCGCCCCTTTAAACCCTTGACGTCCACTATTTATGGTGTAGCGCCTCCATATAATAGCGCCCTCACTAAATTAGTGTGCGCCCTCTTCAATAGTATGATGCCTCCATTTTGGTAGACGTCCCTTCTTTATAGACTAGCGCTCCTCCATTTTTAACCTTGATGCCTCCAATGCTAGCGCTTCCACTTAATATAGTAGTGCCTCCCTGTAATTTGGTGGCTTCTTCTATGGCTAGTGCCTTCATATGTGAGGGTTTGAACATTAGCGCCCCCACTATTTAGGGTTTGGCCATTCATCAACTTAGCTTTGACTTTAGTCACTAGCTCCATTAATAAAATTTAACCTTAGACTTAGGCTAAATTTCAATTCACCTTAGATTAAAGTTCTCAATTTAATTTTTTTTTAAATTTTTCCAATTTGACTTAGGAAAATTTTAAAAATAACTTGAAAATTTAATATCTAGGCCATGGGGGGTTGAAAAACTTTGGAGTAAGTTTTCCTAGGCTTAGGAACCCCCAAACCATCTTACCATGGCATTATTTGATTTTTTACTCCAAAATCAAATAATATGAATTTTGACTTAGGGAATTTAATTAATTCCCTAGGAAAAATAGACCTTGCTTAGACAAAAATGGTCCATCTCCTCAACCACTCATCAAAATGACATGGGACTCGAAGCAGTGGCTTAGGGGGTTTCATAGCAATTAACTTTGCATTCATAGCCCCTATTACAAAATGCCATGCTTGAGCAATTACATTATTACATCAAACTCAGTTAACTAACCACCAAGGGGTGAAATTAATTAACTGGAAGAAATAAATAAAAATACAACACCACCACGAAACTCCGCAAGACTCTATACAAGTGTCTAGCATGGTCATGAATCACACTTTAAAGCCTTAGCCACCTCATGGACTTGACTGGTAGAACGCCCGTCATCACTTTGGAGGATTTTGAGTGAAAACCAAACCGATTAAACTCGTTTACACAACAAGCTCAATTGGAAAGGGAAAAACACTCGATGAGGGGACTTCCCTAACAACCAGTTCCATGGTGTGGCATCCGTATCGTATGACCCACACTAGCACATAAAATTACATTAATTTTCCCACGCAAGAGAGCGGACATTTCGTTTTACAAAGGGGCAATAGCCCTGCAGAAGCGAAAAAATCCTTAGATTTTCCAAGGTACAACTATGTACATCCACATGTACATGGAGTTGCCACCTAGTCGAAATAGGTGGGCAACAGCTTCCTTTGTACAATTTCCCCACACGTAGCAAAACGCAACGCTGGATTTTCATTGTTCAGGGAGAATAATTAAAAATTAAACTAATTACTAGTCACCTAAACCTTTTTCTGATACTACCAACTGATCAGACAAAGCTGCAGTGGAAATAGAGCATACGAGGATGAAGGCCTTTTAAATTTTAAATGTTTTTTAACAAAGTTTTCTGTTAAAAAAAAAACAAATCCCAAGAGTCTCTTTTCATATTTAGTATCGGGCAAGCCCTTATCCATGAATATGTACTTGGGAAAGCAAGGGGGTTTATTTTCAACTCAACAATGCATAAAAATTTAAATTCTCTAATTACTACACTGCTCAAATCTTTTCCCTTTCGGTACTTTGGTATAGTGCAATGGGTAAGTATTTAGATTACTTGCAAATAAAAACTTAAAGAAACACTGAAATAGTGAAAGAAAGCAACAAACTACACGAACAACATAAAAACCACGAAAAAGAATGCCGACGCAAATCCCCCACGGGGGATGGGGACCAGGCTCTGATGAGCCTACTCAAGCCTTATTACAATCTTACAAACATGAAATAAAAGTGCACTTTCATCCTTATACTTCGGATCCAAAGGCTTACAACAACAAAAAAGAAAAGACTTTTGGAGAAAGGGGAACTCTATTGAGCTCTTAATGGTTCATTTTCCCGCAAAATGGCCAAAGTTTCCTTCTCCTTTTTGTTATACCTGCAAAAAATCAGCAAGCAATCAAACACAAAAGATGCTCAAAGAGACTTTAAAAGTGTCTTCAAACAATCTCCGAAAAATTCTAAGTCAAACTAGTTTAAGAAAATAACGAAATAACACAAAAGAACAAGTACCTTTTGTGGATCTTGCCTCAATTTTGGGGAAGCCAATGGAAAGCACTCTTATCTTGCAAAATTAAACTTTTCAACTATAAAAAAAATGAAACTTTTATCTTAGCCTTTAGATCTTAATCAAGAAAGCAACTAAGAAACAAAAGAATCTATATACTAGATCAAGCTTGCATATGAAACTTCTTTGCCAAAGGAACTAGATCTAAATGTGATTTCAACCCTTTAAAATGATAGATCTAATTTGATTTACAAATTAAAATAGTAACCAAAGTAGAGAAGGTATAAGGAGAAAGGGAAGAGCATCTTGGATCTTTGAGCAAAGAAGACTTCGAAGGTTTAGACATGTGGGATACCGAGTGTTTGATCTTCCGTAAGAGATTTAAAAGAACAGGAGCAAGCAAGCTCCTTGCTTCTTCAAATCAGATAACTTGTAGCTAGAAACATACTTGTACACAAGCCATTAAATCTAGAAATGGAACAAGATAGAACCGAAGACAATATGAGCATAAACAAATGATACATATAAATCTCGAATCTCTAACTTACTGCAAATAAAAGATTAACTAGATCAAAGAAGTTCTAGCAATCCTTCCTACGAAATTGATACCAATCCTACCAATAGACTAGATTTTCTTAAAGCAAGTGCATAAAGACCAAATAAATGTTACCTCATGAAACCGAGATAATACATCCACTCAATTGATAGCATCACACAACATGGACCTCCAAAGACTCTTTATTTCTCAATATCAAAAGATAGTACAACAATTACAACTCTCAAGCCTTTGCTCAACAAACTATAACTAGTTTGAAAGGGAGAGAGTATTGCTTTTATAGAAAACGGGGACCAAGAGGACCCCTTTGGCAACTGAAGAAGATTGAGGGCGAATTTGAGTTTGAGAGTGAGTTTATCCCTTGATTTGGGCGAGTTAGAGGGAGTTACACTTAAGAAAAATGTACCACCTCTCAAGAGGTAGGCACAACCCCTCTTTGGGATCTCCAAAACATGACAGATGGGTGCCACATGAGTAATTATGCCTCCTTCTAAGAAGAAAAACGTCCCCTTAATCTGGAAAACTCAAAATAACCTCAATCAACATTGAAGTTGATGCTTTAATCAAGGAGATGTCTTGCCTTAAATCATGGAAGTTGATAGAAACTGATTTCAATCAAATCGGACAAGACTCCACTGATTTAGGAATTTGGATATTCTCTCCAATTTAATTAATTATTAATCTTTTAATTGAATTTTTTTTTTATTTTTAGGAGATTTTTTACTGAAGTGATAACTTAATCACTTAAAACTTAGGAAAAGTGGGTTTAGGGGAACAACGGGTGCTCCGAGTTAGAAAACGAGCACCCCCATGGAAGAATCCGACTTCTAACCATAGTTTTATTACATTAATAATTTTCCTAATTAAACTATTAAAAAATAGCCTAAGTTTACGGGAAAAATTATTTTTCTCAAAACAAAAAATAAAACCTAGGGGGACCTAGCACATGTCCATATGACTCAATAATAATGTCTAGCATGTTCATATACATTGACCCATGAACTTTAATAACCTCCTAAGGCCTAACCATCAAGACAACCATTCCAGCTTTGGAGGAGCGGTGAAAAACTTGAAAATATAAGTCATTTATTCAACAACCTATAATTACCAAGGAAAAAAATACCTTGGAATACCCAGATTGATGTTTAAGTCCTAGGAAGCCAAGCTCTTTACAAAAACCCATGCTAGCACATTTTTTGCAAATTCCCTGCATGGTATGAACATGTGGTAAAAAGAATGAAAAAGGGGCCTTGGAAGGCCTGAATTGACTTCTGAACTCTTGAATTTGAACAACTATTTGTTCATCTTTGGCAGCTCACTGAAAGTCCAACTAGATGCAATCTAGTCGGTAACATCTAGCTCCAACTATAGGACGTGTGCTCGATCTGGTCTTTGGGAAAGGAGAGCATGCGAGAACCATAGAATCTTTGGTTTATATATAACCTGTAAAAGCATCTCAACTTGACAAGAAAGCCTTAGTAGCACAAGCTTTATATAGAATCCAAATGAACCAATAAGTTGATTTATTCAAACAAAATAAATGTAGCTAACTAATGAAAGAAAAGTTTTATTATATCTAAGTACATAAAAGAAATGCAAAAAAGGGTAAATGCTCACTTTGAGGAGCTTATTTTTCTACTCTAAGAATATCATAATCAAAATGTTAAGTAAAATGAAAAATCCAATGTAACCACCTTAACATTTTATCAAAATTTAAAAATTTTCCCTTGTGTTTGATTACCAGCCAAAACAAGGATATCTTTAATAGAAAATGCAAACCTACGCGGATATTCAAGAGGGGGCGGGATGGATGGGAAATCATAGGGATGTAGAACATCATCAAACTGCTTCCCGAACTGGCATGTGCTTTTGCAAGCTTCTTCTATCCAAACCTCGATAGGGTTAATGTAGATATCTATATGATGAGGAAGATCAACAACTCCATCATACATATCAAAAGGGTTTATCAGCTGATAACTCTCTGTGTAATCCCTAGGATGCTCCAAACTATGAGGAAACTCTGAATGTGAAGAGGTAGGCTCAAAATGACATTCCATCGACTGTATCGAATCTAACTCTTCAATGTACTGCTTTTCCAGGTCTTCACTACTAACACTTGTGTGTGATTCTGAATGATCATATGAGAACTCTAAATGATCCCTATTATCACATATATAGTAGCTGGGATACCATATTCTATTTTTCAGATTCGGTACATTTTTCAGCCAGATCTCCTATATATGAGATGCTGAGATGATCAGTTTTGATGGATCATTATGTTATCAGTGGACTATAGTACTCTCCCATTCCAGGACTGAGTCTCAGGACACTCAGATTTGAGGACCAATGTAGCCATTTGGTCATGTGCAGAGCAGATGGCAGTGCCCAGTTTTGCATCAGTGTTTTCTTATTGAATGGATGTTGGTTCAGATGAACTATTTTCATGCTTATGACTCAATTTACATGTGGTAGCATTTAGTGTCATGATCTAGCGGTCATAAATATGTGGAGTTGGATGTATTTATATTATGTATTGATGTCCCTACTCAGGTCTGGAAGTTCTTGATCTATACTCATTGGTTTTACCCTCCCTAGGGAGATTAGAGGTAGTCATTCCCACCATACTTTGGCTTGCTAGTGTTGGTTTCATTATTCATTGTCTCCACTCATCCATTACCTTCCAGTTGTGTTTTAGCCCGACTTACTACTTGACTTGTGGCATGGAGGACCTTTCCCTGCTAGAGGCTTTGTTGGACAAGCCTTCCTGTTTATTTGTGTCTCGGCTCTGAGTTGCCTAGGTTGTGTTTGCTTAGCTGAAACAAGTAGCGCTGCCATCAATACAATGAATTTGGAAATGAAATGAATATCTTATAAAAATCCCATTCATGAAAGGTAGTGTTTTTAAAAATACATGAATGCAAGGCTAGCCTAATGAAATTGGGTCTGAAAAATATTGCAATGAAATATCTTAAACATTCATGAAAAGTAGTGTTTTTCAACATACATGAATGCATAAAGCCTCAATAATAAAAGTCTGTATAAAAAATACGTAGACAAAGGCTATGGAAAATCAAAGGGCCCAAAAAAGCAATGGTTCCTAAAAGTTCTATCTAAAGATTGTTGGCCTTACTTGTATTGAGTTGGATTGTGAGCATTTGTCAAGGTGAGTAAGCACCTCTAAAGTAGATCACCCATTTGAGAGGTAGTGTCATCCCCTTTGTTGATTGTTTGTCCAGCATATGGTTATAGTGAGTATTCCCTTTCCATATCTAAAGTGTCACAGTGTTGAGTTGGTGGTGATCCCTTGTCCTAACCTTGTAAATTTTAGCCTTCACCCTTCACTAGCAAATTGACTACAACTATGAAGTGAGTATAGTCCTGAAAGTCTGGTCTGTAATAATAAATAAAACCCTATATATGTATTTGGTTGATGTACCGCCAGTGAGGTGATTGCTATTTGTTATGATTGTTACTTGAATGATTTGTAGAGCATGTCTTAGCCTCTTAACACTTGCAGCAGATACATGACAGCCTGAGTTATATTATTGGTATCTGGTCATTTACGGGTGATTATTTTGTCTATTGGATATTGCAGATGACAAGGCAGATACTTGGAATGGGTATGAGTATATACCTTAGATGAATTTGGACTCTCTGCGTCCAGTGAGACAACTTGTTTTCAGTTCTGGGCACTTACAAAGATGATCAGGCTCAGTTTACCCTTCCGGTGCAGTTTTGCTTCACTAGATGGCAGGCCTGAGCAGGGAGATGATTTTGTTGGATCTCCTAGGGCATTGTATGAGGCATAAGGGGTCCAACCACTTGATTGTGCCATAGTACCCCCTTCCAAAGATCCTGGTGGGCTCAGTTGGATAATGCAAGTACCCTAGGAGGCTGTTTTGGCAAGTTCACGTTTCCTGAGGTAGATTACATAATAATTAATTGGCTACTGAAAAATTCGATTTGGGCTACTGAGGAAAGGAAATGGCATGGGATGAGTTCTGATGATGAGAGTGATGTTTTCCACACCTTTTCCAGTAGTTGCATCACTTGTATAGGCCCACATCTATTTTTCGGGCATTTTATACTATTTTCTGGAGCTTTTGGAGGCTCACGATTTCCTCAAGGAGACACAATTTCACAGTTTAAAATTTATATTATTTTATTGTGCCATGGGGACACCCAGAGGAAGTTATTTAACACTCCATGGACCCACCATGTGCTTCATTTATTTCTTGTTGAGTGGGATCCCCTCTCTTAGGGTGATTTAGTCCACTTTTATATTATATTGTTATATTGATCCATGTATTGTATGTTGAGATCATCTCAACCATTGATTAGACATTTGTATCTTTTAATCTTAGCCACTCATTTGAAAAGTGGTTATGATTTTTCTTCTCTCATTCCTATTTAAAGGAGAGAGCTTCTCATTTGTAAAGGGTCTTTGGCTCTTGGATCTGGATAATAGAAAAAAAATTCTTGTGGATATTTCTTTGATCTCCTCTGCATTTGGTGTTCTTAGATGGTGATTGGAAAGTCTTTTGCTTCGTAGCATTCGAGAAATTGTTGCAAGATCTATATTTTTTGGGGAATCTTTGTCTTGTCTACAGGAGGGCGACTTCAGTTTGGAGGTTTTTGCAGGAGCTCCTCAACTCGCTTGGATTGGATTCGCTTGTATCAGGGGGTATTCATTAGTGTCATTGCGATCTATGATTTCTTCTTGCTATTTTTCTGTAGCATTTTGTTTTTTTCTCATGATGCAGCAAATTTGATATGGTTGACGTTTGTTGTGCAGGAGAGAGGGCGCATTGACTTCATGGAGCAAAACGTTGGACATAGAACTTGCTCAAAGCTTCTCAAATTGATCAAGATAGCAGGGATCATCATCTTCAAGGCATCTACAAGGATTTCCAGGTAAGATCTATAGGTTAGTACCTTTCTTCTAGATCTCAATCAATTGGCATCTACTTTATTCATTTTCACATTAAAATCCCATAAATAATAAAAAAAACAAAAATATTAAAAATTAGACTGCTTGCTCTCGAGCCAAACCGCTGCTGGGTTTTGTAGATCAGGTCATCCCCTCACCAAATCATCCTCAACGCTGGGCCAAAAGTGGTTGGTTTTCTCTACATCTGAGAAACTGTCCTCCCAAACCCTAGCGCTATCAACCATTTTTCTAACTTTTTTCGGGATCTGATTTTTCCGGCAAAATACCTTGTTGGGTTTGTAGATCGGGTCATCCTCTCACCAAATCTCCTTCAATGTTGAGCTAGAAGTGGACAGGTTGCCCTAGATCTGAAAAATAGACCTCCCAAACCCTAGCGCTAGCCATCTTGTTGCTGATTTTTCCCGTAATCTTACTTTTCCGGAAAAATACCTTTCTTGGGTTTGTAGATCGGGGTATTTCCCAGGTGGGTCTCCTTTAATGCTGGGCAAATATTGACTCCATTGCCCTAGATCTGACAGGCACTGATCTCCAACCCTAGTGCTACTCCCTCTTTGGCCTCTTTTTCCGTTGATCTGACTTTTCTCTGGTGACTCTAGTACTTTGACATTGTCATATATTTCATCGAGTCTACTCGTGGGTACTAGATAGCCCCAAATGCTGTCCTTGCCCTGCCTGCATTGGTTACGTTTCCCAAGGCAACGGATATATTCACCTATTGTTAGTACCTTAACCCCAGATCTAGTATTTACTTCATAGGTCACCTGTGTCCCACTTTGGATCAAGCCTCACACTTCCTAAACCCTAATCCAAAGCCTTGGTTCACCTAGTGACATCATACATAGATCTAGGGTTTTCATTACCTTACACCTTACGTACCTCAAGTCCCTTTGATCTGATCTGGTGTCTAGGTTTGATCTCTCCTGTCGGGAGTAGATCTGGGTCTCCCCCTTTGGTGTCTTGGGCTAAGATAACATAAAGCGAAGACTACCTCGATTGGCGTGACAACCATCCATTTGGGAGTCGAGGCAATCTTGGTTCCACCTCCTTAGTTGCTGGCCCCTCTACCATCCATCCTGGATCCACCTCACATAGGCAACTACAAGGTTGGTGATAACAATCCCCTTCCATACCAAGATCTCCCAAGGTCTCCAAATTGACACTTCCCTCTCTTGATACATAAAAGATGGGCTTCTTAATGTATGTCCAATAATCATCATCCATACCTTTGTCAAATATGGGGGATTCTTCCTCAATGGCATCACAGTCCTTGCTACGCTCATCCTCATGTTCACCATATTCTTCCTCATAAAGCTTGGTTCTAAAAATGTTACAATGGAATGAACTTTCCAAAATCTCATCACTATGTGGAGAACAAGAAGGAGTGTCATCAAACACCACTTCATCATAATGTTCTTTATAATTTTCTATGATGGTTTCTTCTTGAGGTAAATCTGGAGGAAAGTTTTGATCATCATCACTGGAATAATCATGAGAATACTCCAAATATTGAATACTTTATGTTAATGTGACATGAGGTGGATCTTTATTGTGTTCTTTTCAATGGCCCTTCAAATGTTTCTTCAATGGGGTCATCTAGGACATGATGCTCAATAGTGGAAGAAGTGGGTTCCTCTGGCTTTACCAAATCTGCAAGATGCACAAAAGTTTCCAAATGATGTTCTTCCTGAATTTCTTCTTTTTTAAAGTCAGGTTGTGCTCTAGGGAGGAGGGCATTATACTTTCTAGCAAGCTACTTAATCTAAGTTTGTCATATTTGCAATATTGGATAATTGGAAACCTAAGTTTAATTCTTAATAACATCTACGATTAATTTATGTGCTTTGTAGAGTGGAGGATATCAAGAGATGCAATAACATGGTCATTGAAGGAAATTTCAAGGAAGCACAAGCTACATAACCTTGAAAACTAACTTGAGCAGGTACTTTAGCATTATGTTATACCATCATCTAAATATTTACCCATACATTATTATTTTAGGAAGAAAACCGCTTTGCAAACTATTACTTGTCCTGGAGGTTTATTCAATTCATCGATATCAATCAAGTCTTTATGTGTGCATGTGTGCTTAGAAATCAAAACGTTATAACTAGGTATTATTGAAAATAGCTAAGAGGGCCATTATACTATAGGATGGCACAACACCTGTAAAATGCGATCAAAAGCTGCTGGCAATGGACTGTCATCAGAGTTGTCCCATCAAACAAAACAGGCAAATATTAGAACTGATTCAATTTTATGAATAAATAAAGTTAAAAAATAATTCCTAAGTATTTTATAATAGAAAAACAATGAATCAAACATAACTGATAAAAGTATTTGAATCCTTCAAATAGTTTTTGCTTCATCATTAAATAAAGTATTAATATCAATAGATAAGACAGAAACCTAACTGTGTCATTTCCAGTAGGTAAGGAATGCTAAATTAAATGGTGAAACTAAAGTTGGAGAGAGTTAAAACAAGGGATTTTCTTAGGAACTTGGAACACATGATTAACCTTACGTACAAACGGGGTGTGGAACAAGCACCAACAAGCAATTGCCAATTGACACTCTTCTAATGGCATTGGAATTCACCTTAAATGAAAGTGATGAGATAGGTAATTACCCTACTCCTGCTCCTCTGTTTTTGCCATTAATTGCCTTAGTTGATCATCTAAACCTCCCTTTTTCATTCATTTCAACCTATTTTCATACATTATTGTCATCCTTCAGGAAATACATATTAATGCTTGGTTTTCCTGATAAATAAATAAGTTTTGTTCAATTCAAGAATATATTACATGAATTCATGTGGGAGAATTGTTAGTAGTTTTGATTGTAGGAACAGGTTGAAGCCATTGTCCGTCTGTGCTAAACATATCGAAGCTTGGCGAATTCCTAGTTAATTGCACTATCCTACAATGTGTTGTTGAATCACTTAGTAACAATGGATAAGTTGATGCAAGGTTTGGTCCTGCATTGACAAATTCGAAATTGTTGATGGAGTTTGCAGCAATAACATGGGAACCTAAAGCTATAACCTTTTTCAAAAGGCATTAGAGAACCCAACAAAGAGTTTAGGAATCTTGGAACTTTCACAAGGGCAATGTTGGGTTGCTACCACCTTTTGAGGAAAAAACCTCTCCATGATTTCCTCAACTTGTTGTAAAGAAGATTTCTAAGAGAGAGAGGGGAAAAGTTTTTGTTATTTAGATGACTTTTTAAAAATTGGGCAACAGCCCAAGAACATCTTTCCTTTGAAGAATTTGTATAAAAGCATGAACAAGAGAATCATTTGGGTTCGCTTGGATTTTGAATGGAAAGAAGTCAATTTGATACTGTTATCATTACGTCTTTGTTTTTTTATTGAGTTAGTTCAGAGATCATTCGGCAAGGCTGCAAAACAGGGGCCCACTCTAGCAGCACACAGCTGAAACGATCTCTGCTAGTTGCTATTTGTCCTAGAGTTTTATCTATTTCTGCAATCTCAAGTTATCATTCCAGTTTCTACAAGTGTGCTTAGATAGATTGAATCCTACACATGTGATTAGATAGATTTAATTCTGCAACTTTGTTTCTGTAAGTGTGCTTAGATAGATTTAATTCTGCAAGTTTGCTTAGATCAAGTTACTTCTGCAACTTCATTTCTGCAAGTGTGCTTAGATACATTTCAATCCCACAATTTTAATTCATGTTGGGCGCATAGATAACTTTACCTATGCATAGATAACTTTAAAAAAAGACATCCAATGTTATTTCCAGCCTTGCCAAAAAGAATCTGATGCTAATTTGGAGCACCAAAATCAAGTTTTTATTGCAGATTTAAACAAGCAGCATGTGTGTTCTCCTATGGCAAGGTTGGAGGTGCATTCTCAGCCATGTTTCTCCACATCGAATACTGGTTTAGATACAGACTTGGGGTAGCAAACAGAGTTAATTCTTGCTGGTATGAGGCAGCATGATGTGTCCTCTCCTAAGACACACTTTGAGCTCCATTTTAAAGCCTTTGAAGAAGAGTTTGCTGAAAATACAAGTGACAAGATCAATGAAGATCATAAGCAAGCAAGTGATGAAATTGAAGCCCTTGTTGAAGAGTCATTCCCCATTGAAGAGCATGTTCAAGGCATGGTTGTTCAAGCCATGGTTCATGCATCTCCTCATTCTCCTTATGGTGATGAGGATTTGATGAGCCTTCCTCTCTCCTTGGCCCTTGATGATCAATCTTTTGAAGATGATAGGTTTGAATATCTTTTTGCTAATGAGGATGATTGCCATGTGTTATCCACTAATTCTGCACTTAGTGGATTTCCAGTGAGCTACCAGTTATGGAACATGATGCATGTTCGTTTCCAGAGTTCAGAAGTTCAGTGTGTTCTAGAGTTAGCTTGTTTTGGCTAACCTTTTTTATTTTTTTGTTGAAATGACCATGCTCCATGGGGTTGTAATAAAGTGTGCTAGTAGGGGGGTCTTGAGTGGCTCGGTTCCCTTAGACTTAACAATCAAATAGGGTATTCCAAGGATTTTTTTTCCTTGTCAATTATTTCTTTGCCTTTAGCTGACTTATAATCGATGAGCTTTTCTTCTGCTACCTCCAAAACTGGAATGCCCAAATTAGGTGGTTAGGCCTTGGGGGGTCATTAGAGTCCAACATCAAAATATGAACCTACTAGACACTATTGGTATGTTCTATGGTCATTTCCTAGGTCCCAGGATGTGTTGAAAAAATGTTGAAATTTTTTTTTATCGGACGTCCCTAGATTTTTTATTTTTTATTTTTAACTATAGAAAAATAATTAAAATTTTCAATTAATTAAACCATTTTTCCTAAGGTTTAATTGAAAATTTTCAAAATGTAATAATTAAGTGGTCTGGGGGTGGATATTGGCAAATAAAGACTTGTTTTTCTAAGCCAAAACACTCATTTAACCCCTAGACACACTTGTCCTAAGTTTCGGACGATTATTTTGCACTTAATTGAATATTTCCTCAAAATCAATAAATGTGGAATATTTAATTAAAATAATCATTAAATTATTAAATGGAGATAAATAAAAAAACTCCCCAAAATAAACCCATTTAAATAAAGTAAAGGGCTAATTAGCTCGGCAAAAAGCATCTGGGAAGATTCCAATCAAGTCCTAACTGATCTGAGTCAATATCAGAGTGTTGCAGTGAACTTCACCTTGGGATTTGCGCCTCTCTCCATGCATGGACGTTTTTCCTTCTTTGGCACATTTTTATTGGTTGGTGATGTTTCCAAGATGAGTAGGGTGGGCGCCTTACCTAGGTGGAGGCCACCTCACCCTAATCACATCTACCAGGCTTCAGTTCTACTCCAAATCAACTTCCGGAGCTTCAGTCAGTTAGGGTTGCGCCACCTTAATCTCTCCTTGATGCTTACGCTAGGGTTTATGAGCCCTCTCTTCTCCCTTCTTGTATAAATAGGGGTCCTTCTTCCTCATTGTAGACAGATGGAAGGAACCTTTGCTCATTTAACTTGTAATTGTTTATATTTTTATGAATAAAGTTGAGACTTTGGAGGTCAGACCAATGGTGCAAGAACTCTCATTATTGTGAATGTTTGATTAAATAACGAAAGTGATATCTGCTTCGCTCTTTTTCCTTTTATGCAAGTATTGATTATCTAGCTAAGAAGATTATATGCTAATCCATAGAATAGACATTTGAAGATTCAATTTCTTTATTTATGAATAGTTATCTAAGATCTAAGAGTTGCATGTTGTAGTTCGTTATACGTCTGCACTTTTGATTTTATTTAACCTACCATACTAAATCTAATCACTTGTTCGAAGGGTTCTTTAGCTGTGCAGATCACCAAGATTGGAGTAAGATTGGAGCTCGGTTGCATCTTGTCTTCTTCACCACATATTTTGGATCTAACGTTTCTTGTTTTTTCAGGCGTCCACCTCCTTAATCTTGATCAAACTTGGGTTTGAGTTCCTTCTCTTTCCTTCTTCAAAACTACAAATCTTTTTCTCTTTTGGTTACTTTATTGTTACAAGTAAAAGCAAATCTAAAATGTTTATCATTCTTTTTACTTGCAATAGGATTATATCTAAAATATTTCAAGTTTTCATCTCTAGATATTGGATCTAAATCACAAGTTACTTTCGTACTTAAAAGTCCAAATTTTTCCCATTTTTACAAGTACCAAAGTAGTGTATTTTTGAAGTATTAACCCACTAATTTGGCATTGTAAGCTTGCTGGATTTTAGCAGGTATATGAAAAAAGAGAAGGATATGTTGCCAATTTTTTGAGTCTTAGGCCACCCGGAGCACCCATACTCAATCCTACCTCCCCCTCCAACATTCCCCTGCTTTGCCAAGCGGTTTTAGAGCCTTTTTGACCTCTTTTTCAAGGATCAAAAGTCACCCTTTCTTTTTTAAGCATTGTAACAAGTTCATAAAGAATAAGTGGGATAAAAGCTCCCACACCCCACTTCCCCCATTTGGGGGAAGCCTGTATCGTCCTTGTTTCTGCTTTTTTCCTTTTACTTTTTTTTTCATGCATAATAATTGTTTAGAGTAGATTAGTCTTTTCTGCTTTCATAAAAAAGAAAATAAAACTTTGTTAGTGTAGTTTTATTTCAGTCTTACTGCTTTTGATTAATTGTTAAAAGAAAAGAAAAAACCTAAAGCCTCTTGAATCTCACTGAAAAGTGGATCAAGAGCACTCTCTATTGGAGAGGATTTATTTCATTTGTCTAGTTTAACTGCTTTTATTTATCATATTGTTAAATAAAAAAGGAACAAAAAATCTCTTGAATCTCACCGAAAGGTGGATCAAGAGTGCTCTCTGTCGGAGAGTTTACTTTCTAGTTTAATTCTTTTACTTTTTCAGCATAGTTTGCTTCTTTTGTTCATAAATCTCTTGAATCTCGCCATAAGGTAGATCAAGAGTGCTCTTTGTCGAAGAGTTGTTACAATGGTTCCACTTCATCCTCAATTAAAATCGGAATAAACCAATTTACTACACTGTGTATGCTCTACCCAGTTGGGATACCTAGAAGCAGTGTAGATTATTTAAATCCTCACATCTAAATTTATTTCAACCATAATAAAACTTTCTCCTAAAGGAAACCAACGAAAATCCGGCGTTATTCGCTGAATAATCGAAAGTGGGCAAATTCTGCCTCGGAACGCGGGAATCACTGTACCTAGATCTTGGAAGCATGGTTAGGCTACATCCTTGTTGGTGTAGTGTTGAACACCGCCTCTGGGACTTTGGGCAACCCACATGTTCTTGTTGGTGTAGATTATTTTCCGTACATATCACCAGTACCAAAAGGTATATCTTGGAGATGCCCTTCCCCTTAATAATCAACTCACCCAAAAAAATTTACAATAAAATTTACCAAGAAGCACTTGCAAAATGATCTCAAGCACTCCATCTGGCACTGGTCTTATCATTTGTTTATTATCTATATGGAGTATTGCTTTCATACATTTGTTTATCATCTATCTAAAGTATTGTTTTCATATCATGAATTCTTTACTATGAAATCGTGATTATCAAATGGTGATGAATTTTTAATTATATTGCAAGTATTGTCTGGGTTTTTTTTTTTATTGTGAGTCTTTATTTAAAACTCCTAAAAAACACCCATCCGCATCATGCATCTAATTAATATTTAAAAAACTTTTGAGCCTTAGAAACTTTCTTAGGGACTACCCCCTTGGCTTCGTTAGGAGTTTGCCTAAACGAAGGAGTCAAGATCAGGTGACAGCACCTGACTCTTTGCTTGCCCCCAAGGATGCACCTCTCCCTTCTGTCGGGAGACAGCCATTAGAAAGATTTATGGCTGACGATGTGCACATCGACAAGTAACACCATGGATACAATGATGTGTATTTCCCCCATTTTGAGGATGATATGGGTATAAGGGATATTGGAAATTTGTTGGAGAGCCCATTTATGACTCTTTTAATTAAGTGTAAATTTTCAAGACCTTGGAAAACCAATTATTGATGAGATCCCTCATGATTTGGTTCAGCAATGTTTGCTCACTATTAATGATGATATAGGGTTGCATATGGAGGCTTCTATTGCATATCAACAACCAAGTTTACCCTCTCCTTTGTGGTTAGCAAGCACTAACTTAAGTGCAGACACACTGTACGAGATGACAATGTACATGGTTTCCCACTAATCCAACCTAAAGCCTGCAATGGTCACAAGAGTATACGGGAACTGAAGCCTTGTAAATTTTAAGTGTTTTAAATCTAAATGTGAGTTTTTTAAATCACAGTGTCGATACCCTCGTTACCGAGAACATAGACGGGTTGGTTAATTTTACTTGAGGAACTGAACAAAAGTTAATAATAAAAAAATAGAAATAAAAAAAAGCGCAAATCCCCCCGGGGGGATGGGGTGTGGGCACTTGGCTGCCCACTTGCTTCTCTTTTTTACAATGATTTAGAATAAGAAATACTTGTGCTCCTTTGTAGAATAGGAAACACAAGTTTTAAATATAGGGGCCTTAGAAAAATGGCCAAAGAAAGAGTTGTAAGAAGAGGGCTCTCCGGATGGCTTGTTTCTTCGAAATTTGGCCAAAGTGCCTCTCTCTTTTATCGACTTCTTCTGCAAAACAGCAAGCAATGTTATGCTAAAAATGATGAATCAATCAATAAATATATAAAAATTTAGCATAAAAAATTTAGTACTTCGAACAATAAATTTTTGCAATTTTTTGAACAGGTACTTGAGTAAGTCTAGATCTATAAAATATTACTTTTTAAAATCAGATCTGAACCTTCAAACGCATATGTAAATCAAATTGATAAGATATTCTCTAATATATTAATGAGATTCAACTATGCACTAAGAACTAGTAACTGAAAAAAAAGTCTAAAAATTTTTGTGAGGAAAAGTGAGAGAAAGAATGCCCCGAAAGCTTGAAAACTTTGGGCAATGGAATCCTCAAGTGGAGAGCGAAGGGATTTAGATCTTCTTCATATGAACGTGGAGGTATGATGGAATCAAACAAGAACCAACACTCCTTTATGCTAGATATCCCTCCACAGTTTGAACAATGACTACACCAAAGCATTATATCCGAAAGTACCTATGCAAAAGAATAGAACGTATGTATACAAACAAGTAAAGGATACAAATCTAAGATCTATTCACATAAATAACTCAGAGAAACAAAAAAGAAACTACTTATTTATCCTCTTCTACCAATTATCATTTATCCTTCAAAGGCCGGTTAGAACAACAAAGAATGTAGCAAGAAACCGATACAGTTATACCTCTCATGCAACACCAAAAATCACCACACACTGATGCCTGACACAAGTATCCCTCCAACGCCTTTTGATTTCATTCAATAAACTCAATAAACGATTACAAGGTACAGGAGCATAAGTTCCATACAATTCCTTCCATCCAAAATGAAGAGAGAGTGCTTGCTTAAATAGAAAAACTGACAAGAGAGGGGGGACGCATCTCCTCAAGGATGCGCTAGCTCCAAGTGAGTTGGTTGTGGGTTGGAGAAAGGTTGGAATGAGTTGGATGAAGGAAAAAGGAGAAGCAACTTCCACAACTTTAAAAGCCACATCACCAAAAATCATACACATCACCCAAACTTCCATCCTTTCTTGTGATTTGTGCCCCCAAATGATGAAGTGCGCCTCCCTCTTCATGAGGAAACATCCAAACTCAAAAATCTCTCTGAAATGGCAACATCTGACTTGTCCCACTTGCTCGGGTACTTGCCAAGTCATAAAATCCACTTTTGGCAATTTTATTTTATTTTTTTAATTGCCGAAATTTTTAAATATTTCATTTTTTTTGTCTTTTTTGGGTTTTTTGAGTTATTATTAATGTTCGGGTTAAATAATTACTCGAAAACTTAGGAAAGTGGATCTAGGGGTTAAGTGGGTGCTCTAAGTTAGAAACTGACCACCCGCATGGCAAACACAACCTCCTAGCCACACTTTTATGACTTTTAACATTTTTACAATTAACTTATTAAAAATAAGCCTGTCAAAATGGAAAAATTAATTTTTGTCGGAAATTAAAAAAAAACTATGGAGGACTTAGGACATGTTCATAATGACTCAAAATAATGATTAGCATGGTAATATACATCAACACATAGGTTTTAATAACCTCCTAAGGCTTAATTACTAAGGCAATTATTCCAACTTCGGAGGTTTGGGTGAAAAACTCGAAAATTATTTATCGCTTAAAACCAATAAATAATTAACAAGGAAAAAACACCCTAGAATAATGCACTAATGAATAAGTCCTAGGAAACCAAACATTTTACATAAAGTCATCATGCTAACTCTTTTTATTACAATTCCCCATGGGGTATGAACATGCTAAAAAAAAGGCAGGGGAGGGGGAGAGGCGGGGGGGGGG
>LPNX010826788.1:254480-341864 GCA_001517045.1 Pseudotsuga menziesii
GCGGCTTGTTTAGAAATCCAACTTAGTGCAACTTATTTGTTAACAAGGGGGAAGGGAACTCCAAATATACCCGAAAGTAAGAAGAGTATGTCCGAAAACCTTATCTGATGCGGCACTACGCGAGGAATATGTGGGTTGGGTCAAAGTCTTTGAGATGTGTCCAACACTACACCAACAAGATTGTAGCTTGATAGTGTCTAGAGGTCACTACCCAGTTGTTACCGCTTCCTCTGTGAATTTTTGATGGCGACTAAGAAAGCAATAACTCCACGAAATCAAAACTTGAATTGTGCACAAAACCAAATATAAAAAAAAATGCAATTCAAATCACTCACTCAGTCACCATTGATTCCACTCTGATCTACGGTGTAGATTGGTTTGACTTTTCCAAAATAAATTTATCTTCCACATCAAATCGTAGCCATTCCTTGTTCAATCCAACGGAGGATAACCAAACCTGGCAACGTTTCCAGCTATGTTTAATTTTAACTGTGTAGGCGCCCAGGAGTTATTCACTAGGGCTTCTTCTCAAGAGCTCGATCCAGAGGTTAGGCTTCAGCCTCCTCAACGATATGGACCATTATACTGAGATCAACCGTCGACATACCATGAGTAGCTAGACGCAGAGAGTTTCAATCAAACCCAGCGAACTCCTGCGGTACTGAACTCTACAACGTTTCTGGAGATTCGTTCTCAGTCACCAATAAAATAAGTGATATAAGTCACCAAAGATCAATTGATCAGTACCACGATCAATTGTCTGGATTCCCAACAAGATTCAACATCAAAACAGGATCATGAAAACCCACAGAGTAGGACTACTCTGTTTCCTTATTCCAACAACGTTTAGGCTCTACAAACAAATAGCATCTGCCTCTATAAATAGTTCTTTATTTACCATGATTTTTGCTTCTGGTTTTCTTTCTCCCTTAATACTTCAATTTTTTTTTTTTCCATTTTCCATCAGCAATCCCATCAAAGGAAGATTGCTCTGCACTCAGGTTATACAATAAACATGAACTCTTACTCAGGTTATACAATAAACATGAACTCTTCAAACGAACGAATATTCATCACAAATTTAGCGCATTCACAAAGATGCATAAATACATACAAAGATGCATAAATACATACACAGAAAATGATAAACCTCCTTCTTTTTCCATTGACAGAACCAAACTGTACAAACTAAAAACCAATGATGATTTACCTCTGAGATTTCTTCTCAGCTACGTATGGCCTGATCTTCCGTTTACTTGGCCATCTCCTATACCTCCGTGGGCCTCCAACTCATTAACAAAACTCCCTCTATATGTGCCATCAAAATCCTAAATTAGTGTAATAGCCTATCTAAAAATAGAACTCCGAGCCTATCCTCTCTATGGCTCTTCAATTCAGTTGCTATATACATGGGATCTATTTCCAGATTTCCTTTCACTCCTTTGAGTCATTCCTCAAACTTAGGAATTAGTTACATGAGTAACATTTGTTATCACACCTATTCACATCTGGAATTTTCTACGGCTATGCTAGCTAACTATAGCAAAATCACATATTTTACAATTGATTTGCAATCACCCCTCCTTGGGCTAGTGTCATGACCTTAGGGTTTGACCAAACTTTAAAACTTTGGTTCAAGAGCTAATGCTTCTGCATCAATTTTCCACCGCAACGGATCAAATCAAGGCGTTGGATTTTTTCCTAGGGAGGTTAATTGAGATGTGAAAACTAATTAAACTAGTCACCCACATTGCTTTTGATGCATCCAACTGTTCGGTCGAATCGCAGCGGTGCAGAGCATACACAGCGGAGTCTTGTTGATTTTAAAGATTTTAAAGACTAAGTTTGTTTATTAAAAAGAAAAAATTAACCTTCAAGAATATCTTTCGGTTCAAATGAACCTCAATCGAGAAAGCTAGGAGGGGTAAATTTTAAAATGAGAAATAAAAAAAACTAAAGTACTGAAAGAAACAAAGGTTTTCTAATTAATCCTACCACGTATCTCTTTCCCCTTTTGGGTAACTCAGGAAGTCGTGGGGTAAGTATTAGTGTTAGTTTTGATTCCAATAAGATATAGAATGAAAATACAAATTAAAGTATACAACTCTGCAACAAAAACTAAACTAATCAAGCACAACACAAAAATTGACACTGACGCAGATCCTCCCTTGGGGGATGGGGAGTGGGCTCCGAAGGGCCTACTTAGAAAATTTATTACTCTCGGTTACAAAGCTTGATGAGAAATGCTCTTTGGTCCTTGTTATCTGGGATCCAAAGGCATACAAAAAATCAATAGAGAAACCACGGAAGTAGGGGGGCCCTAGGAAGCTCCGGATGGCCCAGAAATGGAGTTTTGGGCAGCCCTTCCTTCTCTTTTTTGGTGGACCTGCTAAAAACCAGCCAGCATATGTTAGTAAAATGTGCCCAAAAACACTTTGGAAGTGTCTTTGGACAACCCACAAAAATTTGGTAAAAAAGTACTAAGTTAAACTACGAAAAATGCAAAAAATTAACCAGCTTTCCTTGGGATCTTGGCTTGCTTTTTTGGGGCAGCCAATAACATTAAGCACTTAGATTGCAACATTTGACTTTAGACTTTAAAGAAAGACTATTTTATGCAAGCTAGAAATTTTCCTTAAAATGCTTTGCGAAAAATAAACTTTCTTATGCTAGATCTACTCAGAATAAAGCTTTAAGATTAGTATCTAGCAATGTACTTAAATAAATCATCCTTTGAATAATCTTTTAAAAGAAACTAATTTACTTAAGCATTTAAAAAGTAACAGGAACCAAATATAAATTTTAATTTTAAAGTTGAAGGAAAGAAGAAAGAAGAAAGTGCTCAAGCAGCGTGCCCAGATCTAAGGAATCCAGCGGTGGGAAGCGGAGAGACTATGTCTTTCTTAAAAGTGCTTGAAGAATGGTAGATTCAATCGAGATCATCCACTCCAATCAAGTTACGAAACCTGCATGACTAACAATACTTGCACAAAGGGGATTGTTACCAACTATTTTGTACAATAGTTGAACTTCCTATTGAGCCGCCAGTTATCGAGCATGATGAATGCTCATCTCCAGAGTTCAGAAGTTCAGTGTGTTCGAGAGTTAGCCGGTGTTTGGTTAAACTTATTATTTTTTGTAAAATACATGTTCATACCCCCTTGGGGAAAATGTAAGAAATGTCCTAGCATTTAATTTTTTATAAAAGGGTCGGCTTCCCGGACTTGGGCATCAAGTCAACTAGCCCAGATTGTTTTTTCCCTTGGTTATTATTGGATGTTGAACAAACGACCAATAATTTCTGAGTTTTTCACTCGCTCCTCCAAAGCTAGGGTAGTTGTCTTGATGTTTCGGCCTTGGGAGGTTATTAGAGCCTTCGTGTCAGTGTTTTTTGTCATGCTAGGCATTCCGATTGAGTCGTATGAACATGTACTAAGTCCCCCTAGAGTTTCGTTCAATTCCAAGAAAAAATAATTCTCTGTGTTTTTTAAGCCATTTTTTAATGGTTTAAATGCGAAATTTCAAAATGTAAAAAATATGTGATTTGGAGTTTGTTTTCAACATGATTGGGCTCATTTTCAAGCCTAGAGCATCGTCTTTACCTCAGGGACCACTTTCACCATCAGTCGAGTAGCCAGAGCATCCTGTGAGGCAGTATTTGGCTAAAAATGCATCAAGATGGCATTTTAATGCTAAAAATGGACATTTTGGCACTTGGTCAAATTATTTAAAAAAGTCAAAACCAAAGTCAAAATTGATTTTTTTATGGGTGGAGGTGACTTGGCATGTGGGCCATGTGAGTTACGACCCTCTTAAAATTACATGGCAAGACAAAATTTGGTTTAGAGTTTGAGATGGTGATTTATTAAAAAGAGGTGACGTGAAAATGAGATCACCCATGCTAGCGTGGAGTATAAGTGTTGAGTGAGATGGAGAGGGACCCATCCACTTAATATATTAAAAAAATTATAAACCATGTTTTAATACCATGCCGTGTCATAATGTATCCACTACCATCCCATGCGAATTGTTTGAAGCTTGAAGTATTGCATGAAAAGGGTGACGTGAGGGTAGTGGATCTCACGCTAGCTCTCAAGTGGATTTTTACCATATGCGAATTAAGGAGGCGCCATCCCTCGTGTGGCAGCCGCATCATAAATTTTAGCTCAGTCTTCATCTCTCACAGATCTCAGTCTTCAACTCAGGTTATCCCAAAGATCTCACGCATCTACACTTGGAGTCTCCATATTCGTGGGTGATATCTCCAAGGCTACAATGGGGGGCGCCTTACCAAGGTGGAGGTCACCTCCCCACTCACGCCTACCAGACTTGAAGTTTAAACTCAAAACATTGCTCCGAGTTCATGGAATCAAGGGATTTCGCCATAGCTTGGCTCTCACTTGGATGCCAATTCGAGTTAGGGTTTTGAGGTCTCTTGTTTTGTTATAAAAGGATGGCATTGCCTCCTCTTTTCACATGGATTTTTTTGGGCAAACTTACTCTACCATTTTGTAATCGTATAGCCATTGGCTTATTGAAATAACGTGACTTTGGAGGTCCATGTGGTGTTGATGCTTGTTATGGAAGTGCTTCATATATTCTAAGGTGATATTGTATTTGTTTATTGCTCATATTTCATTACTTTGATCAATTTCTTAGCTTAGAAGGCTTTCTTAAGCCCATAGGGGGGGCATTTGGGTTCAACTTGTCCATTTATGTTGGGGTTCTATGCGATTTGGAAGGAGTAGACTGTAGTTGGAAATCTTATACTCTTCTAGTCCCATTTTGCTTTACATGCAATATTTGATCAAGGTGTATTTGTGAGTAATTTCTTGTGCAGATCTAATAGGTTGAAGAGAGGATTGAGCTCGGTTGCATCTCTCACCTCTTCAAAAGACCTGCTTTCTAACATTCGTGTGCATTTCAGGATCTCCCAAAGTTGATCTCAAGCATTAGAGATTTGGCAAAGAAGTGCTAAGTTCGAAGATCCATCTCTTGTTCAAAACTTAAAACTCGGTTACTTGGTTCTTTTGTTGAGTAGTGGATCTACAAACCTATCTTTCCCACACTCCTCTTATTCTTCTTTTTTAGCTTCGTTTTTTACCTTTTTCCCCTTTGTTTTCATCCCTTTTCCTCACTGTTTGCAGCTACCTTTGTTGACTGTTCGCTACCCCATTCATCTCTATTTGGGCACCCTTTTTTACCCCATAGTTTGGGCTTTGTTACCCACTGTGTGGGATTCTTTCCAGCCTGCTGTTGGGTCATTCTCTATCCACTGTTTGGCTGCCCCTTCTATCTCTGTTTTCAGCTCTCCTTTGGCCCTTCTTCCATTTCCCTTCTTCCTTTCTTTTGCTTGTTTTTCTCTCCTTGCTTCAAAAGTTTCACAAAACAAAAAGAGTTTTGGTTAAGTTAATTTCCTTTTTTTAAGTTAGCTTCTTGATTGCATTTCTTAGATCTTAGTTTGCATTTTCACACTAGTATTAGATCTCATTTCAAAAAATTAAATTTTGCATTTAAAAAAGTGATCAAGCATATAGTTTCATTGTTAAGTTTGCATTAGATATATTTACAAAGTTAGTTTTGTTATTTGCATGTTAGCTAGTTTCCATTGTTAAGTTTAATTCTTAGATCTCATCTTTGAGACTAGACTTGGATTGCTTGTCAAGTTTCTAGGTTATACTTAGTTTAGATCTCATATTTTATTATGACAAATGCTAAGGGGTGCCTTGAGTTGGATCGTTTGTGTAGGTATTTTGAAGGAGAAAAGAGCTTGAGAAGCTTTGAAACAAAAAAGATCTAAACCAAGAAGAAAGTGAAGAAACCATAAGGATGATCCAAACCAAAAGTCATTGATCAGCTATTATCCTTTGTAATAGCTCTTAAGAGCTTGTTTCAAGTTTTTTTTTCAAGTTATTTCTCTCAAAGTCCTTCCAAGGGTTTCAAATCCCAAAGGCATTTGTACTTAATAATAGAGTCTGGTTAGTGGGGTTTTTAATTGCCCACACCCAACTTCCCCCATTTGGGGAAGTCTTGCATTGTCCTTTGAGCGGTTTGTTTCTTCTTAGCTTAGTTTATTTTTGCTAGTAGCTTAGTTTCATTTTGTTGTAGAATACTAATTGCTAGATTTGTTCATTTTGCAAGTAGTTTATTAATTGCTAGTCATTGTTTATCAATTTCGTTGAGCTATCATTTGGTTTTTTTTACAAATCTGATTGTCTCTTAAAATAAACCTAAGACTCTTGAACTTGCCATAACCCAGTCAAGAGCACTCTATGTCGGAGAGCATTCCCACTGCATTTCTTTGCATCAAGCATATAGTTTAGTTAAAGTCTCTTGCACTTCCGTCATAAGACAAAGTCAAGAGTGCTCTCTGTCGGAGAGTTGAACTGTGTGCTCCTATTTTAAAATCATTTCAACACACTTTCCCATTAAAATTTACTTCGTTGGTATCCCTCACCTAGTATGCTCTGCCAACCCTAAAAAGTTGGACTCATACTCAGAACGGTGATCGGATTTGTTAATCTTGCAAGTGATAACATAATAAAACTTTCACCCCACAACCAACGCACCGGCGTTTTCGATAAATACTCATGTAGTGGGAAAATTCCAGGTGTGGGTGTCGGGCAACCCAATCTGGACACTCGCTGGTTAAATTCTCCGAACACCTAGCTTGTGACTCCAAACAGGTCCGTCATGTGTTCGAACGGAGCCATTGAAATTATTTCCAGTTAGGTTTCCTAGACACCTTAAGTAAGATCATCTTTAAAATTTACAATAAAATAAACCAAGAACAATTTGCAAAACGTTCTTACAAACAGTGATTTTCAAGACTTGTATCTTTAGCATCTCGAAGCACTATACAATTTTTTACTCCATTTGGCACTGGTCTATTTACACTTACATGTTTTAATTCATCTGAGCCATTTGTCCTTTTGAAGTTTCTACTTGAATTTATTATCTATCTGTGGATGCTTTTATCTTTCAAGTCTTTATTATACTGCTAATCTTATATCTTGTATTGCAATGTGGATTGCCCCTTTATCTAGTGTTTATTTCATCTAAAACTGTGATCTCATCATAATAACTCCTAAACAACACCCATCCACCTCACTCCAACATCAAAAACACTTAGACACATTGAGCCATAGAAAACTCTTTGT
Source organism: Pseudotsuga menziesii (assembly GCA_001517045.1). Taxonomy (NCBI): domain Eukaryota; kingdom Viridiplantae; phylum Streptophyta; class Pinopsida; order Pinales; family Pinaceae; genus Pseudotsuga; species Pseudotsuga menziesii. Next base: position 261,641 of record LPNX010826788.1, read on the forward strand.
TGGTTTCGTTAGGAGTTAGCCTAGATGGAGGAGCTAGGAGTAGGTGACAGTACCTGGCTCTGTGCTTGTCCCCAAGGCCACACCTCTCCCACTTTCTCAAGTAAGGAGACAACTTTCATTAGATTTCTGCTGCTAGTGTGCATTCCGCAGACAACAAGGATCAAATTTGGTATTTCAACAAATGAAGATTAAGAGAGCATAAGTACAACCTAGTATAGTCTACTACTCCTAGATCTTTATAAGCAAAGAATAGTAAATGAAATCAAACTAGAATCATTTGGCATAGGATGAGGTGCTCCTGATATTTCAGAAAAGTCAAAAGGAGACCGTTTGTCTTGCTTTTTAACAACTCTGGTTACATGGCTATAAGGCTTTGACTGGCACTGACTTCTAGGTTCATGTCGACTTACAGGTCCACTCGGGATGGTCAGGAAATCTTTATCGCATGGACGAGGAAGTTGGTGAGTATCATAAAGTTGTAATAACTAGATTCATATCCATAATCATGCTCGAGATCATCCTCATACCCGTAGTCTGACCTCCATCTATTCCTTTCGTTTATTTGTCTTGTAGTTTCAATCATGTTTTTGGTTACTTCTTTCATGTGCCTCAGAAATACATCAGAATTCATTATGATTTATGGTATGCTCTAAGAACTTAAAATTAATACATTGGGTACGATCCTCAATGGAGTTGCGGGGTGAACCACACAAGTAATTCACCAATAAAAGATATGTTGTAGGGAAACATGAGGTATGTTGAACCAAGGTAGGCCTCTACCTCCCCGGCAACGACGCCAAAATGTTATCACCAACCTTGTAGTTGCCTGTGTGAGGTGGATCCAGGATGGATGGTAGAGGGGCAAGCAACTAAGGAGGTGGAACCAAGATTGCCTAGACTCCCAAATGGATGGTTGTCACGCCAATCAAGGCAGCCTTCACTTTATGTTATCTAAGTCCAAGACAACAATGGGGGAGACCCGAATCTACTCCCGATAGGAGAAATCAAACCTAGACACCATAACAGATCAAATGTAGCTTTGAGGTATGTAAGGTGCAAGGTAAATGGAAACCCTAGCTCTAGGGTTTAGGTACTAGCAACTGATGGAGATGACCACTGTCTTGGGAAACGTAACTGTGACGGGATGAGCAAGGACAGAGTTGGGCTGTCTACTACCAAGGAGACAGACTCAATGAAAGATAGGTAACTTGAGTTATCAATGAATGTTGGCAAAGAAAATGGGATTAAGGTCAATTTAGGGTTAGCGCTAGAGATAGGAGATCAGTGCCTTTCGTGCATTGGGAAATGGAGTCAGTATCAGCACAACGTTTCAGTGAACCCACCTGGGATATACCCTGATCTATGGACCCAAAAAAGGATTTGGTCCAAAAGATTCAGGTTACAGGAAAATCAGCAAAAGGAGGGCTAGCGCTAGGGTTTGGAGAGCCAGATCTGTAGATCTAGAGCCACCAAGAGACTATCAGCTCAATGTTGCAGGGGAAATGAGATCAGGATGGCCCAATCTACAAACCCAAGTTAGAAAATTGCAAGAAAGATCAGATTTGGAAAAGTCAAAATCTGATGAGGGGGACTAGGAGGCTGAAAATCAGCTTTTCAGATCTAGGGCAACCTGGCAAGAACTAGCTCAGCGTTGGGGGTGTTCTAGAGAGCTCAAGCCCTGATCTATCAGCCTATCCTGTCAGATTTCAGAAAAAGTCAATTCCAGAAAAGTCCAGTTTTCAGTGAAGGCGTTAGGGCTGTTTCAGTCAAAAACTCAGATCTAGGTCAAACTGCCATGAATCTGGACAACATTGGGGGTGATTTGGACTGTGTGGGACCCGATCTATCTGTCTGTGAAGTCAGAATTGAGAAAAAGTCACAACCCTCGCAGGTCAAATTTTCAGTGGGGGTTTATGCAGTTTTCTGGCTAAAAATCAGATCTAGGTCAAACCAACAAGGGTTTGACCAGCGTTGCAGTAGATTTGGTGAAGGGGAGGCCCAATCTATGAAACCTAGAAATGGTTTGGCCAAAGATCAGACGATTCCCAGATTTAGTGCTTTTTTAGGGTTTTTAGTATTTTAGGAGTTTTTCAGAAAAATTGAAGCAAAGCAAGGTACAATGGAATAAGATCTGAAGAGAAGAGACTTACATGTTAGATCATACCTAAAAATGCTTGTAGAAGTCTTTAACAGTGATGATCTTTGCTATCCCGATCAATTCTGGAAGATCCCAATGATTTCTATGAAGGATGCAAACCACAAGCCACCAATGCGCCCCCTATCATGCATGAGCAAACGTCGACAATATCAGATTTGCCAATACGAGATAAAGAAACCAAATGCTACAAGAAAGTAAAACGAAATAATCATAGATCACAATGAAACTAATGAAAACCCCCTGATCCAAGACGAAGAAAACCGAGCGAGTTGAGGTCCCCCTTCAAAAACACTCCAGCCAAAACGCTCTCCTGTAGGAAAAACAATGATAGCAGAAAAATATAGATCTCACATGAATTTCCACAATGCTAGGAAGAAGAAGACTATCCAATCACCATTTGAGAACATCAGATGCAAAGTAGATCCAGAAAATTTCCACAAAAAAAAGTCTTTCTATTATTCAGATCCAAGAGCCAAAGACTCCTTACAAATGAAAAGCTCTCTCCTTTAAATAGAAATGAGAGAACCACAATCATAACCGAATCCTAACTACTTTCAAAATGAGTGGCTAAGATTAAAAGATAAAATATTCTAATCAATGGCTGAGATGAGTTCAACATAAAATACATCGATCAATATAACCATAAAGTACCAAAGTGGACTAAAACACCCAACAAGAGGGTACCCCACTCAACAAGAAATAAATGAAGCACATGGTGGGTCCATGGAGTGTTGACTAACTCCCTCTGGGTGTCCCCATGGCACAATAAAATAATATAATATTTTAATTCTTTGACTTTGTGCCTCCTTGAGGAAATCATTAGCCTCCCAAAAGCTCTAGAAAATAATATAAAATGCCTAAAAAATAGGTGTGGGCCCAATCAGGTGCTGCAACTGCTGGAGAAGGTGTGGAGGACATCACTCTCATCATCATGACTCATCCCATGTCATTTCCATCAATAACCATTTAATCATTTTTTAATCTGCCTTGGGAAACGTGAACCTGCCAAAACAGCCTCCTAGGGTGCCTGCGTTGTCAAATTGAACCCACCAGGCTCTCTGGGATGGGGGTATTATGGTACAAACAAGTGGTTGCACCCCTATGTTCCATACAATGCCCTAGGAGATCCAAATAAAACATCGCCCTGCTCAGACACATCATCATGTGAAGCAAAACTGCATCAGAAAGGTAAAATGAGCCTGATCATCTCTGCAAGTGCCCGAAACTGAAAATAAACTGTCTCATTAGACTCAGAGAGTCCAAATCCTTCTAGGGTGTATACTCATACCCCTCTCAGGTCTCTACCTGATCATCAACCATATGCAACAGACAATATAACCATCTGTAAATGATCTGATATCAATAATATAACTCAGACTATCATCCACCTGCTGCAAGTGCTACAAGGCTAAGACATGCTCTACAAATCATTTAAGCAACAATCACAACAAGTAGCAATCATTTCACTGGCGGTACATCAACCAAATACATATATAAGGCTTTATTTATTATTACTCAGACTACACTTTCAGGACTATACTCACTCCATAGTTGTAGTCAATTTGCTAGTGAAGGGTGAAGGATGAAATTTACCAGGCTAGGGCAAAGGATGACTTCCTACTTAACATCATGACACTTTGGATATGGAAAGGAAAAACTCCTTAAAACCAATGTCGGAAAAACAACAACACAAGGAATGGCAGTGCCTCACAAATGGTCGAGTTGTTTAGAGAGTGCTTATTCAACTTAGGCATCATGACTACATCAAACTTGATCCAGTTTCATTAGGATCACCAATTTTATTTCCATGGCCTTTTTGGCCTATATGACCCTTTGGGACTTCACCAGTGCTTAAAAGCACAGCTAATCGCAGCTTTCATCCGAGACATATTTATTTTATAAGGTCAGCAATATTTGGATATAGCATATTTTTAACCATTGCTTTTTTGGACCTTTTCTTATACCCTTTAAGGGGTATTTTAGCATTTCATTGCTCTTGCTCTTTTTCACATATGTTAAGAAACACAGTTTTAGCATTTTCATTTTCCATGGGCGCATATATAATATTTCCAATGCAGGTAGTACATGAGCTTTCAGTTTTAGCCAACAACATCTCAAGTGACCAGGGGGGGTTTTGCACAGTGCCAAACATCGGGACAACCGACCAGAATGATTTAGGCATACAATCCAACTCACCAAAGGCAAGTTCTGTCACCAACTCAAAGCCGAGACACAATATAAATAGGGAGGCTTGTCCAACAAAGGTTCTAGCAGGGAAAAGGATCCTCCATGCCATAAGTCAAGGAGTAAGTCGGGTTGAAAACTAAACTAGCAAGTAATGGATGGGTGGAGATAGTGAATGATGAAGCCAACACTAGCAAGCCAAAACAATGGTGGGAATGACTACCTCTATTCTCTCTAAGAAAGGTAAACCAATGAGTATAGATCAAGAACTTCCAAGTCTAAGTAGGGACATCCATACATAATACAAAATACATCCAAGTCCATATAATTATGACCACCAGATCATGACACCACATGTTAATACATGTCACAAAAATGAGTATAAGAGCAATGATAACCATAACACAATATAAAAAGCTGAGTCATAATCATGCAATATAATCCATCTGAAACGTCATCTGTCCAATGAAAAAGCACTGATATAAAATTGGGCATCAATAACTGCTCTGTAATGACTAAATGGCTACATCGGTCCTCAAATCTGAGTGTCCTGAGACTCAGTCCTGACATGGGAGAGTACAATAGTCCACTAATACAATAATGATCCGTCAAAACTGCTCATCTCAGCATCTCATATGTAAGAGATCTGGCTGAAAAAAATGTACTGTATCTGAAAAATAGAATATGATAGCCTGGCTACTATATATGTGATAACAAGACTCTTGGAGGTTAATTTTTCTTTTTAATAAACAAACGTAGTTTCTAAAATCTTTAGAATCAACAAGACTTCATTGTGTATGCTCTACACCGCTAGGGTTCGACTGAACAATTGGTTGCATCAAAAGCAACGTGGGTGACTAGTCTAATTAGTTTCATTTCTCAATTTAACATCCCCATGCGAAAATCCAACGCCTTGATTTGATCCGTTGCGGTGGAAGAATTAACAAAGGAAGCGGGAACAACTAGGTAGTGACCTCGAGATACTGCCAGGCTACACTCTGTTGCCGCCTAATTCGTACCTTGGGTAACGTGGCAAAAATCTTCAAGCCACTGGGTGCGACCTTGGGGATGTTGCCGCCTTTCACACACCTAGGGGGGACGTGGAAGAAATATTCAAGCCACTCGGTGTGTCCTTTAGGGCAAGTCTCAAGTTAAGGTTGTCACCTTGTTATTGACTCTTCCATTTAGGAAAACTCCTAACGAAGCCAAGGGGGGTAGACCCTAAAAGAGTTGATAAGGATGATTAGGTTTTAGTAGTGATGGATTTGGATGAGTACGTTTTTTAAGAGTTTTTAGTCAATAATGGAAAACAAGAGATTTGAAAGATAAACTGATTACAACAACATAAATAGCACAAGGAATTATAAAATTACTCCACTCATAAATCATGCAGATAGAAACGATAATGACCAATGCCGAATTAAAATGGCGTTGTAAGATTTTTGCGTGCTGAAAAATGTTGAAGTAGATGTTTTGCAATTGCCTCTTGGTAAATTTTAAGTAAATGTGAAAAATGAGTGAATTAACTTAGGGGGAAGGGAACTCCAAATATACTTAAAGGTACGAGGAGTATGTCCAAAACCCTTAACTAATACGGCTACCTGAAGGAATATGTAGGCTAGTTGGAGTCTTTGAAACGTTGTTCAACACTACACTGGCAAGGGTGTAGCCTAACTGTGTCTCGAGGTCACTGCCCAGTTGTTCCTGCTTCCTTTGGGTAATTTCCCACCGCAACGGCTTAATTCGAGGTGTTAGATTTTCTCCAGGGGAGGTTTTTTGAAATGTGAGAACTAATTATTCTAATCACCCACATTGCTTTTGATGCAACCGATTGATCGGACAAACCATAGCCAGTGCAGAGCATACACAACGGAGTCTTGTAAAGTTTTAATATTTTTAAAGCGTTCTGTTCTTTGTTAAAAAGAAAACCCTCTAGGAATCTCTTTCGGTCCAAATGGACCTCAATCGAGAAAGCGAGGAGGGGTTTATTTTTTTTTTAAAACAAAGGCTTGCAAATAAAGACAAAAAATGAAAGAAAAACTCCACGGATTATTTAATTAGTCCTACCACACATCTCTTTCCCCTTTCGAGTTAGTCGGGAAGTGGTGGGGTAAGTAGTATTATTACTTTGAATTAAAGAGTATGGAATGCTTGTAATGACGATTCAAAGTATACAGTACTACAAGAAACAACTAAACTAAATCAAAAGTAAAAAATGCAACAAAAAAAATACAGATTCCCCCCGAGGGGATGGGGAGTGGGCTCGAAAGAACCTTCTCGGAAAGATCTTTTATTAACTCGGTTACAACGCTTGCTTGGAAAATTCTGCTTGGTTTTTATAGTAAACGAATCCAAGGGTTTACAAAAAAGTTCCAAAAGTGGTAGCAACCGGAGGGGGCACCTCTTGGGGAGCTCCGGATGGCCCAAACTTTGATTTTTGGGCAGCGTATCCTCCTCTTTTTGGACAGATCTGCTAAAAACCAGCAAGAAAAGTTTGTGGAAAGTGCCCAAAAACACTTTGGAAGTGCTTTGGACAACGAAAAAAATTACCGAAAAATTTCTAAGTTAAACAGTTTAAAAAATTGCAAAAAAAAACCAAGGAAAGCAAGCTTTCCTTGGGATCTTGGCTTGCCTTTTGGGCAGCCAATATGATTTGCACTTTTATGCTAGATGTAACTTTAAGATTTGAAAGGAGAACTATTTCATGCAAATTATAAATTTTATTAAAAATGCCTTGCAAAAAATTGATTCCTCTTAGGCCAGATCTATTTTTAAATGAATGAGAAATGCCAATGCTTGCTAAATCTGATCTATTTAAAACTTGAGAACTACATCGAAGTACAAGATTTATGTTTTAAGAGCATAGATCTAAGTAAACAAGTTGGGTAACAAAGGGGGAAAGTTGATTTTTAAAGGGAGAAAAACAAAAGAAAGAGTACGTTGTCGCGAGGGAATTCGCTTTGAAACAACTTTGTAGTGAGATGCCGAGGGACTATGTCTTTCGTATTTGCTTTGAAATGGGGTAGAATCAAGCTAGATCCACACCATTTTGAAGCTAGGAAACCTAAAACTCAACCAAAACTTAACACACATGTAAGATCTTGAAAACATATACAAAGAGAGCTTAATAACGCATGAAAATAAAGTTATTAACATGCAATGTTTGACCTCTAAGCATACATGATAATATAGAAACTAAAGTAAACTTACTTTCAATTTCTATTCCTACCATTTTAAAGAAACCTTCATAGGCAAGATCTAAACCACGAATAATGCATAAAAACTGGAAAAATACAGTTTTACCTCAATAATGCATGACAATTTCAATGCACACAAAAGAGCACACCACCACTAGCCTCCAAAGCTTTTCTTTCATTCCAAGTAAAATAACAATAGCATACAGATTACAACAGCATGCGCTCTCTTACTCCAAACCCAACTAGTTTGTGAGAGAGGCAGAGGCTTTATTTATAGCCAAAGCAAAGCCCTAGGGGGCTACCAACACTGAAGATACACACGAAGTCACACTGAGCTTAACTGAGTCAATCTGAGTTGAAGTGAAGAGGGACTGAGTTCAAATGCAAAGTTGATTGACACCTCGCTCAGTTAACTCATAATCACAGCCAACACAGTCCGGCACCCACCATTCTTCACCAACCGCTAGCTTGGCGTCATCCTCTCCTTCACGCGTGAGTTCATGAGATTGGTGACGTGGGTGATGTCACCCAACACATGATTCGCTAGCTTCCATAGTAATAAAACAAAGATTAAATCACAACAAAGTTTGAAATATACCCAAGCTTCAAAGTTAAACCGAGGTCCACCACCAAACCTAACTCACACAAGTCTCACATGTCATTAAGAGTTGTTGACGTCACCTTCCACATGATTTGCTAGCATGGGGAAAAACCAAGGTTTAATAAACCAACACTTTAAAAAATACCAAGCATTAAACTTTGAAAGGGGTGGACCCCTCCTTCCACCTCACGCGAGCTCCAAAACTATTCACGTGAAGAGATAAACCATGTTGTAGCATGGTCCCCTTTTAAACCAAAGTTTGATATTTTCAAACAAATTCATGTTGAAGAGGATCGTAAGTTTAATGGGGGCAACCATGCCACATCACCCCATACAATTATACTTTAAATTTTTCACCTTTTCAAACTTTGACCATGGTGCCAAATTGGTGTAATTTAGCATGAAAATGTCATTCTGACGCATCTTTAGCTGAATAATGCTCCATGGGGTGTTCTAGCTCCCCGACTGATGTGGAAAGTGGTTCTTGTGGTAAAGTGGACGCTCTGAGTGTGAAAACGAGTGTCTCCACGTCAGAAACAAACTCTGTATCTGACTTTTATTACATTTAAAAAAAAAAAAATTAAACCATTAAAAAATGGCTTAAAAACGAAATATATATATATATTCTCAGAAATTGAGGAAACTCTAGCGGGGCCTAGTACATGTCCATACGACTCAATTTCAATGCCTAGCATGTTGAAGAACACTAAGACGAAGGCTCTAATAATCTCCTAAGGCCGAAACACCAAGATGACTACCCCAACTTTGGAGGTGTGAGTGAAAAACTCAGAAATTATTAGTCGTTTGTTCAACAACCAATAANCTCTGTGCTAGTCAGCTTGATGCTTAAGTCTGGAAAGTCGAGTCTTTTATAAAAAAAATAAATGCTAAGACATTTTTTACAATTTCTCCAAGGGGGTATGAACATGTGTTGCAAAAAAAATTCAAACAGACTCCCAAAAAAAGGCTGGAGGACTTCTGAACTCTGATCATGAACAAGTGTACTTATTCTACTTCGTCGGTTCGCTTGGAAAAACCACCAAGTACAACTTAGGTGGTAACAGGGGGCAAGCTCAAGCCAAGTGTTGTCACCTGATACTCAGCTCCTCCGTCTAGGCCAACTCCCAGTGAAGCCAAGAGGGGTGGACCCTAATGAAAATAAATCTAAGGCTGTTTCTAACTATGAAAGCTTGAAACACATATTTTTTTGGAGTTTTAATATATAAAATGAAATTAGAGATTACCAATCACTGCAAATAGGATTTACTTTAACAACCCTTAGTCAAAAACTAGATACACAATATTGAAGACACATTTGCCGAATTAACTTATGCAAAACATAATAGAATAGATCAGTGCCATAATGAAAAGAATGCTTTGCAAATGGTGGGTTGCTAGTGTAGTCTTAGTGAAAGTATTGTAGTGTCTTAGTTGGTAAATTTTAGATTATTAGATGAACTGATTAAGAAGTGGGTAAATTCTTGGTTGATTTTATTAATGTGGTGTTAATCTGGATTATTAGCAGGGAGAGAGATTCTCGATATACCGTGAAGGTACAGGGAATATGTCCAGACTCAAAGTGTGGTAGCACACAAGGAAATGTGGGTTGAATGGAGTCACAAGGGGATGTGCAACACTACACCAACAAGGATGTAGCCTAACGGGACCCCACAGTCGCTTTTTAGTAGTTCCTGCTTCCTCTGTACAATTTCCCCACACGAAGCAAAACACAACACTAGATTTTCGTTGTTCAGGGAGATTGGTTAAAAGTTAAACTAATTACTAGTCACCTAAACCCTTTTTTGATACAACCAACTGATCAGACAAAGCTGCAGTGGAAGTAGAGCATACAAGGATGAAGGCCTTGTAAATTTTAAATATTTTTTTAACAAGGTTTTTCTGATTAAAAAGTGTAAATCCCAAGAACCTCTTTCCAGATTCAGTACTCGGGCAAGCCCTTATCCACGAACCTATACTCGGGAAAGAAAGGGGGTTTATTTTAAACTCACGAATGCGAAAAAGAAATAAAGTTTTCTAATTATTGCGCTGTTCAAATATTTTCCTTTTTGGTACTTTGGTATAGTGCAATGGGTTAGTATTCAAATTATTTTTGCAAATAAAACTTGAAATGTAAACTGAAATAGTGAAGGAAAGAACGAACTACACCAACAACATGAAACCATGAAAATAGACACCTACGCGAATCCCCCCCAGGGGGATGGGGACCGGGCTCTGATGAGCCTACTCAAGCCGTATTTTCTTTTTACAATAATGCAAAAGGAAATGCACTTTGGTCCTCAAATCGCGATCCAAAGGCTTACAATAACATGAAAAATTGAATTTTTTTATAAAGGGGAGCTCTGTTAGTCTTCTTTCACTTCAATTTTTCGATTTTTTGGCAGCACCTCCTCCTCCTTTTTTGTAAAACCTTCAAAAACAGCAAGCAAGTATTTATTAAATGTGCCCAAAAACACTTTAAGAATGTTAAAAAAAAAATTTAAAAATTCCAAAAATAAAAATAAAAATTTTCTAAGTAAAACAGTTAAAACTAGCTAAAAAGTAACTGAGAAAGTAAGCTAAAAAGTTGCTTTCTCGGGGTCTTTGTTTTCCTCTTAGGGATGACAAACAAATATGAGCACTAAATTGCTAGATATGAAAATAAAATAAAATACTAACTTATAGGTTAAGTCAATTGTTTTTTACTAGAAAATTGACTGAAACAAGAAATCTAGTATCCTAGATCTAAACTTTGAAAAGATAAAACTTTGCAAAACTTAGTTATATCTACAAAACAAAAGCATTCAAGATTTGTAAATATGAAATTATCTTAGATCTAGAATTGTTTTTCTTTTAAAACCACGGAACCGGAACGATATTTATAAAAATGGAGAAGGAAAGCAAGGAGAACGCTTAGAGAGAAGAGTGTCCTTGAAGCTTTAATGTGGTATGCTGAGGAACTCTTTATATGCAACAAAAAAGTATTAGAAATAAGAAGAAGATGATCGATCAAACAAGATCTTTCATGTATCCCATCACGACAACCTGCAAATCACACACTTGTGCACACACGATCAAATGTAAGAGCATAAATATTATTAAATCAAAGTAAAGCATCCATAGACAAATGAAGCATTCACAACAATCATCAAATATATATTCTCAAAAGTTTAAACCATTAAACAAAATAGTTAAACTTTGTTACCAAATCTGAAACAAACCTTTCAATGAACTACAAATATTTCAATGCATGCATAAATCTTTCATATACATATTACCTCCATACTGGAAGAAAAAACATTCACTCCACCAAGGTACAACACAGTCTAGACCTCCAAAGTCTCTTTTATTTCTCAGATAAGCAAATATTACAAGCAACAGGCTCTTCCCACTACATTCCAACCAGTTTGAATGGGGAGAGCACAACTTTATTTATAGCTAGAAGAGGCCAAGAAGGGCGCTAGCTAACACTGGAGATGAGGGGGAGTCAACTAGAGAGAAGGAGAGCTTGTCTTGAGTTTGAACTGCAGCAAAGGAGGAGTGGTAGGTGCCACCTCCCAAGAGGGGCACCACCTCTCAACCTAATAACTCACCACACCATACATCATGCAACATCTCATCCCTCACGTCAATCCTAGAGAGAGGGTGTAATCTCAAGCCTAGATGAACTCGCAGACAATCCCTTTAACACTGAAGTTGATGCATCAATCAAGGAGATGTCCTGCCTTAAATCAGGGAAGCCAATAGAAACTGATTTCAATCAAATCGGACAAGAATCCACTGATTTAGGAATTTGGATATTCTCTCCAATTTAATTAATCATTGAATTAATTAATTGATTTCTTTTTATTTTTAGGAGATTTTTTACTTAAGTGATAAATTAATCACTTAAAACTTAGGAAAAGTGGGTTAAGGGGTACAACGGCTGCTATGAGTTAGAAAACGAGCACTCCCATGGAAAAATCCAACCTATAACCACACTTTTATTACAACCATAATTTTCTCAATTGAACTATTAAAAAATAGCCTAAGTTTACGGGAAAAATTATTTATCTCAAAACATGAAATAAAACCTAGGGGGACCTAGCAAATGTCCATATGACTCAATAATAATGTCTAGCATGTTCATATACATTGACCCATGAACTTTAATAACCTCCTAAGGCCTAGCCATCAAGACGACCATTCCACCTTTGGAGGAGCGGTGAAAAACTTGAAAATTATAAGTCGTTTATTCATCAACATATAATTAACAAGGAAAAAACACTTTGGAATACCCGAATTGATGTTTAAGTTCTTTACAAAAAATACTTGCTAGCACATCTTTTACAATTTCCATGCAGGGTATGAACATGTGGTAAAAAAGTCAAAAAAAAGGGGCCTTGGAAGGCTTCAATGGACTTTTGAACTCGTGAATTTGAATAATGATTTCTTCATCTTCGGCGGCCCACTAAAATTCCAACTAGATGGAACCTAGTCGGTAACACACTCTTGTTGGTGTAGTGTTGGACATGTTTCAGAGACTCCGACCCAACCCACATATTCCTTAGGTGGAGCCACATCGGATAAGGGTTTTGGACATACTCCTCGTACCTTAGGGTATGTTTGGAGTTCCCTTCCCCCTAATTTAATTCACTCATTTTCCACACCGATTTAAAACTTACCAAGAGACAATTGCAAAACATCTACTTCAACATTCTCAGCACATACAAATCTTGTGAGTCCATTTTAATTCAACACTGATCTTTATCGTTTCTATCTGCATAATTTATGAGTTCAATAATTTATTTACAATTTCTTGTGCTATTTATGCTACTGTAATCAATTCATCTTAGAAATCTCTTGTTCCATTATTGATTAAAACTCCTAAAAAACTTACTCATCTAAACCATCACCACTAAAGCCTAATCAACCTTAGTAAATCTTAGGGTATACCCCCCTTGGCTTCGTTAGGAGTTGGACTAAACGAAAGCGTCAAGAACAAGGTGACAACCTTGACTCAAGACTTTCCCCCAAGGAGACACCCAATGGCTTGAAGATTTCTGCCATGTCCCCCCCAGGTGTGTGAAAGGCAGGGACGCTACCCACACTAAAGATAGAGTGGGAGTTGATTTGAGTCTAACTGAGTTGTAGTGAGTTGGAGTGAAGTGGAACTGGAGAGGCAAATTCTCCTCTCTCCACCAAACTCCAACCACCCACTCTTCAAAGGCCACATCACCCAAACGCTAATCCTCATGAGGTTGGTGTCACATTCTTCACACGCACGAATCTTCTACCAACCATTCGCATCTCTTCATAACAAAAGATATGATATATCACAAACCCAAAGTTTAATATTAAACTTCTTGTTGAAAGGGGTCCACCCCTCCACCTAACGCAACCTTCACATTGGCTCAAATACTTATGGTTGGCGTCACCTTTATTAGAACCATTCATTACCTCCCAAAATTTTAAACCAAAGTTCAAAACTTTCACATGGAAAGGGTCGCATACTTATGGGGGACCCATGCCATGTCATTTCCCCACATTTTTTAAATTGATTTTGACTTTTTCAACCTTGTCTTTTTGTGTCAATTTGATGCATTTTAGCATTAAAATGTCGTTTTGATGCTCCTTTAGCGAAATAATGTCCCACGGGATGTTTTCGCTGCCCAAAACACATGACAAGTGGCATCTGAGGTAAAGAGGACGCTCTGAGTGTGAAAACGAGCTTCCCCACACCAAAAATGGACTCTGAAGTCTGAACCCATCAATTATTACATTTTAAAGTTTTTTAATTAAACCATTAAAAAATGGCCTAATTTACAAAAAAAAACATTTTTCTCGGAAATAGACGAAACTCTAGGGGGACCTAGTAGATGTCCATACGACTCAACTCGAATGCCTAGCATGTTTATAAACACTAACACAGAGGCTCTAATAACCTCCTAAGGCCTAACCACCAAGACGTCTACCCTAACTTTCGAGTTGTGAGTGAAAAACTCAGAACTTATTAGTCGTTTGTTCAACAACCAATAATAACTAAGGGAAAAAACGCTATGGGCTAGTTGACTTGATGATTAACTCTAGGAAGCCGAGCCTTTTATAAAAATTGACCATACTAGCACATTTTTTACAATTTCCCAAGGGGAGTATGAACATGTGTCACAAAAAAGTTTGAAAAATTTCCCAGAAAAAGCTTGGCGGACTTCTGAACTTTGAAGAATGAACAAGTATACTTGTTCTACTTTGCCTGGTCACTTGAAAAATCCACCAAGTACAACTTAGGTGGTAACATGTAGCAAATTGTTTTAAAGTTGCAGGTTGCTAAGATTGGAGAGTGGGATTCTAGGGTTAGATGCCCCACTTCTTCAAATTGAAGAACAAAGAACAATCTTTCCTCTTGTTGTCGCTCCTGACCGACGTGCGTGTGTCAAAGCCCAAAATTAGGCACATCGGCCCGATGGAAACTATGAAAAAGAGCAACCATTGGCACCACACTCCTCTCTTCCTCGCTTCAGGTTGGCTCTTCTCCAACTCAAAGGGGGCATCCCTAATGTTAAGATCACCAAGGCAAAAAACAATGGTGGAAAAGGTGAATAGAAGAGGCTGCCTTAAAGAAATGGTTGTAGCATAAGGTAAATTGAATGGTTGATGGAAAGAGGGAGAGATCAAACCTCACTAATGGACCAGTGCCGATATACCTAAAAGGAGAAATGGATTCAAGGGAGAACCCACAAGGGTCGTGTTGCAAAGGCGCAGCTACTAGATCTTCTTCCTTCTAATTGCAGAAGATGCGCTATGCAAACAAGGGAGATACTATACAATCAAACTTGATTAAGTGTAAACATCAATACCCATGTATGCACACTCAAAAAGGGAAAAGGCTAGCAACTATTAGGATTTCCACATTCCAATGGGATGGTAGCACCTGTTTATGGTCTCCGACGCAAACATAGAAAGGAAAGAAAGCCTCTAGCAACAATCGCTCATTCACACAAGTTTATGCCACACACCATAGAGAGTACTCAACTGAACAATCATAAAATCCAAAACAATATTTCTTCTATTAAGCCCTCAAGAAAAATCCTCCAAGTTTTTCCCTCCATACAAAGAAAGAGGCTATCCTCTTTATAAGGTCCAAAACCTCCTATTTCTATTCAAAAAAGATAGAATAAAATAATAATAAAATAAAAAGGTTAAAGTGAATCCTAGATGCACTTTTTCCTCACCTAGAAAATACATTACTAAATCAAATTTATTAAAGGAACTCAGACTTTAACTATTCGTGCCAATCCAAAATTGGCAACCCAAGAATGGAACCATTCCGATATTAGCCGCTCCAATACCAACAAAGTCAACTGTATGCACATGGCTGCCAATAACTCATGGCTTGGCACTCCGAGAATAAAATGATGCGGTGCTGAAAAATTCCATGCGATCAGTGCATATCTCCATACCACTGCCAGCTGATGAAAACGACCACCAGCGTAGTCGGTTGTTGACTTAGAGTTTTGGCAATTTATGTAACCAATAGACACCAGCATTTAGAGTCCAACTCTCAATCGGCTTCCAGAAGAAACATGGAGCCAAAACGGTGAACTGGTTTGTCAATCTACTGTTGTGGAATTTTATCGTTTGCCAGGAGATGCGCTATGCAGTTGAGGACGAGATTTATTTGCCGAAACTCAGGCTGTCAATAACTCAGCATGGCAGTCGAGGAAGAATTTGATGCATTGCTGCTAACTCCACGTATCGCCCAGAATGCCCTGAAATGACCGTAAGTGGATGAATTCGAGCCAGGTGTATGAACTCCATAACAGATAAATGGCGATGGTTGATGGCATGTCACAAAACGTGAAGTTTGACCATGAAATCAGCCATCAAAGTAAACGCGGGTCCAATCTAAAATTCATAATTTGACTGACAAAGGAATTCGGGCCAAGCTCCATGCCTCGGCTTCCAAGGAACTGCGTGAGTATCCATGAGTCGACTTGTTCTGTTGTCGTGGCAATAAACTCCATTTTGATCTGTAGGCGGAAACTCATGATCAAAATCTCGGTGCCTTGAAATTAAAATGGTGACAACGACCACCATTCTTCGAAACTGGCATCTTCAGCAGATCTAAAACTTAGGCTGATTTGGAGACGCTAATAGTGATGGTGTTCAATGTTGATTCTAGGATGAATTCCTTCTCAAAGCTATGATATTTTGGATGTCGGCATGCTCTGTTGCACTCTACACGAGGAGGGAACTTAGTGTTTCAATCCCTGAGCTCCCAACAATTTACAGGTTATGACGAAAGCCGCGATAGGTCGTGGTTGAATGCAACATCCTTTTGAATTCAGATTCCCAACCAAATGCCAACCTCCACAACTTCACAATTTGGTTGTTACGGGAACTACGAGCCAAGCCATAATGGTGAAGGCGGTTGTCACAAAAATAGAAATTGTGGACCTGCAAACGTATTTCTAGAGGCCACAATTAGTTGAAAGTCAACTGACGGCTTCATTATCATATTTCCCTGTGGCTGTCAATGGATAAAATTCCTTTTTGTATTCAGCTTCCTCACAATACATGGGTTTCCAATTGGCGTTTTGATAGAGTCAATGCATATTGCATCGGGCCTCATTTCTCTATGTATAAGACTTGACCACTGTTGACTGAAACCTCACGTATATACAGAAATTCAAACGCAAAACTGAATCTGTTCTCCTTTTGCTTTAGGCTGTGTGCTAGCAAATCAACTCTCTCTGTAGTGCTTGTCTCCCTCTTTGTGTGATCGGGCACACTATAAAACTTTGAGTTCTCCAGCAACCCGCTTCTTCAAAACATGACCTGTTACAAATATTAAAACCTTTGGCTTCATCATGGTTGAAAAGCTCAACATATAATACTCTGATATAATACTCTGTTTCGGAGACGTTTGAGCATTTTCCTCATTCATGATCTTCAGTTTGTTTTAATTGATGAGATCTAGAGTATTTGATTGTTCCTCAATTCTGCTGCCTTAAAAATCCTGCGTGTAATACTGGATTGTATCCTGAAAGCGATAAAAAGGCTGCTCCTTTTGTGATGCTGGATATCCTGAAACATATTAGTGAGTGTATGTGATTTCAAACCAGCTCTGAAAAATACGTTACCATCTGGGTGGTAACACCTCCTTTTTTTGACATAATTTTTGCATTTTTCTTTATCTCTATTTGCATTTTCAAGTTTAGTTTAAATCTTCATTTCACAAGTTATTTGAAGTTATTGTTTCCATCATTTTTATTGCAAATCTTGTGCAATTTTTTAAGCTTTGATGCAAGGTGTCCCAAAGTGATTTTGGGCATCTTTCACTACTTTTTCCTTGTTTTTTTGCTGGTTTTTCGTTTTGCAAGGGCAGGTTATGCCAAAATTTGGTTTAAAAAGAGTGCAAAAAATTTCTAACCAAAACTACTTTGAGGTCCATTTCTTTGAGGATTCATTTCCCTTCTCATTCTCTCATATTCTTTAAAAATATGGGGCTGAAATTTCTGTAATTGGAACAAGTCCAAGAGAGTCTCTTGGACTTGATTCTTTGTTTGATTTCCAAAGTTATATTTGAGGTTTGTTTTTAGCCAACCCTTGCATGCAACGGAGGTAGGGCTTGCCCACCCTTGCATTGCAAGTGAAGAGGGGCTAGGGCTTGCTATTTTCTATTATTTACTTTTGATTGCTTTCCCCATCTCTTCGGTAGGAAGAGAGTTGTGTGGCTAGGTTAGCATTTGTTAATCTTTGAAATTTTCCATGTATTGCATGCAAAGGAAGTTGGGCTTGCCCACCCTTGCATAGCAATTGAAGAATGGATAGAATAATTTGTTTTCTTTTTACAAGTTTATTTTTTGCCCCACCCTTTCCATTAGTAAAGTGGGTTGTGAGGCTAGTGTTAGTTCATAATATTTCTTCAAGTTATTCTTTTCTGCCCACACCTTGCAAGTGAGTTGCCTTTGCCAACTTTGCAATATTGTGTTGGCTAGTCTAATTAAATATCTTTAAAGTTCTTTTATTCTTTATTCAAGCAAATAATTATTACCCCAATCTTTGCCCTATATTCACTCCCCTTGTCGGTTGGTCTGACCCTGGGTGACAACAAAAAGAGAAGATTTGAGTTGGCTAGATTAACAGACACCCAACTTTTATCTTGATAAGAAATTGAGAAAACAAATGTTGACCTATTGAGCTAGAGGGGTAGAGGTTGCTGGAAGCCTCGTGGCACTTAGTGTCCTCCTGTTGAGCACCCAACAATTTTTGGGATTGACTGGCGGAGCTAGAAGAAAACCTTATGTTCTCTTGTTGAACACCCAACAATCTCTCTCAATTCGAAAGAGATAAGTGTGTGGGTAGTCACACTAGTTAGGATTTGCAAGTCTTGTTTCACACATTAATTCCCCTAAGCTAAAGTGAGACTTAAAACGAACTAAAATTTACATGACCATTTGCAAAACATTGCTCTCTTGTTTCATTCTCAATTTTTCTTTCAAACCATTTTTAGTTCAAGTTATTTACATTTTCAGATCAAGTTACATTTCAGGGTTACATTTTATTTATTTAATGGAAGTTGAGCTAATGTTACTATTTCATTGAATGTTCTAAATGTCCGTGATTCATTTCATTACAAGTTCTTAATCTATCTATTGTTTTAATTTGACAAGCATGGATTATTGACTCCAAAACCCATTAGTTAAGGCATTGGAATTGTGAGATTAATTTGTTGCATTCTTTAACTTTGTATAGATCATTTGCAAAGGGCTTGCCTGTCATTGAAAATTGTTGTATCTTTGCATGATTGTTTGGCAATGAACAACCTTAATAAATTTTAACTCCTAATTATAATCTTTAAGAAATTTAGTAAGTATAGACTTCCCCCCTTGACCTTTTGGGAGTTGGGTCTAAACAGAGGAGTTAGGAATCGAGGTGACATCGGGTTCTAAACTCATAGTTGCCCTCAAGAACACACCTAGCGGTTGGGAGACTTTTATGTGTTAAGTATGTTTTAGGCGGCAACAAAACCCTACCAATTTGAAGTGTTAACAAAGTAAAGTCACCATCACTAATTTTAAAGTCAATCAAACAGGGAAAAGTTGGAATCAACATCGACGGAATTGTTTAGCATTTGAAAATCAAGTTTGAGTTTGATGGTCAATAGTTTCATTGACAAGTGGTGATCAAATTCAAATGGAGTTGAATATCATCAACCCATTATTAGTAATAACATCGGTAGTAACTTGTTGATATCTACAGATAACCATTGTGGATTTCTCTAAATGGGATGGCTTGGGATTGATTTTGGTTGAGAACTTTCTGAAAGGTATAAGGTTGTTACAGTGATGCTCATTGCATAAACAATGTTATTGTATCCATCCCCATTTTATGTTTAATGAAATATTTAAAAGAGTAAACAGTTTTGTCCCTATACATTCTTTGTGTTTGAATGAGTGGATGCCATTGATGTGATTTAATTCATGTCTAATACCACACAGTGGTCTTGGTTGCATTTTTCTTTTTTGCATAACTCATGAATGAAGATTTGTAGGAAAATGGAGCAACCTTAAAAATGTTCTAAACATTAATTTGGTCCCATGAGTAGCCTTCCTACTCCAATGGGAAGTAGGAAACCAAGAAGGTAGCAACAATCAACTTGTTCAATTTCAACCCTTTGTTTCAAGTTAACCAACTTACATTCTGTAAGGTAACTAAGTAGCTCTATGTTTGACAGCAGAGAACAAATACAAACCCATATTTGCATATACATTTATTCATGATATATCAAGTTTGGGAATTTAATAGTATAACTACAGTTCTTAATGTGATATACAGATGAGAAAATGGGAGCTATAATGAAGTTATCATGTTGCACACGCATAACAAAATGGCATAATTTTTATATGACCAATTACATTAGATCATGGACATTAACATAAGCAAAAAAAATCTTGGGAATTCAACTGTTCATGTGGAAAGATGCTCAATGTGCTTACCCTAGAAGCCAAGGACAAAAAACACTAGATTTGCTTTAGATTTTCATTTATCTTTTACCTGTCACGATATGTTGGGAAAATTCCAAAAACAACTCGTAATATCTCCAAATCATCAAGTCTAACACCCTGCAAAGAGAACATGTGCATTGATACTAAAGTCATTAGAAAACAGCAATTATTAGAAAAATCATGCAAGGAAAACAATGAAAAAAAAATCAATATTGTCTACTTAAGCAATATCTTACCGCCAATTTTGACATGGGGGCCACTTGTTTTTCCCACACATTCAGCACGGGTTACAGGTTGATGGAGCAATGGATGGCCTAGGTTCCTTGATGCTATATTTTTGCTTCATGTTGTAATGATGTCCTAGTGTTGATGATTCCCTAGCACCTGGATGTTCATTATACATTTGGGCTAGCAGCTATGGGATATGTCTTTTCATGATATAGTGCCTATGGATGATTATGATGTTGCTTTTCACTCACGCGTCACTTGTTCATGACACATAGATTATCTCTTTGTGGAGTGCCTTGGAATGGGTGGTTTGAAGTAGCACTTTGATGGCATGGATTATCTCTTGGCATGCTCTTTGGATTTGATGGTGTTGGGAGGTTCTTCTAGGAGAGCATCCTAACCTTTGGGTATGATATAATATCTTCATGACATATACTATCATGTCTAGTGGAGAGCTCTATCTTATTGAGGATGATTTATCATGTTTTGATAATATGGATTGGTTCTCCTCGGAGCGCCCTTATCTCTTGTCACTTGGATGGCTTATGTGGATGGTATAGATCCCATTTCTTGAGGAGTGTTCTTCATCCTTGACACATGGATGGCATCATAACACTTTTGGATCTCATATTTGGTTGAGCACCCCCCTTGTCTCTCCTATGGCACGTGTGGTGGCATTCTAGTGGTTTGTAGATGGGATCATCCCCTTCATGGATTGGTTATCTATTATGGACACATGGTTCTTGAGGTTGATAACTTATTTGTTGATTGATGGTCGGCTTCTTTCAAGGACCTATTTTCCACATTGGGTCTTCAGCCTTTAGAGGTGGCGTCCTAGGCTAAAGGACTATTGTTGGCATGTGGACATCATCTAAAGCCTTTTTGAGGGGCATCCTAGCTTTGGGAGCAGTTAAATTTTGATAGAGTGCCTAAATTTGTGCCATCTCAACATCATTAGATGCAAAGTGGTCGTGAGACCTTTTAATAGTGTTTATAATAGAAGATCCGATGAATATTGAGAAAGTTAGAAATTCCAAAACTGTCATTTAAAGAGTCGCACACTATTTTTTTTCCACGTGCCTTTTGAAGGCTTTTCATTGAGATCATTCACCTTATTTAAGGAAGCACTCTGCCTTTTCATACCTTTTTCTTGGAGTGCTACCTTTGGAGAGCCTTTGAAAGATAGTTTTGTTTTCTTCTTGTCATCATTCACCCTCAGTTAATGGATGCATGTTACAACCGTATCCGGTTGTAATCAGGTAGCCCGTATCCGGGTTAAGGAGGAAGATGTTCCATCTTCGGAATAATAATGTATAAATATAATAAGTGAATGGATGATTCATTACAATGGATATGGCCGCCTTAAATATGGCTTGGCCATCAAATATTGAAGAGACACTTCTCTTCATAAACTATATTTAATATTATTAATTACGATTACTAATGATTACCTATTTATTTACTATTTTATTGTTGTAACATTGCCTTCTCCTTAGGAAACCTTTATCCTCAAAGCTTAGATTATTGTTGTCATCTTTTCATTCTCGTTTTGTGTTGAAACAACATCATTACTTCCTTTATGTCTTTTGTTTTAAAACTTGTATTAGGTATGTGTTTGGTCTTTGCGTGATAGTTTGTCAACTTCTCTTCACTTGTAACCTGAATTTGTACTCCATTTCATTTATTATTGTTGTCCCATTTTCCATGTACATGAATACAAGGAATATTTTTGTGACTAGACATATCAATCCTACAAAATGAAGGGTATTTATGGTCCTTCATTGCTTAAAAGATTGCTATTGGATGTGTAATATTCATCATCGACCATTTTAATACCATCTTTGTTCTTGGTTCAAGTTTTTGATGATTGTGTTTATGTTCATACTTTGTTTTAAAAATCACTTGTCCCACGATACTTAGGATGTCATCGTGTAATGTTTCCCTTTTATTATCCTTACGATTTATCTCGAGAAGTGATGTCTCCTGGTTCTTCTCATACTCGAAGTCGCCAAATAGTGTTACATTTAGGTTTCTATAGGGTGGTAGAACAATTAAGGTAGAAGATGAATCTAAAATATCTGATTTCTTTGACTTGAATTCCTTTGCATACTGTAGTATCCATCATTTGTCATTGTATTGATCGTCATTATTATCAACAACATTGGCTTGACTCTTATTATGATCTTGGTTGAGCTCATTTTTATCAAATATATTATTGGTATTTTGGTCATCTCTAAGATATTTTGTCTCCTTGTCTTGTTTATTGTCTTGATCGACTTTGTTGCTCTCATTTTTGTTGACATATCGGTCCAACATATCTAAGCTGCAGCTTCCATTATTGTATTATGGTTCTGTGTCATGATGCTCAGGTTCTGTGCCATGGTTCTTACGTTCTGTGTCATTGCGCTCATCTTGTCATCTAACCTTTTTTGTTTCTCGTTCATGATGTCTAGTTTGTCATCAAGTCTTCTTTCTAGAACTAGAACAACTTCATCTTTGATTTCTTTCTTAAGTGTTGCCTTGCTATTTTTCATTTCTTCCCTTCCAATTTTTTTGGTTCGCGAAGAGGGCCTTGATGCCCTTCTCCAAATTTTCAATTTGGTCTTTTAACTCAGTTGTCATGCTTCTTAGGTGTTGGGGTGAATAATTGGACCCAATTTTTGCTTTATATGGGGTGAATGGTGCTTAATATTCAATGGAAAAACAATAATAATAATATAATTATTATTTTTTTAAATGACAACTTTTTTTTTTGGTAAATACAGTAATTACATTAAAAAAGAAGTAAGGCCTTCTTCAAACCAGTTACAAGGTACAAAATCAACATTTCCATCTTTAACAGAGTTGATATAGAACGGTAGTAGTAATACTATACTTCCTAACTCCATACTTCCTTACTTCCCAACCCACAGACACAAAACTTCCTTGCTTCCCAACCCACAGACACAAAACTTCCTGGCTTCCCCACCCACAGACTCAATTCTTAAAGAGAAGTGACCAGCCAAAAGCTTAGTCCTTGCCATACTAGTCCCCAACATAACAGTCAAAACCCACAGTCTCATTCCCAAAATATTTTGGACACTCTAAAGGTGCATATTTCAGACCAATGTCACTGCATGCAAGCTTCATCCATCAACTTAGAAAATCTAGAGTGTCAAAAACGCTGACTAATATTTCAAAGCCAGGCTTCCGAACTGTCATAAGCTTGATTATATCAACTACAACAATGGATCATAATATCTGGAAATACCGATAAAGCTGCCAAAGATCACATCCCTATGAACAGACCATATTGATGCAGGGAAAACCAGAGTAAAGCGAGAAGAAACATCTCTAAGATCATAAAAAGCCGCATAAAAAGAACCAGGTGCAAAGAGATAAGTCCCCATACTTCAAACTTATAACAAAATATAAGATAAAGCCTGAGCAAAGTGCTGAGAAGAACCAGGACAACCTGGTTTTGTTGCACCAGAGCTCGAAGAAGCAGGATACTGAAAACCCAAGCACGCAGTCAGGAAATCAATTTTGTCTTCAACCCGTTTAACTGAAACTTCCAAAGACTGGATCAACTCAGAGAAAGCAGTCTGCCAAGAATTAGGAGATGAATTGTCCAAATTAGGAGACTATCGATCCCATTCAACTCTACCCACCAAGTTTTTCATAACCCAGAATAGCGCGACAAATTTTTCATAAAGACTCGTCCGCCCAACAGTGTGGCCAGGATCCAAAATCCATTCCTGCGCCTTCTTAGCTTCCTCTTTTAGTTTTTGGGAGTCGAGTTCATCCCAAAGCCTCCGCTCCGTTGCAGTAATATGATTTTGAATATCCTGAGGGAGTTCCAATTCAAAAATACGGGACTACCTTAAAGCCTTACGTTGCATACGGGAAGCTACTTTGGACGAGTCTGATAGAGAATGCTCCCTTTTCCCCTTTCCTTTATCACTCATCTTGATAAACCAGAGATTCCTAGTCGAACCACGAATAAAACACTCACAACAATAACTCTCAAAAAGACTTGATGAGCAGCTAATAAAAGTTCTGCCACCCTGCATCAGAATATATAACCTCATATAGGAGTGCGAAATGATGAACATGATCTGCGGATTAAATTCACAATCCCTCACACAAGTCCTTTGAACAGACTCACAATTAATTTCTTTCATCTGATCCTCAGAGCCTAGTACAAAATACGTACCAACAACCGTCACATATATGAAAAAATATGCCCAAACCATCATATTTAAAAACACATCAAGTCAGAAATTAAAAACAAAGATTACACCTATCAAGTGGCACGTGCTTAGAGAGAATATAAACCTGTTTTAATAATTATCCTGGCCTTCCATCTGGACGCTAGTACAATCACTAGAGATAAGATCTTGACACCGGGATTGAGCGGTCATATCTGAAAGCATATTCCAAGCTTGTGCTCTAAAAGGCTGACACGCACCAACCCCCATGTTAGCCAAGAAATCCATCATCTTGTTGTCGTTCTGACGAACATGTGTAAAACTAACAGCTTTCCCCTGAATGAGACCCAAGTGAAGAGTTGCAATACGAATCTCCAAGCGCCAAGAAGATGAAACTTTAGAGCTTTGAGAACCATTATGAAGTTTAGAGGCAAGGTGAATAACCATCTGTGAATCTCCCTCCACTATGATTGGTTCGTGAAAATTTTCCAAGACCCATTCTAACCCTTGGATCAATCCTTCAATCGCTGCTGCATTGTTGGATTCAATACCCAGGAAACCATAGCCATAACCAAGCATTTTACCTCTGTTATTACGAAGAATAAACCATATTTCGCCTTCCCAGGATTGCCCTTAGAGGCTTCGTCAAAATTTAGTTTCAGAAAGCCATTTGGAGGAGGATTCCAACAATCAGGGCTTGGATCAAACGAATGAGATTTCTGGTCAGGCTGAAGAGAAGTATCATAATTATCCAGACCCCAGCCTGCCAGAATCTTCCTTTCCATCCCTGTTAACTCGAAGTCTTTTATATCCCAGTTAGTCAGAGAGATGGTTTCCTTCAATTTGGACCTCAGACATTGCCATACATTAAAGAGAGAAGAAGTTTTAGAGCGGAAAATTCTAGTATTACGTTCATTCCAAACAGCCCACAGCAAAAAATTTGGAAAAATTTCCCAAAGTCGATTCAAGATTTGACTTTGGAACGGGTTCTTAGGCCAATGAAGTAGGGTTCCCACTGGGTTCTGCTTAATTCGAGCTAAACGACGGAACAGAGCTGCACCATGATCCCATAGAGCTATTGAAAAAGAACAGACATCCAAAAGATGCATAGATGTTTCCTCCGCTTGTTTGCAGAGAGGGCACTGGTAAGGGCCATACATCCCTCGTCTTTTCAAATTTTCCCCGGTTAGAATTCTTTTATGCATAACAAGCCAACAGAAAATAGTAATTTTTGGCCATAATTTTTTCCCCCAAAGAGAATTCCAAGATGAAATAGCTGGGCTTTTAGAGGTCCGAAAGAGAAGGATATATGCCTCTTTGAGAGAAAATTCCCCTTTCAGTCCATAACCCCAACGAAGCTTATCCTTACCTTTCTGTCTTCGAATACATCTCAGATTGAGCTCTTCCTTTAGCCATGAACATTCCTGAGAAGGACCTAGGCGATCCAACCAACTCTGAGTTACCCATGACCGGGAGAAAGAACCTAAAAGCTGAAACCCCCAAAGGTCAACAACTTTGCATAGATTTCTGTTGATAGAGGCTTCTTGGAGCTTTGGATACTGCCCCGATCGCTCCAACGGAGGTAGT
Source organism: Pseudotsuga menziesii (assembly GCA_001517045.1). Lineage (NCBI taxonomy): Eukaryota > Viridiplantae > Streptophyta > Pinopsida > Pinales > Pinaceae > Pseudotsuga > Pseudotsuga menziesii. Next base: position 287,773 of record LPNX010826788.1, read on the forward strand.
TGTTGCCAAGCGTCCTCCCAGAAGTGCGCAAATTGACCATCACATATTTCCCAGAAACCATGCTGTTGAATTATACTATGACCTCCCCAAGCTATTTTCCAAATGTGAGAGCCAGCTTTTTCTTTAGAAAACCTAATTAATTCCTGACAATCCCAATGGGGAGCATATTTGGCTACCCATAATTTAGCCCATGGTTCCTGAGAGTGAGTAAGCCAACGCCACCAAAGCTTAGCTCCCGCTTATAACCCTGCTATTTTCGAATCTCTTAGCACTAGACCCCCCTAAGATTTTGGTTTGCAGACACTATCCCAGTTGACCATAGCCCATTTATGAGGATCCTAAGTACCACTCCATAAAAACTTCCTTTGGATGTTTCTCAAATCCCGAAGAACAGATTTAGGCGCCAGCATAGTTGAGAACATACAAGTAGGCAAAGCTTGAAACACGGATTTAACAAGAACCAAACGGCTCGACAAGTTCAGAGATTTCAAAGTCCAATTACTCAATCGCTTCTTGACTTTATCCACTTGTTCAATCCAGGAACTCTTCCTTAATTGAATATTTATAAGAGGAGTTCCCAAAAAAGTAGTCGGAAGAAAACCTTCAGAGAAACCTAGGATACGAATAATATTTCGACGAGTAATACTAGGAGTATTAAAGAAAAAAACCTGGGATTTTTGCGCATTGACTTCCAAACCAGAGCCATTACCAAACTGATCCAAGCACTTCCGAAAGCTGGAGGCTTCCTGGACAGAGGGATATCCCATAAGCATAGTATCATCAACAAACTGTTGGTGAGAATGACTAGCCCCATCTGGAGTTCCACGTAAACCTCTTATAGAATTGGCATCCTTTGCAGCAGAAATAGATCGTCCCAGACCTTCAGCCATAAGAATAAACAGAAAAGGAGATAGAGGATCCCCTTGACGGATACCACAAGTTCGAGTTATGATGCGTGAAGGAACCCCATTAACTAAAATTGAGAAAAAGGCCGATGAGATCAAATTCATAATCCAATTAACCCAGGCCATACTAAAACCAAATGCTACCAACATTTTCCTGATAAATTGCCAGTTAAGTTTATCATACGCTTTGGCAATGTCAAGCTTAACTAACATACCCGGCATCTTTTTTAGTTTGATGGAGTGTAAGATTTCATGTACAAGAATAGTCCCATCTAAAATCTGACGCCTCTCCACAAACCCCAATTGCTCTGATGAGATTAGAGAAGGCAAAATAGGTTTTAAACGATTAGCAATTACCTTGGTTATAATTTTATAAATCACATTACAAAGGCTGATAGGATGGAATTTATTAGGTGAATCAGCACCCTCATTTTTAGGAATAAAAGTTAAAAAAGTAGCATTTAAGGTTGGAGAATACGCCCAGAAACTCGAGATTGTTCTACAATATTCCAAACATCAATTTTAATCATCTCCCAAAAGTGATGAAAGAAGTTAACAGTAAAACCATCCGGGCCAGCCGAGGTACCTGTTATCACATATATAGTAGCCGGGCTACCATATTTTATTTTTCAGAAACAGTATACTTTTCAGCCAGATCTCTTACATATGAAATGCTGAGATGAGCATTTTTTATGGATCATGATTATATTTGTGGACTATTGAACTCTCCCATGTCAAGACTAAGTCTCAGGACACTCAAATTTGAGGACCGATGTAGCCATTTATGTTATTTCAGAGCAGTAGTGGATGCCCAGTGTTATATTAGTACTTTCTCATTGGATAGATGGTGTTTCAGATGGATTATATTGCATGAATATGACTCAACATTTTATATTGTGTTATGGTTATTATTGCTCTTATATTGATTCTTGTGACATCTATTGACTTGTGGTATCATGATCTGGCGGTCATAATTATATGGACTTGGTTGTATCTTATACTATGTATTGATGTCCTTACTCTAACTTTGAAGTTCTTGACCTATACTCATTGGTTTTGCCCTCCTTATGGAGCATAGATGTAGTCATTCCCACCATTGTTTTGGCTTGCTAGTGTTGGCTCCATCATTTCATTGTCTTCACCCATCCATTACCTTCCAGTTTAATTTTCAGCCTGACTGACTTCTTGACTTGTGGCATGGAGGACCTTTTTCCCCGCTAGAACCTTTGTTGAACAAGCCTCCCTGTTTATATTGTGTCTCGGCTCTGAGTTGGTGACAAAGCTTGCTTTTGGTAAGTTGGATAGTATGCCTAAATCATTATGGTCGGTTGTCCCGATATTTGGCACTGTGCAGAACTCCCCCTAAGTCACTTGAGATGTTGTTGGCTAAAACTGAAAGCTCATGTACTACTTGTATTGAAATATTGAATATGTGCCCATGGAAATTGAAAATGTAAAACTGTGTTCCTTAACATATGTAAAAAGGGCAAGAGCATTCAAGTGCTAAAAAATACTCCTTGAAGATTATAAGAAAAGGTCTAAAAAGCAATAGTTAAAAATATGCTATATCAAAAATTGCTGACCTTATTAAAAATAAATATGTCCCGAATGAAAGCTGCGATTACCTGTGCTTTTAAGCACTGGTGAAGTCCCAAAAGGGTCATATAGGCCAAAAAGGCCATGGAATAAAATGTGGTCCTAATGAACTTGGATCAAGATTGATGTAGACATGATGCCTAAGTTGAATAAGCACTCTTTAAACAACTCACCCATCTGTGAGGCACTGCCATTCCTTGTGTTGTTGTTTGTCCAGCATTGGTTATAGTGAGTTTTACCTTTCCTTGTCCAAAGTGTCATGATGTTGAGTAGGAAGTCATCATTTGCCTTAGCCTTGTCATTTTCACCCTTCACCCTTCACTAGCAAATTGACTACAGCTATGAAATGAGTATAGTCTTGAAAGTGTAAGTCTAAGTAATAATAAATAAAGCCTTATATATATGTATGTATTTGTTGATGTACCGCCAGTGAAATGAATGCTACTTGTTGAGATTGTTACTTGAATGAGTTGTAGAGAATGGTTTAACCTTTTAACACTTGCAGCAGATGGATGTATTATGAGTTATTATTGGTGTCTGATTATTCACAGATGGTTGTCTTGTTTATTAGGTATGATTGATGATCAGATAGAGACCTATGAGGGGCATGAGTATACACCTTAGATGGTTTGGGACTCTCTGAGTCCAATGAGGCAATTTATTTCTAGTTCTGGGCACTTACAGATGTGATCAAGCTCACTTTGCCTTTCTGATGCAGTTTTTCTTCACAGATTGATATTTTTGAGCAGGGAGATGTTTCAATTGGATCTCTTAGGGCGTTGTAGGGGCATAGGGGGGTGCAGCCACTTGTTTGTACCATTGTACCCCCATCCCAAAGAGCCTGGTGGGCTCAGATTGACAACGCAGACACCCTAGGAGGCTGTTTTGACAGGATCATGTTTCTCAAGGCAGATTAAAAAATGATTAAATGGCTATTGAAGAAATCAATTTGGGTTACAGAGGCAAGGAAATGACATGGGATGAGTCATAATGATGAGAGTGATGACCTCCACACCTTCTCTAGTAGATGCAGCTCCTGATTGGTCCCACACATATTTTTTGGGCATTTTTTATTATTTTCTGGAGTTCTTTTTGGAGGCTCACAATTTCCTCGAGGCACAAAAGTCAAAGAATTAAATTGTTATATTATTTATTGTGCCATGGGGACACCCAAATGGAGCTAGTCAAACACTCCTTCGACCCACCACGTGCTTTCATTTATTTCTTGTTGAATGGGTTACCTTTATTTGGGTGGTTTAAATCCGCTTTGGTAAATTATGGTTATATTGATCCATGTGTTGTATGTTGAGCTCATCTCAACCATTGATTAGAACATTTCATCTTTTAATCTTAGCCGCTCGTTTTGAAAGTGGTTAGGATTTGGTTATGATAAAGGTTCTCTCATTTCTATTTAAAGGAGAGAGCTTCTCATTTGTAAGGGGTCTTTGGCTCTCGGATCTGAATAATAGAAAGACTTTTTCTGTGGAAACTTTCTGGATTTGCTTTGCATCTGATGTGCTCAAATGGTGATTAGCTTGTCTTCAGCTTACTAGCATCGTGGAAATTCTCGTGAGATCTATTTTTTTCGTGGCTATCATCGTTTTGTCTACAGGAGGGCGTTTTGGCTGGAGCGTTTTTGTAGGGGGGCCTCAACTCGCTCGGTTCTCTTCGTCTTGGATCAAGGGGTTTTCATTAGTTTCATTGCGATCTATGATTACTTCATTTTACTATCTTGTAGCATTCAGTTTCTTTATTTTGTATGTGCAAATCTGATATGGTTGACGTTTGCTCATGCAGGGTAGGGGGCGCTTTGATGGCTTGGAGCCTGCATATGCCATAGAAATCACGGGGATCTTCCAGCATTGATCGGGATAGCTAGGATCATCACTGTTATAGACTTCTACAAGGTTATCTAGGTAAGATCCACAGGTAAGTTCTTTTTTTATGATCTTATTCCATTGTACCTTGCTGAAATTTAACTGTTTTTCTAAAAACACCTAAACCATAAAAACCTTAAAAATCAAATAATCAGGGAACCGTCTGATCTTTTGCCAAACCATTTCTGAGTTTCATAGATTGGGCCTCCCCCTAACTAAATCAACTGGAATGCTGGTCAAATTCCTCATAGATTGACCTAGATCTGATTTTTCAGCAGAAAACTGCATAACCCCCCACTGAAAAAATTGACCTGCTAGGGTTTTGAGTTTTTCTGATTTCTGACTTCATAGACGGATAGATCGGGTCTTGGGCAGTCCAAATCAACCCCAACGCTGTAAAGAGGCTCAACAGATTGACTGGGATCTAAAAAATAGACTGAAACTGCCCTAGCGCCCTCACTGAAAATTGGCCTTTCCCAGAAGTAGGTTTTTTTGAAATCTGACATGATAGGCTGATAAATCGGGTCCCAAGCATCCCAGAACACCCTCAACGCTGTGCTAATTCATCCTGATTTGCCCTAGATCTGAAAAAATCAGTTTTCGGCCTCCTAGCCTCATGATCAGATTTTGACTTTTCTAGATCTGATTTTCTTGCTGTTTTCCTAATTTGGGCTTGTAGATCAAGTCTCCCTGATCTCTTCTCACAACGCTGAGCCATCAGCCTTCCGGGACCCCCCTAAAGCCTCAGATTTGTCTTCCTAGGTCTTAGTGCTAGCTATCTACTAAGCTGGGTTTCCTGTACCTTGGCTTTTCTAAACCAATTGCTTTCTGGTTTCGTAGATCAAGGTGTTTCCCAAGTGGGTTTCCTGAAACATTGTCTTATTGCTCACTCCATTGCCCAATGCATACAAAGCAATAATCTCCAAGCTAGCGCTGCCCTTAGGCTCTTAGCCTTTGTCATCTACAAACATTCACTGACAGCTCAAACAGCTTTTACTTTGTCTGATTTCTAGATACTGGATAGTCCCAACTCTATTCGTGCTCGCCCTGTCATAGTTACATTTCCCAAGACAGTTGCTAGTACCTAAACCCTAGAGCTAGGGTTCCCACTCACCTTGCACCTTAAGTGCCCTGAAGCCCCATCTGATCTTCTTCTGGTGTCTAGGTTCGATCTCTCCTGTTGGGAGCAAATCTGGGTCTCCCCCATTGTTGTCCTAGACAAGGATAACCTAAAGTGAAGGCTGCCTTGATTGGCGTGACAACCATCCATTTGGGAGTCTAGGCAGTCGTGGTTCCACCCCTTAGTTGCTTGCCCCTCAACCATCAATTCTGGATCCACCTTAAGCAGGCAACTACAAGGCAAGTGATAACATTTTGGCGCCGCTGCCAGAGAGGTAGAGGCCTACCTTGGTTGAACATACCTCACCTTTCCCTACGACATATATTTTTCGGTGAATTACTTGTCTGGTTCACCTAGCGACTCCACATTGCAACTCCACTGAGGATCGTACCCAATGTATTAATCTTAAATTCCTAGAGCATCCCAGCAACCCTCAAGGAATCCCCATAACTCACACAAGGAAAAACAAGCAAGTGTCCAACCTCACTGTCCCCTCAAGTCATCCTTTGGGATCCCTTTCATCTAGCCCAATGGCCGGAGCAGCTCCTAGTGGAAATCAAACTGCTCCTCCTCCCCAAAACCTTAAGGTATTTGGAAGGAAGGCTAAGGCATCGCCTTTAGATTTCTCCCTGATCCCAGGGGCACCACATGACATGCCGTAGAAGTATTTTGAAAAAGTCCCTAAGTTTGATGGAGTATCAGCTGCCTCCATTGAAGATCACATTGACAAAGTATGGGATCATATGGAAGCATATGGAGCTGTGGATGAAGATGTATTCATGAGAGGTCTTATGTTTTCTCTGGAAGGAGATGTGCGAAAGTGGTTTGATAGATTACCTGCTTCATCCATCAATGGCTATGACCACTTTGTCACGAAGCTTAGCAGTGATTGGTCTCATAAGTTGGATGGGAAGTTCCTTTTACTTCAGCTATTTGACATAAACAAGAGGGAAAATGAAACAGTCCACGAATTCAACCTGAGATTTGATAAGACTGTAGGAAACATCCCAGAAGAGATTAGGCCAAAAGATCAAGTGATTGTCATCCATTATTTGAATGCTTTTGATGGTTGGTTGGGTTTTAATTTGAAGGATAAAAATCCAAATGATTTGAAGACAGCCCAGTTCAATGCAAAGATGGCTGAGCAGCATGCGGCATCTATGGGCAAGCAAAACTTCTTTGATCATTATGCCCCACCCACTTCTAGATCCGAGCCTAAACTCCGAAAGCCTAAGGAGCCTGTGAATGAGCCAAAAGAGACAAAGGACACGTTAGAAACCATGCAAGAAATGATGAGACAACTAACTGTCTTGACCAAAAACGTGGCTATTTTCCATGATCCAGAGAGACATAGAAGCCCTTATGGCCCTAGACCCTATTGGAACAACAATAGAGGTCCTGAGAGAGATCCTAATAGAAGAAGGCTCGAGTATCCAGGGAATCCTGACAAAGAGAAATGTTAATTGGCGTGATGAAAATGATGAAGAACCAACAAACACCAGTCACCCTGATGACCAACCAAGCAACATTAATTTCATGAATGATCTGTCCTACGATCATGAGTTTGGAAGAATTCTTTTAGAGGAGGAGCCATGGGAGCAAGAGGAGGAAACTTGCGAGCAGGAAGAAGATTTTGTTGATGAGCTTAAACCCTCATGTTGTGCAGTAGGCATCCGTGAAGCAAAAGAAGAACCACAGGTTAGAATTTATAAACGAAGAGTGGGTTCCCAGCCTTCTTTCTTTGACAAAAGAAAAGTAGTGAACGAAGACAAAAAGGAAGAAGAAGGTCTTGCATTAGGAGATTTGAATCTGAACATTGACATCGTGAAAGAGTTGAGCAAGATAATGTGTAGCATCCCTATAACTGCACTGATGAATGTTCCATCTGTAAGAAGCCAAGTAGAGGAATTCTTTGATAGTGTTGGCCAAGACAAAGCCCCTGAGTTTGCTTTAGAATTCGATCACGAACAGAGTCCCGAGAGAACGTATTCTAGCAAAGATGAAAAAGATCTGCCGGTCAACATACATTCTGCTATCTCACATTCCTAGTTCTCCTGCACAGCAGCCTAGAGTAGAGCCAGCTGACGTAGAGGGTATGCCTATTCATGTTTCTACGGGGGAAGGATCTAGCCACGGTAATATTATATCCCATAGTCCTCATCCTTCAGAAGAAGATAGAGATTTCTGGACAGGGGGAGAAACTGTCAAACATGTAGTATCTCCTCATGGTGATAAGCCTAATGCGAGTCCATAGGGGGTAAGGAAAGAAATTAGAGAGATCCTAGTAGGTAGCATAGCCATTCCCATTGATGGTGGTCCACCCAGATTTGATGTAGTGCCTCCCAGGAGAAGCTCAAAGATAATCACCCCACAGCCACAAAACATCGTTGATGTCCATCCCATGCCTATACGTAACATTGAAATAGTTCCTGAATCCGTAAATAGGAATAGATATCCCACCGGAAGTCAAGTCCTTATCCAAAACCACTTGCTACATTTCCGATCGAGGTAGGCTAATGATCTATGGGTTGGACCTTTTTCTGTAGAACATTGTGTTGGTGATATATGTTTTCTTGTTACTAGTACTGGGCGACAAATTCTGCTTCCTGTCAACTAGAGAGATTTGAGAGGATACATTCCTGACCCTGCTTAGCCTTGAATACCGCTTTGTATAGTAGAGTAGGTAGGACCTGAATAAGCCTTCCTGACAGTAGTATAGAGTTTTGCTTTGTTGTTTGAAGCTCTTAGTGTAGTTCTGTTTTCATGCAAAATAAAAAATCAAACATTTATTGAAAAGTTATGGTTATAGATTAGATTTATTTTCTGATTTTCATTTTCATGCATCTTTATTTTCAGTATTTATATATTTTCCACATATTGTTCTGACGACCAGTCTGTGAGTTTGGTATAGCTCTGGACATGTTGCAGGTAGTCAGGTGCATTCTTGGTAGCGGTTGCAGCGCTGGATGGATTGATCGAAGATGCAGGAAGCAGAGTGCGAGTACCAGAGATTCTGAGGTTCTCAAGCGCTCTTTTCAGCAGAGCACTTGTCCCAGTTGGAGCCAGATGTTATCACATATATAGTAGCCGAGCTACCATATTCTATTTTTCAGACACAATATACTTTTCAACCAGATCCCTTACATATGAGATGCTGAGATGAGCATTTTTTTATGGATCATGATTATATTTGTGGACTATTGAACTCTCCCATGTCAGGACCGAGTCTCAGGACACTCAGATTTGAGGACCGATGTAGCCATTTATGTTATTTCAGAGCAGTAGTGGATGCCCAGTGTTATATCAGTACTTTCTCATTAGATAGATGGTGTTTCAGATGGATTATATTGCATGAATATGACTCAGCATTTTATAATGTGTTATGGTTATTATTGCTCTTATACTAATTTTTGTGACATGTATTGACTTGTGGTATCATGATCTGGCGGTCATAATTATATGTACTTGGTTGTATCTTATACTATGTATTGATGTCCTTGCTCTGACTTTGACGTTCTTGACCTATACTCATTGGTTTTGCCCTCCTTAGGGAGAATAGATGTAGTCATTCCCACCATTGTTTTGGCTTGCTAGTGTCGGCTCCATCATTTCATTGTCTTCACCCATCCATTACCTTCCAGTTTAATTTTCAACCCGACTAACTTCTTGACTTGTGGCATGGAGGACCTTTTTCCCCGCTAGAACCTTTGTTGGACAAGCCTCCCTGTTTATATTGTGTCTCGGCTCTGAGTTGGTGACAAAGCTTGCTTTTGGTAAGTTGGATAGTATGCCTAAATCACTCTGGTCGGTTGTCCCGATGTTTGGCACTGTGCAGAACTCCCCCTAGTCACTTGAGATGTTGGCTAAAACTGAAAGCTCATGTACTACTTGTATTGAAATATTGAATATGCGCCCATGGAAATTGAAAATGTAAAACTGTGTTCGTTTAAAAAGGGCAAGAGCATTGAAGTTCTAAAATACTCCTTGAAGATTATAAGAAAAGGTCTCAAAAGCAATGGTTAAAAATATGCTTCAAATGGTGATTAGCTTGTCTTCAGCTTACTAGCATCGGTGAGATCTAGTTTTTTTGTGGCTATCATTGTTTTGTCTACAAGAGGGCGTTTTGGCTGGAGCGTTTTTGTAGGGGGACCTCAACTCGGTTCTCTTTGTCTTGGATCAGGGGGTTTTCATTAGTTTCATTGCGATCTATGATTACTTCATTTTACTGTCTTGTAGCATTCAGTTTCTTTATTTTGTATGTGCAAATCTGATATGGTTGACGTTTGCTCATGCAGGGTAGGGAGCGCTTTGATGGCTTGGAGCTTGCATATGCCATAGAAATCACGGGGATCTTCCAGGATTGATCGAGATAGCTAGGATCGTCACTATTACAGACTTCTACAAGCTTATCTAGGTAAGATCAACAGGTAAGTTCTTCTTTTCTGATCTTATTCCATTGTACCTTGCTGAAATTTAATTATTTTTCTGAAAACTCCTAAACCATAAAAACCTAAAAAATCAAATAATCAGGGAACCGTCCGATCTTTTGCCAAACCATTTCTGGGTTTCATAGATCGGGCCTCCCCCTAACTAAATCAACTGGAACGCTGGTCAAATTCCTCATAGATTGACCTAGATCTGATTTTTCAGCAGAAAACTGCATAAACCCCCACTGAAAAAATTCACCTGCTAGGGTTTTGAGTTTTTCTGATTTCTAACTTCACAAACGGATAGATCGGGTCTTGGGTAGTCTGAATCAACCCCAACACTGTCAAGAGGCTCAACAGTTTGACCGAGATCTGAAAAATAGACTAAAACTGCCCTAGCGCCCTCACTGAAAATTGGCCTTTTTCGAAAATAGGTTTTTTCTGAAATCTGACATGATAGGCTGATAGATCGAGTCCCAAGCATCCCAGAACACCCTCAACACTGTGCTAATTCATCCTGGTTCGCCCTAGATCTGAAAAAATCAATTTTCAGCCTCCTAGCCCCATCATCAGATTTTGACTTTTCTAGATCTGATTTTCCTGATGTTTTCCTGATTTGGGCTTGTAGATCAGGTCTCCCTGATCTCTTCTCATCCTCAACGCTGAGCCATCAGTCTTCCGGTACCCCCCTAAAGCCTCAGATTTGTCTTCCTAGGCCTTAGCGCTAGCTATCTACTGAGCTGGGTTTCCTGTACCTTGGCTTTTCTGGACCAATTGCTTTCTGGTTTCATAGATCAAGGTGTTTCCCAAGTGGGTTTCCTGAAACGTTGTCTTACTGCTGACTCCATTGCCCAATGCATACAAAGTACTGATCTCTAAGCTAATGCTGCCCTTAGGCTCTTAGCCTTTGCCATCTACCAACATTCACTGACAACTCAAACACCTTTTACTGAGTCTGATTTCTAGGTACTGGATAGTCCCAACTCTATTCGTGCTCGCCCTGTCATAGTTACGTTTCCCAAGACAGTTGCTAGTACCTAAACCCTAGAGCTAGGGTTCCCATTCACCTTGCACGTTAAGTACCCTGAAGCCCCATCTGATCTTCTTCTGGTGTCTAGGTTCGATCTCTCCTGTCGGGAGCAGATCCGGGTCTCCCCCATTGTTGTCCTGGACTAGGATAACCTAAAGTGAAGGCTGCCTTGATTGGTGTGACAACCATCCATTTGGGAGTCTAGACAGTCGTGGTTCCACCCCTTAGTTGCTTGCCCCTCTACCATCCATTCTGGATCCACCTTAAGTAGGCAACTACAAGGCAAGTGATAACAGTACCTTCCTTCATCTGAAAGACAGCCTCCTGGACTTCTTGAAGAGAGCTAGAATTCATTAACATTTGGTTCTGTTGCCTTGAAACTAAAGATGGAATCCGGCTCGTAATGATTTCAATGTCAGAAGAACGATCCCTACGAGGATTGGATAAAATATCTGAAAAATGAGAGTTGAGTAAATCCTCAATTTCCTCCCTACCTTCCAAGAGGTTGCCTCCATCTTTAAGGGAATAAATTTTATTCTAAAACCTAGATTATATAACAGAATGATGAAAGAATTTGGAATTCTTTTCTCCCTCCCGAAGCCATTTGATACGAGATTTCTGCAACCAAAGAATTTCCTCTTGTTTTTCCCTTTCATCAAGTTGTTTTTCCACCAATCGTTCCTCCTCAAGAAGAGCTAGGGAATAACCTTCATTAAGCCCAATGGATTGAATCTCCTGAAGACGGGTCTCCAATCTGTTTTTCTCCCTAAAAATATTCCCAAATTCTTCCTTATTTCATTTCGTGATTTTAGATTTCAAAGCCTTCAAGTTCTATTGAAAGGACCACATATTACCGACCTGATTTGAATGTAATTCCGCCCACCACGTTTTAACTTTTTCAAAGAAGTCAGGATGAATCATCCAAAATTGCTCAAAATGAAAGGGCTTCTTGAATTGAGACCCCAACCCACTCCAAAAAAGCTCGATTGGCCAGTGATCAGAGCCTCGACCAAAGAGGGTCGAACTATGAATTTCACTTCCTAAATTAATGACAGATTAAGAAACAAGAAAACGATCGAGTTTGGAAGCAATATGATGGTCCCCTGTACGTTTATTATTCCAAGTAAACCACCCAACCCCCAGAGTGATATCCACAAGACCCAGATCTTCAATAGTCTTACGGAAAATATTGCATTCCTCCTCTAAACAACGTCTACCACCTTTTTTTTCCTCAAGCGAAGTGATCAAATTAAAATCACCTCCAACCACCCAATGCTCAAAGGGCATACAGGTCTTCAAATTGGAGAGAGTTTTTAAAAAATTACACTTATCACTCGAGCATTGAGGACCATAAACATTCGTTAGTAAACACGAGATAGGAAAACCAATCACTTTAAAAACGGCAGAGATAGAATTACGGGTTCCTTGAAAATCAGAAAGGGAAACCCGAGACGGATCCCATAAAATACATAAACCTTCAGAAAATCCTTTAGAATCAATAAGAGACATCCATTGCTTCAGCTTCTAATCTAGCTATTTGTTGCAAATTTCCAATATAGGTATCCTGGGCTGTACTTGGACAAGAAGGATGGCTTGAGGTTTGACCAATCTCGGATTTGGAGAAATTACCCTCCATACTCTTAGAATCCACCAATTGTTCTGCCTGTTTACCCAAAATTTCAAAGGAATTAGAACTGTTTATCTTCTTGGCAGAGTCTTGAGGTTCTTGTTTTTTTTTTCCTCTTTTGCGGGAAGATACCTTAGAAAACCCAGGTTCCGAGGGATTCAATACCTTATTAACCAGCGGTTTGGGATGATTCAAGGGACATTCCCTAAATAAGTGACCATACTCATGACACCGGCGGCATCTAAAGGACACCTGTTCATAGTCCAGAGTTTGAAACCATTCACCATCGTCCCAAAGCAACCTGATAGCCTCCGGAAGAGCCTTGGATAGATCCATATAGATACATATACGGGCAAAGGCAGTATATCGCTAAGATTTAGTTTGCTCCAAAATTTTAATAAAGAAACTCAAACAATTACCCAATGCTTCTAAGATTTCAACATCCCAATACTCATGAGGAAGTGAATATAACTGGATCCAAACTAGAGCAATGCGCATGTCTTCCTTCTCCAGACAGAATTTCTCTTTCCAAGGACGAAGGAAAAGACCTGCTGAATAATAGAAATAAGGACCTCCGTCAATAATCCGATTCCGATCCTCTTGACTAATAAAAGAAACAGTAAAAAACCCCTTCAATCCTAAATGTAAATCATAATGACCTTTAGGTTTCCAAGTCGAGTTGATCCACCAGAGCAGAGCTTTCTCCGAAGGCCGTAATCCAATGAATTTGCCAATCAAAGCATGGTCCGTCATAAACTGAATTTTTTCCCTAATATGTGCAGACTTAACAAGCATGGAAGGAATGGCTGATGTTTTTGGAAAGCATTGACCAGGTTTATGATCCATACTAGTAGAAACAGGGACTTCAGCTTGAATCATTGGAATCGGAATTTCTCCAATAGTAAAATTACCTTGATCAAGAGGTCGACAATTCAGGGTATCCTCCCCCCATTACCATTGAAAAAACCATGCTGAAATGGACTACCAAAGACTCCGTAGGACCTCCCACCTCACTTCTTGGAGCTCATCCCTGACTCCTAGCTTTCTTGGAACACCTAAATGATAATGTTATTATATATCTTATTTATTATATTATATGCTAGGAAGGTGTTAATAAAAAATAATTTACAATAATAAAAATAATATACTATTATATAATTTATTTATTTTTACTAACTTTTTATTTGGATGTGCTTGTAGGGTTGTCGTGGGAATGGAGAATGGAAGGATCGTTCGAGAGTGGGAGGATTACAACTGTGGGCAATATGAGAAAACAGAGAGCGCAAGCAGGAAGGAAGAGGGTGGGAGAGGACACACGTAGGAGGAAAGCAAGAGGAGTGAGAGCGGTGGGAGTATGATAGGAGCAGCAGATGGTGGATGTGCAATTCGTGAGGAATGGAGTAGCGAGCAGGAAGCTGGTGGAAGGGAGAGGAGCGGAGGTGGTGGAGGTCGAGGCAGCGGAGGGTGGGGATGAGGGGGTTGCAGGTGGTGGTGCGACGGTGGAACACAAGAGGATGAGTGAGAGGGCAGAGATGGGGAGCGCGCAGATGGTGGCGGTCGCGTAAATGGTGGTGCGTGAGATAGAGCAGGAAGAGATGAAAGACCACAGGAGGGATAAGGGGCGAGTTGCGGGGAAGGATAGTGCAATGGGAGTGAATGGATATGACACAAAGGGACAGGTGCGATAATGAGTGGATGGAAGAAAAACGACAAGGTGAGGTGGGAGAGTGGAGTGCTTGGGAAGAGCATGTGGGTAGATGGGAGTTGGGGAGGGGAGATAGGAAGACTACGTGGGTGGTTACACAAGGAGAGATGAGTGCTAAGGGTGTGCAATGTGGAATATGGAAGGGAAAGAAGGTTGGTGGAAGATGGACGAAATCGGGGAGAGGAGAGATGTGTGAGAGAATGTGGCGGAGGATGAGTATGAGCAAAAGAGGAAGTGTGGGTTTAAGGGTTTTGGAGGAGCCAAATCCAAGCTCGGAATAGGAGGAGCGAATCCGCTCTGATACCAAATGGTACAACCGTATCCGGTTGTAATCAGGTAGGCCATATCCAGGTTAAGGAGGAAGATGTTCCATCTTCGGGATAATAATGTTGTTGCAGCTGCAACAATTTCCCAAAATTTCAAAAAAATTTAGGACCCTCCTTTGTTTGGATTAGTTCGATTTTCTTCTTTGAGTTGGTCTAATAATGATTTCTCAAAATGATTTTCTAATGCTTGAATTGATTTACCACTTGTTGGATTCTCCCTCTAGCACTTGAAATAATCCATTGTCTGATCAAGCTTTATCGCTGCCTTTGAATGTTCGAATCGGAAATTTGTTTGGTTGAAGCCCCGCCGTTGCGGATGGATAATCGGTTTTGGCTTCGTTACTTTTCTCCGATACGCTGGTTCTCACATCAGCTGCTTTTTGGTTTTGCATCGGAACTCTTATTACTTCTTCTTCCGCAATTGCGGACGGCAAGCTGCTTCCTCTCCCGATCATTGCTTTAATGTTTCGATTCCTGCTATGTTGTTTTCGCCGATCTCGTAAGTCATGGGCTTCCGCCGTTGCGGCTGCGAAAAGCTTTATTTTTCCGGTTGACTAATCGTTTTCAACTCCGACATTGCGGAAGGTCGCACGCTTTACTCTTCCGTCGTTGCAGCTGCGAAAGGCATAACCCTTCCAATCTTTAGTCATCCACTCTTCCGATTCGGGTCTTATTTGGTGGGGCATGATATCCTTTTGGTATCCGCCCTTGCGGCTACGTTTCTGCTTTCGTTCCGACGTTAGAAATCCGACGCGCGGTTATTTGTCACCCGGTTATTTCCGCCGTTGCGGATGGATCTATGGTTTGGTCTTCCGCCGTTGCGGAAAAAAATACACTTTCGTCTTCCGATCCAAATGTCTCCGACGTCCGAGCTTTTGACTTTTCCCCGCCACGCATGTTGACTATATATAGATGGGGTTGGGATTGTTGGATTATCTTATTATTCTACGCGTTTTTCGACTGTTGCCGTTCCAGCTGTCAAAATTGTTGCTGTCGCTCGCTCGCGTTCGCTCGGTCCCCCGTTTTCGGTACACGCAATCCAGGTGTCTCAACCGTAAAGCTCGACAGGCCTCTCCACGCCGGTTACGCTGCAGTGCCAGGTAGGCTCGTACTTACCTTTCCCTGTTCCGTTTGAGCATTTGATGAGGTTTTCCACGGTTAGGTTTTGGTTGTGGTCGTTTTCTTCACCTCGTTAGATACCTGCATATATAGTAGAGGGGGGGTCGTATTATAACTGTTAACGTGGGTGTTTTGACCCACGGAGTAGTATTTTGCCCGTGACCGTTTGTTTGCAACCTTGCACGTAGTAAATGGGGGCTTGGTGCAGACGGCCGTTACGCCGTCTGCACCAAGCTACCCTGTTTAATGATGATTTTGCAGGGGAAGGTTTTTGTGGTTTTCCTGTAGCATCTGGCGGTTTCCCCCTTTTGTTGTGATTTTCATATTACCTGCATCCTCGAATAGCAAGCGTTTCGCCGCACTGTTCCGCGCACAGTCGATTTTAAACCCTAACCGGTGGAGGGGATATGTCACGGCTTTTAGCTTGTTAGCCATAAATCACATGGGTAGTGGTTTTGTTCAAAGCTCCACTAAAGGCTTGCGTAGTTTTCCCCTGTCTGTCCCGCGCAGCGAAATGATAATGGCACCCGCAGAGAGCGGAGGTTTTAGTCGTGTTAATGTAAATGTTTTTCCCGCGAACAGCACGAGTCTTCTTCATTTTTATATAGATTTCATTCGTGCTGGATTTTATTGTTAGAACTGTTCTAGTATTGAAGAGCAGGGGTAGTTTGCATATATGTGCTTTATTTGAGTAATTTCCATCATGCTAGACATAGACAAAGTCACTGAACACTGCACTTTGCGTTTCAATAGTTCTGTTAGTTAGACCATTTCAGCTTATATACATGCATATGTTTGCTTCATTAATTAATTGCTGTCATGGTACCCATAGAAGGAGTAAAACGCTACATAGTGTTACGTAAATGTTTTCACTCGGCCGGAAATGGCTTAATGTTACAATTGTATGGCAGGAAGAGTTCACAATGTTAAAGAGGCAAAAGAAGAAGGCCCCTGTAGTCGAGGAAGAGCCCAAAGTAGAAACTGTCACCAAAACTGAATATATATACGAAGACACTAAGTGTATTTCTGGTGTCGAACCTGAATACCAGTGGGGTGAAATATATAGACTGATCACACGCAGAGAGGTTCCTGACATGGGCTTAGAAGAAGAATCCATATATGCCAACATAGAGAGATCTTCACTGATGAAGATCACCACCAAACCAGAGCTATTCCCATGCTCTGAAGTAATCGGTTGGATTCTGCCCCGGGCAGATGTCACCACAATGGTCCTGGAAAATGTTGAAAAACAGAACTATGCTGCTTATAGCCCCGGATATGTAGCTCTGGCCTATCACCTGCCAGAAGCACAAGTGTTTTTATTTGATGATTGGCTGAACAACGTTAGAATGGACCTTGTTGAAACTATGAAAAAGATGTTGTTGCCTGGAAAACATTTCAGGAACAGGCCGACGGGTGATTATGATACAGCCAGCTTAAGAACCCCATATAGGTTCATAGCTTTAATGCTCAACAGGATTTTTGGGAGAGCCCATGGCAGGTTCTTCAAATTGGAATGGATGCCCATCATTTTTTATGTTGCAACCCAGGGGACAATTTTCAACTGGGCCAGCATTGTATCTAACAGCCTCTCTGCCTGCTTGGCCTCAGCCTTGGGTGGAGTATCCCAAAAGAGATCTAAGTTCTACATGAGTTCCATATTTGTAGACTCTATATTGTGCAATCAGCCTTTCCCCGGCCTCAGGTGCATCTGGGACAGGGAGAAGATGCCTGTCTATTCTGCTTATAGACCACTGTGGGCACACCAGTACCACAGTCATTATCGAGAAGTCTGTGAGCACTTCATCATGCCCTTATATACACTCATTTTTCTGAAGGAGTGTGATTGCATGTCAGAGGAGGCGCTGCAAGTAATGCAAGAATATGCAGACTACTATCTGACTGAAGATGGCCTTTACTTCAGGATGTTTGGAGGTTCAAGAGCTCCTTCCCTGCTGCCCAAGTACGCCACTGATTACATCATTCACAAGGAGGCAGTTAGGCAAGTCTTCTTGGATGGCATAGGGAGCTTTCTGTTCGAGCCCAAGAAAACTGCTTATCCTCCTTTGCCCTTCAAGTTAAGAAGTTACAGGTTCACTAGGGTGAAGAAAGCGGATGAATTTGTAGAAGAGTTGGAAAGGTTTCATTTTGGCGAGATGCCCTTCCACAGAAATGATTCCCGCAGCAAAGTGGCCGATCATTGCAAAGAAAATAACGTCCACTTTGAGTACACCCACCATTGGGATAGGGAAGAATCTGTCTTCCGAAGTGCCTTAAACATAACAGCTTTAAGAAGAAGATTCAAGAAGAAGATCACCACCAAAGGTGGGAAGGGAGATGAACAAGCAAAAGCTGAGGAAGAAGCCAAGAGAAGAAATGAGGAAGCCCAGAGGTTGGCGCAAGAAGCTGCAGGGTGGCTGCACACAAAAGAAGAAAAGAAAAGGAAGCTTGATGAGGAGCTCCAAAAGCAAGAAGCAGAAAGGCTAAAGCTGACAGAGCAGTCAGCTTCTGACACAGCTGGAGGGCAGACCCAAGACGTGGAGAACCACGAGGTTCAGGACCCACAAGTACCTACTGCCAGCACATCCATGGTCCCCACACTCAAGCTGGTCCCCTTTGTATAGAAAAAAGGGGAAGAGATCCCTGATTTCAACACTGTTTTCTATGACAGGGCAACAAAGAGAATAGTGAAGAGAACAGAAAGGAAGATTGAAACGGGAGGTCTGCCTGGGAAAATGATAACGAATACACCCGTTGTATTCGAAACAGACCAAGACCCTAGATTCACCATCAGAGCAGGAGCCGCATTAATCCAAGCTTCGGAGGATAATGTGGACAAGATTATGACAGACTTGGAGCAATCCAAGAAGTCCTCTGCTCAGCTGAAAGACACGTTGAGGAAAGAGAGAGAGGAAAACAATAGGCTGAAAAGGAAATATGAAGACATGCAGAG
Organism: Pseudotsuga menziesii; assembly: GCA_001517045.1. NCBI lineage: Eukaryota > Viridiplantae > Streptophyta > Pinopsida > Pinales > Pinaceae > Pseudotsuga > Pseudotsuga menziesii. Next base: position 306,458 of record LPNX010826788.1, read on the forward strand.
GGAAATGAAGTCTTCTAAGGCTGAATTGCAGGTCCTCCAAGTGGAGAGACAAGTTATGGAAACTACGCAGGAGCGCCTGGAGAAAGTGCAGAGAGAATATCAAGAGCTAAAGATGGAGAAGGAACGACTGCTGGGAAAGGTAGAAGAGCCAGAAGAGCAGCAAAAGATCATCTTGGAGGCCAGTGAAATGCATACCCAAGAACAGGAAAAGAAACATCAAGAGCAGATTTCTTCTCTAACAGCTGATCTGGAGAAAGCAAGGGAGCAACAGGTTAACCTCCAACCATTCAAAGAGCATGTCTTGGCCCAGAAGGCTAAGATGCTGCAGCTACAAACTGCTATAGAAGGAGAGAGGTGCAAAGTGCTGTAGGTAGATAACCGATTGGAGGAAATCCTGGAGACCTCCTCTTATTTCGTTGATAGATCCTAGGATGTCCTTGAAGTCCTGACTGCAAGAATGGCAAGGCTGGAAAACAATGAAGAAACTCCAACAGAACTACCGTCAAAGGATCAACAGGCCCTCAAGCGGGATTATGACTTAGTGGAATTCGCTATCAACATCGCAGAGGATTTGAAGAAGGCCGTTAAAAAGACAAAAGGAGCATGCACCGAGTTTTTCAGAAGGCTTCTCATTACCTACAACCGGTGCCAGATAAGGGCCGAGCAAAGGCTTGAGGCTTTCCCGGATCACAACGCCTTTGTGGAGCTGTTGCAGAAGAGATACTAGGAGGAGGAAGCTAAAGTACAGCATATTAAAGCCCTGGATGATCAGATCTTGAGGAGCGAAGTAAATCATTCAGCTATCAACGTGCAACTTCTGGAGCATCAGCTTCGATTGAGTGCAGCCAGGATTGAGGCTATAAAGAACCAGGCTGCTAAGTTTGAGATCAATATTCAGTTTTTAGAGCCTTGAGCATTTGAGGCCATTGCCTCTGAAGCTTCGGCATGGAAGAAATTTCTAGATGCCCAAGTGGGACCCTCCTCGTAAAGGATTGGTCACTTTTTGTAATGTGTAACATTTTGTAAAAACATTTGAGAAAAGTCAAGCGTTGGGAAACGAAGAGTTGGGAAGCCCAAAGGTTACTTTGGGCAGCCCAACCGTCTCACCCTTTTGTATAAATGTAGAAAACTTAGAAGGAAGTAGGGGGCTTTTTCCCAGTTAGACATGGAAACGATATTGTAAGAAGAACTATTTCTCTTTGCAATAAAGAAGTATTGTTTGCCTGTTGGAGAAAGATGGGTGGCATTTTCAAATTTTATGCGGTGGATGGCTGAAAGATGAACTATTTTGTTTTTCCAGCTTTTTGTCCATTAACCGTGAGATCGTTCTAACTCTTTGAACCTATGTTCTTGTTTAAATGATTTCTGGTTTATTTTGTGGAATGACCACCATGAGTAATGTATGTTGTTCACAAAACGATTGGCTATCTAGTTGTTGAAATATCTTTAATCATTCATGCATTGTGGAAAGAAACATCAGCTAACTGTAGTTTCTCTTTATATTGCATGTATAATACACATTACTCATAAATAAGTTACAATCTGGCTCCCCGGGGATGGATAGATAGATAGATAGGTAGTTAGTTTATTTCACTGCTGCATATGTGATTTAGATGCTTGTGAGCCTAAGATGAGAGGTAAGAACCTGCGCATCACATTGTGACTGCTCCTTGTATCTTCATCACCCTACATGGTTAATTAGGCACTTGCATCTCATACATTAAGTAAAAAAAAAAAAAAATACAAAATACACGGTGGACCGGGCCACATCCGGTAAAACCTTTTGTTTTTGTTACTTGACCTACGGTAGCCAGACAACAAACCGGACGGATTCCCTACGCCAAACAGTCACGAGCTAGTTGGGAACGTTGACTGGGGAGAATCCCTTGCTGTTGTTGCCTGCGATTTTCCAGGCCTCAACAAATGTATAAATATAATAATTGAATGGATGATTCATTACAAAAGATATGGCCGCCTTAAATATGGCTTGGCCATCAAATATTGTAGAGACACTTCTCTTTATAAACTATATTTAATATTATTAATTACAATTACTAATGATTACCTATTTATTTACTATTTTATTGTTGTAACAATGCACCCCCTTCTTGGGTTTTTCTTCTCTTGGGTATTGTACTTGTGGCTTTGACCACCACATTTCATGGATGTTAGAATTTTTTTATGTTTATTGGAGTATTTTGGATTTGTTTACTCCAACCTAGGATATATCTAGGATTTTATTACTTGTTTATTGTTGTGAAGAGAAGAATTAAAACCTATATAAGGGCTTATCCTCTCATTCACTCTTCATGGATGATTTTTTGAAGTTCTCTCTCTGAAGCTTAATTGATACATCTTTCCTTGGACCAAATTTCGTTGTAAGAGTTCCCTTTTTGTTCATGTGTGGCATTTTGATCTTGCTTGGAACTTCACGATTGTAAGTTCTATTGGGTATTTACATTTTCATTTCTATGCCTTTGCTTGGCCCTTGAAAGCATATTGCTATCTCGTTGGAGAAAGGGGTTTTAAGTTAATATCTATGTCATATTTTCTTTGCATGTTTATTTATACAAGAGTTATGTGTTGTATCCTTACATTAATTCAGATTATGAAACCTAAAGCTATTAATTATGGAGTGCATCCCCAAGGGTTTGAAAGGAAGGGAATTCTTCATTCAACTCTTTCCCTTGTAAACCCTAGTTCACCATCATCTTCACCAAGTACGGTCTGGGTCAGCTCATGCAATTTTATTCTCTCGGTAACATACTAAGCAAGGCCCTCTTAGTTGGTGATTCTTTGACTATTTTCCCTTGATTGGATTGGCACTAGTCCTTGGAATGACTACTTTTATCCTCCGACCAGCTCTTATATGTTCTATAATACAAAAAAGACAAATGTTTTGCTAGAGCTACTCTTCTCGTCACCTTATACTTCATTGTTTATAGCCCTAGAAATCCTATCTTAGGATAGGTCCCCTTGAGTTGGAGAAGAGCCAACCAAAAGTGCAAAAATGGTTAGTGTGGTCAGATCGGTCTCCCCTATTGAGTTCCCCTTCGGCTAGTATTGATTCTTTTTTGCAATATCCTCTTCTTCTTTTTTGTAATATCCAATGAGTTTCCAACACTCTAGGGCAAATTCACATGCATAAACCACATGCACTTCAAATGAATCAATGGGAACCAAATCACATTCATCTTATGAAAATCAGAGCAAGAAGGTTTGGCAACAGTTTAGCCTTTTTTTCCAAGGAAAACCTTGTGGAATCCCCCCTCTTCCCTTGAATATCCATGGATGGAGGGCAGCTCCACTACCCACCACAATAGTAGTTGGTAACCTGGTGGGATCCAGCTGGACTCGAACCTTAGCTAGGATAGAACTGGAGACTTCATGGTGAATTCCACCTTGAAATAGTGCATTCAAAGCAATTGAGCTAACCCATTGGGATAACCAGTTTAGCTATTGTATTATGCAAATCTGAAAATTCCTGAAAAGCTAATAAAGGAGCATGCGAACTATTATCACCCAATAATTTTCCTATGGTTGTGGTAGAAAAATCACTGGGGTAACCATTTCAAACCAATCTTTAGGTTGTATTCTAGCCTATACAGTCAGAGACGGCTCTCCCTTTGTCACAGGGTCATTCACATATACATTTGATTTTAAACAAGCATTCAAATGGCTAGATTTCTGATAAGAACATAATGTATGTAATTTGGAGGTTGTAAGATAGACAAATGTTAAATACCATTGGGCAATGGAGTCACAGCTTGAATCATTCAAGGGTATTACAATGAAAAATGAACAACCTCGGTAAGCCCTTTCAGGACCTTACCTACCCTTGCCGCTATCTCAGGTAAGTGAGAACCTTCCCCGAGCTACAAGGATAACCTTGTAATAGAATAGTCGTCAACACGACAGAAGCCAGCAGCCCCACTCGAAGCCACAAAGGAATGCGAGGTAGGCTAGCAGAAGCCTAAATGAAGAGATGATCAATAAGGTTATACCGTGCATGCAACTTCAATCAATAAAGGCCAGAATGTAACTACTGCTACTGCTTGCTCGCTATAGTGAGATGAGCCGTAATTCACCAATTCTGTGCTATACCAGATGACAGAATTGGACGTATTGTACGTGCCAATTGTCACTTGGCCAAAAAACCTTTTTCCTTTGTAATCTGAGGCAAAGTGGGTGTTATATTCAGTCAAATGTCTTCAAGTGGTGGTAGGAGAAACGAGAAAGAGCCCAGTGAAGCAAGAGGCACCTATCTATGGATGAATCTCTTGAAAACACCTTTAGCAGAAACAACAGTAAGGATAATGACAGAGATGGAGCATCTAACGAAGGATGAATTCCACAACAATCATTTTAAACACATTACAATTGCCATTTTTGATGCAAGGAGAGCTTAATAAAACGAATTCCTCACATACAACTAGAAAGCATTAGTAGAAACTTACGCAAATGAAAATGATGCAAACAGGAAACACAAACTAAACATGGAACACCGTGATGAATCTCAAAAACGCAGAAGAATATTTCTCATTAACACTTCCAAGAAAGTTGCAGAACTACAAAAACCAGGCACATAAGGCTTCAAGAATGAATGTCCCACATGTTCTTCCTCTCTGTTATCCACTTATTTGTACCATAGTTGGGTTACCTGAGGAGCCGCCGGTTGACAGACTTGTTCAAAGTCTGATTCCAGTGTATCAGTTGATCCATCTTCATGTTTAGCCAATATTGGCTAGCCAGTCTTTGAGTTGAATAATTTTGACCATAGCCCCGTGGAGTTTGTGATAAAATGTGCTAGTAGGGTATTTTTTGAGTGGTTCGGTCTCCTGAGACGTAGAATCTCAAATAAAATATTCCAGAGAGTTTTTTGCCCCTGACAATTATGCTTTGCCTTCAGCCGAGTATAATTGACGAGGTTTTCTCCCGCTTTCTCCAAAGCTGGAATGCTCGATGTTGAATTCTGGGCCTTGGGGGGTTATTAGAGCCCAAATGAGTGTTATAAACCTACTAGGCATTATTTAGGTAGATCATGGTCATGTCCTAAGTCATCTGGACATAAAAAAAATTCGAAAAAATCCTTTTCGAACGGGGAAAAAATTATTTTTAAATTTTTTTAATTTTTAATCACTTTTTCCAAGTTTTTTGGGTTAATTTTTCCATAAATTAAATGGAAAAAACCCGTTCGTGGTAAGTCGGTCATCCAGACTCTGAATTCAGTGATTGAAGGCTCTAACCTTAAGCCAAAAATCATTCTTGATCAGCCAGCCAGTCAAAACCAACTTTCAAATCAACAATCAGACACATAATTCCTTTTTTCTCAAAAAAGTCAGTTTTGAGTAAAAAAATGAATTTTTATTAAAAAATGATTATTTTGGAGAAAATTAACTCTCCAAATTAATCCAAAGTCAGTAAAATAAAAGGCTAAATGACATCTCATGGAGCACTTATGATGATTGGAGTTATCATAACTCAACTTCAGTCATCATTAAGAGAGCAATTAATTTATTATCAGTTAACAGACATGTCATCTCCAGCTAAAGAATGAGATGGAGAGCACTCATTGGTCCGGTGATTTGATCGAGGTGAAGACTGAAACTTACACCATCAGTAGGCTTCCCAAACCTAGCAGAGGCTGCTTCCAAACCTAAAAGGTGGATTTACCAACATTACAGTGCCTCCTTCAACAGCTCACGCCCCTCTCTCTCCTGGTTGTGCCTTCCACACGCGTGGCTTCATCTCATGGTTGATTTCAGTGTTAAGGGTTGGAGTGGGGATGCCTTGCCTGGGTGGAGGCCTCCCCTCACTTCCGGTTCTCCGATTTAGGTCTAGCTTCTCTGTTAGGTGGCCAGGCTGGTTAGGTTATGAGGTTTGGTTTTAGGGTTTTAGCACTCTCTCATTGTATAAATAGAGGCTCTTTCAGCTCTATCAAGATGGATTTTTGTGTAGAGAAACTCTGGTGAAACTTTTGTAATTGATTGTTGCTTCTATGCAACCATTGGAATAAAATTAAAACTTTGGAGGCTCATGTGGTGTGATTCTTTGGATGATTGCACCTGATGGATGAGGTGATGTTGTTTTAATGCTTTTCTTTCTTGTCTATTTGAGATTATGATGTTATGCTTTAGAAGGCTTCTGTAAGCACATAAGAACAGGTATTTGCGGTTTGTAAGTTAGCTGTTTATTGATTTACTTTTAGAATTTAAAAAATAGCATTGTTTTATTCAGTTATAGTTCATGCTCTTCTTTATTTCAATTTGTGAACAATACATGATCTAATCCTTTGTTTGGCAAGTCTATGAGTGTTATTTTGCAGATCCTTCCATCCAACCAAGCAGAAGTTTGAGCTCAGCTACATCTTCTTCTCTTGGAGTCAAGTACACTTCTCCGGTAATTGCATGCTTCACGAGATCCAAATGATTTAAAAAGATCCACAGGTTTGACCATTCTCTCCTTACTTTTATTCATCTTTCAAATTAAAAAATCTTTATTTTCTTGGGATTAGGGCATGTTTGGGCTAAAGTGAACACTCATTCACTTAGCGTTTGCCCCGGTTGGCTGCCTTATGCTTTATTTTCAGCCTTTTTAGGCCTTTTATTTGTAGCCTTTCCTTCCTTTCCTTCCTTTCTTTCGCCGTCCACTTTTCCCCATTTTCACCCTTTTGGACAGCCCTCTTTTGCCTCTTTGTTTCCACTTTTTGCAGCCCTTTTCTATCATCTTCTTCAACCATCTTTTGGGCTGTACTTTCAGCCTTTTTTACCCTCATTTGCAGCCCTCTTTCTCTGATTTGCAGCCCTATTTCTCACTTAGTTTCCAGCCTTCTTTGACTTGTCTTTTCCCCTCTTTTAACCCTTTTTTCACCCCTCTTACCTTGCATTTTTCCTGCCTCTTTTCTTCCTTCTTTTCAGTAAGTTTGGGTAAGTGTTCTTAGCTAATTCATAGATTAAATTTCAAGTTATTTTTTGATCAACTAATATCATAACAAGTGTGTATATAGAGCTCTTAGATTGCAGACAAGTGAAGGAGAGCCCAAAGGCCACAAACGTACAAGAAGTGCAAAAAAGAACAAAAGGACTGCTATCCCTCTTCTTTCATCCCCTTCTTTCCCCGTTCTTCCAAGAAGCAAAGAACACATCATCATTGTAAAATATTAATAAAAAAAGGCCGAGTGGGAGCAAGTCTCCTTTCTTTTCTACTTCCCCTATTTTGGGGAAGTGTGTCTTGTGTTCATTTTCATGATTTACTTAGTATAGTTTTCCTTAAGCAAATAGTTTAGTTCTTTGATTAGACTTAGTTTCATTCTTACTAATTGCAAGATTCATCATTGCTTGTTGGTATCTTGTTATAAATTGTTAAATCATAAAAGAACCAAAATCTCTTGAATCTCACCATAAGGTGGATCAAGAGTGCTCTCTGTCGGAGAGTTTTAATCAAACACCTTTCATATTAATTGTTGTATTTGTTTAATCAAATCATCCGTAAGTAAGACTCTTGAACTTGCAAAAACACAAGTCAAGAGCACTCTCTATCAAAGAGCATCTTAAGTTTGCACAACCCTTGCATTAGTTTCATCTAGATTAGCTAAGTCTTCTGAACCACTGTCATAAGGCGAGGTCAAGAGCGCTCTTTGTCGGAGGGTTTTAATTAATTAACTTAATAAAATTTGCAACTCAAGCCCCTTTAATTAATTAACCCCCCTCCCTCCTTACCGAAGTATGCTCTGACCGATCCTAGATCGGAGTACCCAGAAACGGCACTGGATCTCTAAACCCCGCAAGAGTAACCTAATAACACTTAAACACCCCGTAACCAACGCACTGGCGTTGTAGGGATTCTTCCAAAGTACTTCCTAGTAGAGGCGCCGGAACCTCCCGCTGTCATAGATTCTCGGTTCGCTGGTCACTTGAAAATATCAGCCTAGGATACTAGGCAAGCCCGACATGTCTCCAACTGAGGCAACTTAGAAGAGTCTCCCGGCTTTGATAAACCTTTTTGCTGACACCCTAAAGCGAGACCACTGTTAAAAACTCTTAAAAATTACCAAGAGCACTTGCAAAACCTAACATTCACTGGCATCTTTTGGGATTCACATCTCTTTCTAAACACAAAGCATCTTAGATAGTTTTACTCCATAGACACTGGTTCCATCTTTTAGCATTGTTGATAATCTGGGCCATTTGTCCATTGAATGTTTGATTATAAGTCATATCTGTGAATGCTTTATTTATTTTCGTGAATTGCTCAAATATTTGTCTATCTTTTAAATTCCAGTAATAGCAACATGGATCGCTTTTCAAATATTTGTTCTGGTCCTTGAATTATGCAAAATCCCTGGCCAAAGAGAGACTTTTGAAAATCTTAGAGCCTCAGAGTAATGTTGATCCTCAAGCTGAAGAAAGTTCTTCAAGTCCTTTAAAACCTATTACCCCTAAGAAAGTCACTTTTTCCGATACCGTGGAGCGGACTTCGAATAATGTCTTTGCTGATCCTCCTATAGTTCTACATACTATGGACCCAAGAAAAGAATATCATCCCCCTTTCTACGTATCATTGATGATAGGTGATCTTCTTCTACATAATTGTATGTTAGACTCAGGATCTAGTTCCAGCATCATGACCAAAAAAGTCATGCAACAGCTTGACCTAAGGACCACGAGACCTTACCAGAACGTGTGTGCCATGGACTCTAGACCGGTCAAGGTCGAAGGAATGATTGAGAACCAGCTAGTCAGATTGGCCAAGTATCCGGATATCCAAATCACAATGGACATCGTGGTTATTAATGTTCCAAACATATGGGGTATGTTGCTTTCTAGGAAATGGGGTGCCACTTTGGGAGGATCAATCCAGATGGATTGGACCTATGCTACCGTTCCAGCGTCAAAATTTTCACTTGTTAAGTTGTATTCTGAAAAGGAAAAAAGGCACCATGTTGAAAACCCTCAAAGACCATTAAATGAGTATGCTTACCACACTAATGAGAATGGCTCCTATCAAATCATCTCCACCTTCTTGGAACCCATCCAAGAAGAGATGAAGACCGAAAAACTTAGTGAGTTGTGGAGAATGAATTTTTATGGTGCTTACTCTAAAATGGGCAAGGGGGCTAGTGTTGTCATTGTTTCACCAAAGGGTAAGGTTTTCAACTTTGCTTTCAGATTGGAATTCGAAGCAACTAACAATGCGGTGGAATATGAGGCACTTCTACTGGGCATTGAGACTACCAAGGACATGGGGATTAAGTTGCTTGATATTAAAGGGGACACTGATTTAATTGTCCAGCAGGTTAAGGGTCAGTTTGTATGTAAGTGTCAAAGACTTAAAAAATATAGAAATGCAATCTGGGATACAATGGAATTCTTTAATGCCCTTAACATAGAAGCAGTCCCTAGAGATCAGAATAGTGCCTCTGATAGACTTGCAGTTTCAGCGTAAACTCTTAGCCATCGGATGAGATGTTAGAGGGGAATTGTCCTTTAGAGATAAACTTCAGACCTTCTGTTCCTAACAATGTTAAACATTGGCAGGTCTTCAAAGATGATGAACAGATTTTGAGATTCATTCATAATGTCGATGAATTCCTTAACTTTAAAGCTAATGATCATGAAAAAAACAAAGAGTATTATGGAGAAGGTGACTAGTTTAACAATCCTGTCCCACGTGGTCTAGTTGCCTTAGAAAACATCTTTGACAGACAGGACAGAAGAAAATGCAATGTTGAGCAGATGAAACCAGGAGATTACACTGAAGTCAACATTGGAACAAAAACAGAACCTAAAATTATAAAAATTGGAAATGGTACTTCTGAAAAAGAAAGGAATAGCCTTATAAACTTGGTCAAGGAGTATAGGGATGTATTTGCCTTTACTTATGACGAGCTCAAAGCTTATCGGGAAGATGTATTTCAACATACTATTCCCCTAAAGTCGGAATGTCAAAAAGGCAAGCCTTTCAGACAAAAACTTAGGCAAATAAATCCTAAGTTAGCACCGATCATTAAAAAGGAGTTAGAAAAAATGCTAGCGGCAAGAATAATAGCTCCTACGAGGCATTCAACGTGGTGCTCTAACTTAGTCGTAGTTAGAAAGAAGAACGGGAGCATAAGAATATGTATAGATTTCAGGAATCTAAACATAGCATGTCAGAAGGACAATTACCCCCTCCCCAACATGGAGACCGTCCTCCAACGGGTCACTGGATCGAGCATGATGTCGATGCTGGATGGTTTTTCAAGCTATAATCAGGTAGTCATTCAAGAGGAAGATAGGCATAAGACAATCTTCACAACTCCTTGGGGCACTTTTGAATATCTGAGAATGCCCTTTGGTCTTTTAAACACAGGAGCAACTTTCCAAAGGGCCATGGATTATGTTTTCAAAGAGTTGGTTGGCAAAATCATTGAGATCTACCAAGATGATCTCACTGTTTTTTCAAAGGAAAGATCCAGCCATATTGGTCATCTTAGGCAGATTTTCGAGCGGTGTAGGAAGTATGGCATTTCTTTGAATCCGGCTAAGTCGGTGTTAGGCATAGAAGAGGGAAAACTCTTAGGACACATCATCAACAAAGACGGGGTCAAAATTGATCCTGAAAGAGTAGAGGCCATAAAAAAGATTCCTCTCCCTAAGAATGGTAAAGCCCTTCAGTCATTTAATGGTCATATCAATTTTATCAGAAGATTCATCCCAAACTTGGCCGAATTAATGAAACCCGTGCAGGCCTCACTCAAGAAAAATGCCAAGTTTGTGTGGACGACTGAAGTAAGGAAAGCCTTTGATTCAATAAAGAATGCCATTACCAGGTCTCCGGTCTTAGTCAGCCCAGATTACGCAAAGGATTTTATGGTCTTTTCATTTGCTTCTGAAGATACCATTGCCTGTGTGTTGGTCCAAAAGAACTTTGAAGGGTTCGAGCAACCTATAGCATTCATGAGTAGAGCCTTGCAGAACTCCGAGCTAAAGTATACCATCATGGAGAAGCAAGCCTATGCCTTAGTCAAATCATTAAAACATTTCAGGACTTATATTGGGTATTCCAAGGTTATTGAATATGTTCCCCACACCGCGGTCAAGGATATCTTTTCTCAAAAGGATTGTTTAGGAGTGAGGGGCACATGGGTATCCAAGATCCAGGAGTATGACCTGGAAATAAAGCCCACTAAGTTGATCAAGGGACAAGGCCTGGCAAGAATGCTTACTCAGAAGAACGAAGAAGCCATTGAGATGATTGCAGAAAATGACATCCCTCAGCCTACCATGACTCCTGTCCTTCAAAACCTTGACAGCCATTGGTATTCACACATCATTTTCTTTCTTCTCCATCTCACTTGCCCTGATCACCTCAAAGGACACAAGCATAGGGCTTTGAGACTTAAGACCATTAGGTATTGCCTCACCCAAGAGGGTCTGGGTTGGAGGAACCCAGATGGTGTTATGCTTAGGTGCATCAACGAGCAAGATTCTAAGAAAATTTTAGTAGAGTTTCACTCAGGATTTTGTGGAGGCCATTATGCAGCAAATACAACTGCCCACAAAATTCTGAGAGCTAGATATTACTGGCCAACCATTTTTTCGGATGCTCACAAGCATGTCAAGTGTTGCTAGGAGTGCCAGCTGTTCACTGGGAAGCAGAAGTTGGCGGCTCTTCCCCTTACTCTAGTTGTTGTCCTTGCCCCTTTTCAGCAATGGGGGCTTGATTTTATTGGAAAATTCAAGGATAACTCCAACAATGGTTTTTGCTGGATTCTCACAGCAACCAATTACTTCACCAAGTGGGTAGAGGCTATACGCACTAAAACCGCCACCAAGAAGGTCGCTATTGACTTCATCGAGGAAAGAATCATCACCAGATTTGGAACTCCCCTTAAGATAACAACTGATAATGCCAAAGCCTTTAGTTCAGAAGCAGTAAATGACTTATGTTTTAGGTATGGCATTATCCTATCCCACGCATCTGATTATTACCCACAGGGCAATGGACTTGCTGAATCCACCAATAAAAATTTAATGTCAATCCTCAAGAAGACTGTGGGGGATAATAAGAGATCATGGGATAGTAAAATTAAGTATGCTGTGTGGGCGGACAAAATCACTAAGAAGAACTCAACTGGTAAGTCACCTTTTGAGTTGGTGTATGGACTCACAGCCACCCTCCTGGTCAGCATGCAGATTCCGATCTTCGGGATGTTAAGTGAGTATGGCACAGAACAGGCAGAAATGGAGCAAAGAATTAATCAGATTATAGAATTGGATGAATCCCGAAGAGCTGCCCTTGATCAGTCACTCAGACATCAAGAAAGTATGAAGGGCACTTTTGATAAGTCATCCAGGCCGAGAGCTTTCCAAATCGGAGATACTGTTCTCTTGTGGGATAAGAGAAGGGAGAAGCCTGGAAAGCATGGAAAATTTGACAGCCTTTGGAAAGGCCCGTTTATCATCCGCACCACTGCTGGCACCAATTCTTTTTTCCTTAACACTATGGACAGAGAAATTTTAAACCTGCCCATGAATGGCCAACACTCGAAGCCCTTCTATCAAAACAACCTCCAAGATGACCAAGGGGTCATCCCAGAGCTTTTCTAAACCCATCCTTGTTGTATTTTATGTGCTTTACTTTTGTATCAGATGTTATGTAGCATAACTTTGTAGAATGTTGTATTAAAGCTCTATTCTTTTGTATATAAGCATCCGCGCTATATTTCATTTATATATATGTTGTAAAAGAAAAAAGTTATTTCCATGTACTTTATTTCGAAAAAGCAAAAAATATTTTTGGTACTTCATCTTGGCATATTTTTATCATATACATGGAACTGAGACACTTCTGTTTACATGCAGGTACCAGAGATTCCTGGATTCTCAGGCACTCTTTTTTTTCAATAGATCAAGCAAGTACCTGTCCCACAGTTGGAGCCAGATGTTACTAGCTTTTATGTACCATAATTGGGTTACCTGGGGAGCCGCCAGTTGACAGACTTGTTCAAATTCTGATTCCAATGTACCAGTTGATCCGTCTGCTTGTCTAGCCAATATTGGCTAGTCACTTTTTTTATTTGAATAATTTTGACCATGGCCCCACGGGGTTTGTAATAAAATGTGCTAGTAGGATATTTTTGAGTGGTTAGGTCTCCTAAGATGTAGAATCTCAAATAGGGTATTCCAAGGAGTTTTTTGCCCCTGACAATTATGCTTTGCCTTCAGCCGAGTATAATTGACGAGGTTTTCTCCCGCTTCCTCCAAAGTTGGAATTCCCGATATTGAATTCTGGGCCTTGGGGGGTTATTAGAGCCCAATTAAGTGTTATAAGCCTACTCGACATTATTTAGATAGATCATGGTCATGTCCTAAGTCATATGGACACATAAAAAAATTTGGAAAAAATCTTTTTCGAACGGGGAAAAAATAATTTTTTAATTTTTAATTACTTTTCCTAAGTTTTTTGAGTTAATTTTTCCATAAATTAAATGGAAAAAACCCGTTCGTGGTAAATCAGTCATCGGACTCCGAATTCAATGATTGAAGGCTCTAACCTTAAGCCAAAAATCATTCTTGATCAGCCAACCAGTCAAAACCAACTTTTAGATCAACAATCGGACAGATAATGCATTTTTTCTCAAAAAAGTCAGTTTTGAGTAAAAAATGAATTTTAATTAAAAATGGTTATTTTGGAGAAAATTAAAACTCTCCAAATTAATCCAAATTCGGCGAAATAAAAGGCCAAATGACATCTCATCGGGTATTAATGAGCATTGGAATTAACAGAAAGTAGGTTCAGTCAGCATTTAATGACCTGGAGGCCTTCTTAACCTACCCATTACGCCCCCCTTCAGTCAAGCTCACGTGTGGGTGAGGTGGAGAACATTCATTCGTTTGGTGATCTGATCGAGGCTGAACTGAGGCTTTCATTGATGACCACTAGGCAATGGCTCCTCCAGACCTAACAAAGTAGGTTTCCAGACCTAGCAGGCAGCTTTCCTATGCAGCAGGGCGTCTCCTTCATCCATTCACGCCCCTCTCTCTCCTGAGGGCGCCTTCCACACGTGTGGGCTCATCTATGGATGGATTTCAATGTTTAGGGTTGGAGTGGGGGCACTTTGCCTGGGTGGAGGCCTCCCCTCACTCCTGGTTCTTCGATTTAGGTTTGGACCTCTGTTTGGTGGCCAGGCTGGTTAGGGTATGAGGATTGGTTTTAGGGTTTTAACACTCTCTCATTGTACAAATAGAGGCTCCTTTAGCTCTATTCGGATGGATTTTTGTGTAGAGAAACTCTGGTGAAACTTTTGTAATTGCTTGTTGCTTCTATGCAACCATTGGAATAAAATTAAGGCTTTGGAGGCTCATGTGGTGTGATTTTTTGGATGATTGCACTTGCTGGATGAGGTGATGTTTTAATGTTTTTCTTTCTTCTCTATTTGAGATTATGATGTTATGCTTTAGGAGGCTTCTATAAGCACATAAGAACAGGTATTTGCGGTTGGCAAGTTAGCTGTTTATTAATTTACGTTTAGAATTTAAAAAAGAGCATTGTTTTATTCAGTTATAGTTCATGCTCTTCTTTATTTCAATTTGTGAACAATACATGATCTAATCCTTTGTTTGGCAAGTCTATGAGTGTTATTTTGCAGATCCTTCCATCCAACAAAGCAGAAGTTCGAGCTCAGCTGCATCTTCTTCTCTTGGAGTCAAGTACACTTTTCCGGTAATTGCATGCTTCACGAGATCCAAATGCTTTAAAAAAGATCCACAGGTTTGACCATTCTCTCCTTACTTTTATTCATCTTTCAAATTAAAAATCTTTATTTTCTTGGGATTAGGGCACATTTGGGCTAAAGTGAACATTCATTCACTTAGCCTTTACCCCGGTCGGCTGCCCTGTGCTTTATTTTCAGCCTTTTAAGCCTTTTATTTGCAGTCTTTCCTTCCTTTTGTTCGCTGTCCACTTTTCCCCATTTTTACCCTTTTGGACAGCCCTCTTTTGCCTCTTTGTTTCCACTTTTTGCAGCCCCTTTCCATCATTTTCTTCAACCATCTTTTGAGCTGTACTTTCAGCCCTTTTCACCCTCATTTGCAACCCTCTTTCTCTAACTTGTAGCCCTCTTTCTCACTTAGTTTCCAGCCTTCTTTGACTTGTCTTTTCCCCTCTTTTCACCCTTTTTTCACCCCTCTTACCTTGTTTTTTTCCTGCCTCTTTTCTTCCTTCTTTTCGGTAAGTTTGGGTAAGTGTTTGTAGCAAGTTTGTAGATTAAATTTCAAGTTATTTTTTATCAACTAATATCATAACAAGTGTGTGTCTAGAGCTCTTAGATTGCAGACAGGTGAAGGAGAGACCAAAGGCCACGAACAAACAAGGAGTGCAAGAAGAACAAAAAGACTGCTATCCCTTCTCTTTCATCCCCTTCTTTCCCCGTTCTTCCAAGAAGCAAAGAACACATCATCATTGTAAAAGATTAATAAAAAAAGGCCGAGTGGGAGCAAGTCTCCTTTCTTTTCTACTTCCCCTATTTTGGGAAAGTGTGTCTTGTATTCATTTTCATGATTTACTTAGTTCAGTTTTCCTTAAACAATTAGTTTAGCTCTCTGATTAAACTTAGTTTCATTCTTACTAATTGCTAGTTGTTCCTTAGCTTCATTTCCACTAATTGCTAGATTCATCATTGCTTGTTGGTGTCTTGTTATAAATTGTTAAATCATTAAAGAACCAAAATCTCTTGAATCTCACCATAAGGTGGATCAAGAGTGCTCTCTGTCAGAGAGTTTTAATCAACCACCTTTCATATTAATTGTTGTGATTGTTTAATCAAATCATCCATAAGTAAAACTCTTGAACTTGCAAAAACACAAGTCAAGAGCACTCTCTATCGGAGAGCATCTTAGGTTTGCACAACCCTTGCATTAGTTTCATCTAGATTAGCTAAGTTTTTTGAACCACTGTCATAAGACGAGGTTAAGAGCGCTCTCTGTCGGAGGGTTTTAATTAATTAACTTAATAAAATTTGCAACTCAGACCCCTTTAATTAATTAACCCCCCTCCCTCCTTGCTAGAGTATGCTCTGACCGATCATAGATCGGAGTACCCAGAAACGGCACTGGATCTTTAAACCCCGCAAGAGTAACCTAATAACACTTGAACACCCCATAACCAACGCACCAGCATTGTAGGGATTCTTCCAAAGTACTTCCTAGTAGAGGCGTTGGAACCTCTTGCTATCATAGATTCTCGGCTAGCTAGTTAATTGACAATATCAGCCTAGGATACTGGGCGGGCCCGACATGTCTTCAATGGAGGAAACTTAGAAGAGTCTCCCAGCTTCGATAAACCTTTTTGTTGACACCTTAAAGCAAGACCACTATTAAAAACTCTTAAAAATTACAAAGAGCACTTGCAAAACCTAACATTCACTGGCATCTTTTGGGATTCACATCTTTCTAAACACGAAGCATCTCCGATAATTTTACTCCATAGGCACTGGTTCCATCTTTTAGCAGTGTTGATAATGTGGGCCATTTGTCCATTGAATGTTTGATTATAAGTCATATCTGTGAATGCTTTATTTATTTTCGTGAATTGCTCAAATATTTGTCTATCTTTTAATTCCAGTGATAGCAACGTGGATTGCTTTGTCTTGTGCTCAATTCATCATATTAATCATCTAAAATCACAGAAACTCCTAAACAACACCCATCCGCATCTGAAAACATTTAAAACTTAACTTAAACATTAAGCCATAGAAAACTCTTTGTTAGGGACTACCCCCCTTGGCTTCGTTAGGAGTTAGCCTAGACGGAGGAGCTAAGAGTAGGTGACAGTACCTAGCTCTGTGCTTGCCCCTAAGGTCACACGTCTCCCACTTTCCTAAGTGAGGAGACAGCTTTTGGAAGATTTATGCTGCTGGTGTGCAATCGACGGACAACAGGCCACATAAGAACTTGGCCATCTACAAATGCAACTCTCATGCCTTTTGCATCCAATGCAGATATGGAGAGAAGATTCTTTTTTAGTCCTGGTACAAATAATACATCTTTCATCTTCATAGACTTTCCAGAATCTATTTTATAGGAGGCTTCACCACTTCCTTCTATAGGATACTGATAGTCATCCCCAAGTTTCACTTTGTGGGGTGACTCATGTTCAGATAGGTTCACAAAGGATTCTTTAAATCCTGCCATATGCTTGGAAGCCCCACTATCTATGAGCCAATCATTGCTTCCATGTGTAATAGCTCCTATGAGAGTAGAAATCAAAACATACTCTTCATCGCTTGAAGAATCTTCACTTTCTTCTTTGACTCTCTTCCTAGGCGGTTCATCATCCTCTGCAGTGTGAGCATGATGTCTTCTTTTGTTGTTCTTCTTGTGAGAGCCACCTCTATTTCTGGGATAATCTCTGGTGAAGTGTCCCTTCTAATCACATGTATAGCATCTGACATTAGATAGATCTCTGCTAGATCTTCTAGGGTTATCTTTCTGATTTTGGTGATGATGCTTTCCTTTTGTGTAATGATAGTGCCCCTTCTTGATATTCTTGGTGTGTACTATGAGAGCTTGATCTTCATTTCCCATATTTTCTTCTCGAGCTACGATTTGAGCTTCTTCTTGTGAGCATTCCTCCCACAGCCTACTAAAGGTGATTAACTTTCTTCTAGCACAAATTCCTTGAATAAAGGAGTCCCATGATCTGGGGAGACCATTCAAGGCGGTCATCACAATTTCTCCATTCTCTACCTCTTCTTCCACAGCTTCAAGTTGTTCTTTGATTTGAGAGACCCTTCTAAAGTATGGCTGAATGGTCTCTGCATTCTGGATCTTTACATTCTTTAACTGATTTTGCAAAGTCACCTTCCGATTTATATTCTTCCCTTCAAATAGCTTGGTCAAGGAATCAAACATCTCTTTAGGTGTCTTTAAGGAAGACACATGTGGTATAAGGTGATCCTTGATAGAATCGGCAATAATCCTCTTGGCCTTGAACAAGTTCTTCTTGTGTAAGGCTTTAGCCTCATCTCCCTCTGGAACTGGAACCTCTCCACTTATGTCGGTGTCCAATTCATTTTCTTCAAGAACAAGTGAAATCCTATACTTCCATGCTCAAAAGTTATCAGCTCCTTCAAGCTTTTCATGAAGCTTGGTGTGATGAGACATCTTTAATGAGAACCTCAAATGGAAATACAAAAGATTTAGATCTTACCACTTTGAGATGCCCGGACTAGATCTGGAGTTGATCTTCTGCAGTGCTGGTTTACTGGTTCGGGGTCAAATTAGGGTTTCATTTTTCCGGAGTTTTACCCAACCAAAAATCTCGATCTTGGTCTCTAAATTTCGATTTTGAGGAGGAGAGCAATCCTATGCTAGGCTCACTCAAAAATTCCACTTTTGTGAAAAGCCCTAATTTCCCGCAGTAGTGACAAGCCAAAAACTGAAAATGCCTG
Organism: Pseudotsuga menziesii; assembly: GCA_001517045.1. Taxonomy (NCBI): domain Eukaryota; kingdom Viridiplantae; phylum Streptophyta; class Pinopsida; order Pinales; family Pinaceae; genus Pseudotsuga; species Pseudotsuga menziesii. The sequence continues at coordinate 324,891 of LPNX010826788.1, forward strand.
GAATCAGATTCTGCTTTCGATCGGAAGATGCGCCCTTCAAAGGAGAGTTATCCTAGCCTCCTTTTGCTGATGATCTTTGGAGAGAAAGCCTAAAATTAAGAAGCCCTAGCTTCTGCAGTTTCACAGTGTCTTCTTCTCAAGTTAGCTCTGAAACCATGTTAGATTTTTATCGTTTAATCAAGATGATCTAGGATCTTATCTGAGAGAATACCATGCACAACAATAATCACAAGAGAGAAGAGACACAAATTTTTCCTCGAGGAAACCATAAAGGAGAAAACCCCGCAACTTCCTCAGAAATAGAATGAGCACCAATAGCAAAAGTAAAAACCCAAAAGTACAAAGATGATCTACGACTGTTGTTCTCTCTCTTACTTCTGCGAGCTACTCCTCTCTCACTCATGCGCTATTGATGAGTGAGTGTGTGTCAAATAGAGATTCTCACTCTCTATTTATATTTAATTTCTACTTGACTTCTTCCCTACAAGGCCGACTTCTCTAGGAGATTCTAATAACCCTAATATAACTCAACTGTGGGGTCTAATGCCCCGACATACAATGGAGTGTTAACCTCAATGAATTTACATGACTTAATTACATTAATGACTCTCTCGATCAGAGGAACAAACATCTCCGTCGGTTACAATATGAAATATACAAGTGAATACATTCGAAAGTTACAAATACGTCAACAACATTACGATTGCCATTTTTGACGCAAGGAGCGCTTAATAAAACAAATTCCTCACATACAACTAGAAAGCATTAGCAGAAACTTACACAAATGAAAATGATGCAAACAGGAAACACAAACTGAACATGGAACACCATGATGAATCTCAGAAACGCAAATATTTCTCATTAACACTTCCAAGAAAGTTGCAGAACTACAAAATCCAGGCACACAGGCCTTCAAGAATGATTGTCCCACCTGTTCTTCCTCTCTTGAGGCTATATTTATAGTGTCATGGGCTCCCGAGACCAACCTCGAAACAAAGCCAAATTCAGTTACAGCGTGGAGATGAAAACTGCACAGACAAAATCTTAACAAATTCTGACCTGGGAAATTCACGATGATCACAAGCAAATCGAGAAAACACGTTGGGTAGCGCATGATGGATAAAAATGGAAAACTAGACACCTGGGACTCAAGCCTGCTTGATGAAAACGACTAGTTAGAGGATCTTCGAACAACCTACAATGGTTCACTTCATCTTTTTATCTTCCACTTGCGAAATTGCTCTTTAACCGTTGATTTCCGCAAGATCCGTCCTGCACCATTGATCTGGGATCAAAGTGGCGGAAAGCAGATCACGGAAGGCGGGCTTCCAGCTTTCTTGAGGCTCAATCTGATCTTTCCGCTCCCACCTTATCCTTTTCGCCCTTCAGCTTTCCGCAGCGTTGATTTCCTTCGGATTCATCCTTAGCCGTTGATCTGAGATCAAGCTACGGGGTGCAGAAAGCGGAAGTTGGGATTTCTGCTTTCACGATGCTAAATTTTTATATTTCCATTTTTCGCCTTTCCGCTCCCTTCCAGACCGTTGATCTATGCAAATGCTCTCTGAACCGTTGATCTCACGGGCTAGCAGAAAGTGAGCTTCCAACTTTCTATGACCGAATTTTACATATTTCTACTTTCCGCCTTTCCACTCCTTTCGGGGTTGTTGATCTTTGCAGACGCTTTCTGGACCGTCAATCTTGCAGATCGCAGAATGCAGAATTTCAACTTTTTCACAACCAAAACTTTGAATTTTTGCTTTCGGCTCCTGCCTTTCTGCTCCTTTCCGAGTCGTTGATCTTCAGTGGAAGATTTCTGGACCGTCGATCTTGCGAATCGCGGAATGCAGAATTTCAACTTTTTCGCAACCAAAACTCTGTATTTCCACTTTTCGCTTCCGCCTTTCTGCTCCTTTCCGAGCCGTTGATCTTCGGCGGAAACTTTCCGGACCGTCGATCTTGCGGGTCGCAGAAAGCAGGATTCTAACTTTTTACAACCAACTTTCTGTGTTTTCCGCTTTCTACTTTTTCCTTTCCGCAAAATAGCGAAAAGCAGAATGCAGAAATACCAACTTTTATAACCAAATTTTGGCCCTTTCTGCTTCCGCCTTTTTGCTTCCCACTTTCTCCTGGACCGTTGATTTATCTCGGCGCCATCCTTGACTGTCGGATCTCGGACTGTGGAAAGCGAAAATCGGGTTTACCACTTTTCATAACTAAGTCTTTGCCTTTTCCGCTTTTCCGCTCCATTTTTTTCCTTGGCAGAAATGATTTTCGGCCTTTGATCTTCTCCGCTGTGCATCCAGGTCGTCCATTCCGGTCAGCTTTTAACCTTGATCAGATTTTTCTTATTTAGGCATTTATAAGGCTAAAACTCGGGATTTTCAACAATTTTTTATCTTTCTTTCACTGCTCTAAACTTTAGCAGGGGAATTAGTGCAGATGCATATGTAAAAATCTTTTAATTTAGCACAGCTACTAACATGAACAGTGATACATCTTACCAGCAGATTTTGGAGGCCTTTTGTTCCACTTTTTCATCACCTACAGCCACAGGGAGATGGATATTTGGGTGCAGATCTGAATATAAATACAAATTTTCAGAGGGCTGACCTAAAACCCTTGATGCCAGCACCAACCTGTGTTTAATTCAAAAGACGTATAGAAGAAAGATTCATCAAGTGTGCCCTTTTGTGATGGATATGTGTACTTATCAGGACATAAGATTTGTTCCTTGATCAGGAAGTTATTACGAAAGACTAGTGCGCCTGCATTTTCGTTTGTGCTGGATTTTCCTGAGTAGGCATCTAGTTTGGATGGGTTGTATTTGCTGTTATGAGACCCTATTCCGACCACACTGCGATGCTTTATTTGGATTTTGCTTTTGAATGATTGATTTCTTTTGCTGTATTTTTTAATGCACAGGACAGTGCTTTCTTACAGTGGATATAATCAGCTAGCAGCACTGTTCTTAGCTGTTAACTATATTGTTTGGGAGTGGACAGGTCCTCAAAATTTCTAGGAATAGATTTCGACCAAGTACACCATTCCTTTTGTCAACCATCTTCATTGGAAAGGAGTCATATGAAGGGACATGTGGATGACCAAATAGAGAAATTTGGACCAAGCTAAGGTTGACAAGAATCTCATCAAGGTGCATTGAATGGGGATGGATCTCATTTTCATTTGGGAGAGACTACAACATTTAAAGCAGAGTTAGTAACCTAGGTTTTAGTTAGAATCAACATTTTCAGTAGGGACATAGAGTCTCTTGAGTTTGGTGTCAAGGAAGATATGCCAGCACTCCTCGCTTATGTGGGCACGGGTAACATGTGTAATTGCATCCTGGCTCATTGAGATGTAAGCTTTGACGTATTTCAATCTTAGCAGTAATCTAATCTAAGATGCCTTTTCAAAATAAATAAATAGATCATAATTTTCACAGATATTTTGCATGTGATATAATAGTATGAAAATTACAATGTAAATATATTTTTTCTTTCCCAACATATTTTAACAGAAAAAAGATATACGTTTGACCTGATAATCAGGCATCAAGTCCCAGTAATCCTCCAACATTTTCTCTAGTGAAGGACAATTTGGTTGTGCGTCCACATAAGTAAAGAGGTATATAGTGCGATCCCTAGGACCAGAACCTGCTGGAAATGCCTACATCACATTTGATGGTGAAGAGAAATTAACTATTACATTTATTTCCAAGTATCGTATCCCAAGAATATTTAACAATTACATTGAATCAATACCCATTTTCCATATTTTTTTTAGCTTTGCATCAACCCCATGTGTTAGTACATTTTTATTACTTTCTATGTTCTTGATATTCAATTTTCCTATTACACATGGAAATTGAACCTTAACCAACCCAATGAAAACAATTGCTTTGAATTATTTTGACAAACCAGTGATCACCTAATTTTTATTGAACAAATAATGCATAGCGAGTGCTCTATATTACGTGCATTGCATGCATATAGAGTTTATTAAATATACAGTTTACTGGTATTGTTGGATTATGAGAATGGAAGTAGCTGGGGAAGATGTCCCTTCAGTGTTACTATTCCTTGTATAAAGCGGTCCTCTCCTATATATATATATAAAGGACACCTTAATTTTGTAAACATTTTCAATTGAGCTAAAGGTGCCTTGGAGCAATAACATTCAATCTTTATATGAACATATTTTTCTCTATTATTATGAAGTATTTCTTCAAACAAATAACACTCCAATAAATGTCAATGGAATAATAAATGTCTCCTTTGATGTTGGTGACCTAATGTTGATGTTAGTAATTAGTTATCGGGGTTGAGTTCAGACGTATCTAACCACCACATATTCAAATAAATGTGTTTACATTGTGACTCGGTCTCTGTTTTATTTCTATGTGGCTGTTTTCCTAAATACCAACATGATGTCAAAGCATTGATCCCTGGACCTATGGCCGAAGTCAAGTTCATAAGAGAGAGAGTCATAGTTCATGGGACCACAAAGAGTCTAAGACATTTGTGACCAATCCTGAAGAGGATAGTTTTTGGACCTTGATGATACAAGGATGAATCAACCTTTAAGGGTTGTATAATGTTGAGCCAGCTTAGTGATGTGTGTGCACTCTTTCCGAAGAAGCCCATTCAATGCCTCTTTTAATGCATGTACATGGTATTTCTAGCCAACTATGCCAATAATTTACTATATCTTGCCATGAATCATTGCCTTGAGCCAGCTTGTGAACCCAAGCACACATCCTTTGATTGATCATCTTTGACATGTTTCGAATTTATCCATTTATTTTGTGACGGGTACAAGTGAGAACTAGAGTAGACAGTATATCAGCAAAGGATTTATTTATCAGGGTTATAGGCTTGCAGCCACTAAACATGTGTATTGCCTCTTCATGTGATTGTAGCTAGTTTGCTTTTCTTGGTTGATTTGGGCTAATCTAATATCTTAATTAGTAACATATGTCCTATCATATTCCTCTAACTATTACCCTCAAGGTAACAGTCTTGCAGAATCAAGCAAAACAAACCTCAAGACCATCCTGAAGCACACCATAGGAGAGAATCAGCCATTCTTCCTTTCATTGTTAATAAACAATCATCTTCTTCATAATTGCATGTTGGATTCAGGAGCTAGCTCAAATGTCATGACTAAGAAAGTAATGGAAAATTTAAATCTGAGGATTTCAAGGCCTTACCATAACATTTGTGCTATGGACAGTAAGAAGATTGAAGCTTTTGGTTTGATTAAAGGTTTACAAGTACATTTAGCAGCATTTGGAGACATTCAGATTGAAATTGACATAGTAGTGATAGATGTCCCTGATGCTTGGGGTACGTTACTCTCAAGAAAAAATGGAGCAGCTTAGGAGGAAATATTCAAATGGACTTAACTTATGCCACTATCCCAACTCCTGAAGGAACTTACGTAAGATTAAATAGAGAGTTGGAAATGAGGTACCATGTAGAAGACCCAAGAAATCCAAGTAATGAATTAAAGTATAGAACGTATGATTTTAGAAATTATGCAATTTTGGCTAACTCTTTAGAACCCATAGAAGAATCATCTGAAGAAGAAAGAGTTAAACAAGTTTGGCAAATGCATTTTGATGGGGCTTTTTCTAGATCTGGAAAGGGTGCAGGCATAGTCATTGAATCTCCTTCTCAAAAGGAATTCAATTTTTCATATAGGCTGGAATTTAATGCCACTAATAATGTGGCTGAGTATGAAGCTTTACTCCTTGGTGTAGAGTTGTGCAAAGACAAAGGTATAAAGAGGTTAGAGGTCAAAGGTGATTCAGATTTGGTCATTTCACAGGTCAACAAACAGTTTGCATGTAAATCGGAAAGGTTAAAAAGGTATAGGGATGCAATTTTGGACATGATGCCATGTTTTGATCACATAGAATTTACTGCAATCCCTAGATAATTAAATGCTAAGGAAAATAGACTTGCAGCTGCTGCTTCTACCTTTCAAAGGTCACCAGAGTTAGCTAATAAAGAAGTTAAAATGGAAGTTATTTTTAGGCCTTCAGTTCCTGATAATGTGGATAATTGGCAAGTCTTTGATGATGATAAGCAAGTGATTAAGTTCTTAAATAATGTAGAAGAGTTTGTTGGTTTTCACATTAGTGAAGTAGAGGAGGGATGTTATTATGCAGAAGATAATCAAAACTTTAATCCCATTCCTAGAAAACTGGTGTCTCTAGAGAAGGCAATTGATAGAGAAGATGGTCATAAGCCCAAGGAAGAATCAGGTACAAAACCATGTGATTACCTTGAAGGAAACATAGGAACTAATGAAGAGCCTAGAATGGTTAAAATTGGGAACACCCAAGGAAGAAAGAGAACAAATCATTAATTTACTAAGGGAATATAGAGATGTTCTAGCGTTTACATATGATGAACTCACGGTCTATAGGGAGGTTGTAATTCAGCATACTATCCCACTTAAGAAAGAACCTAAATCGTTTAGACAAAAATTAAGGCAAATAAATCTAAGTTGGCTCCCTTAATACAATAGGAATTGCAAAAGATGTTAGCAGCTAGAATAATAGCCCACACTAGACATTCTTCTTGGTGCTCAAATTTGGTGGTGGTTAGGAAGAAGATTGGTCAAATAAGGTGTGTGTGCATTTCAGAAACCTAAACATTGTGTGTAAAAAGGATAATTATCCCCTCCCAAAGATGGAAGCCCTATTACAAAGAGTAACAGGGTCGGGTATGATTCCAACACTTGATGGTTTTTCTAACTACAACCAAGAGTTAAAGAAGAAGATAGGCATAAAACTACATTTACAACTCCATGGAGAACTTTTGAAATCTAAGGATACCTTTGGTTTGTCCAATGCTGGAGCTACTTTTCAAAGAGCTATGGATTATGCTTTCAAAGGTTTGATTGGAAGGATTATTGAAATTTATCAAGATGATTTAACAGTGTTTTCAAATGATGGGAAAAGTCACATAGGGCACTTAAAACAGGTTTTTGAAAGATGCAGAGAATTTGGGATTTCATTAAATCCAGCCAAGTCAGTTTTTTGGGTGACAAAAGGGAAATTGTTGGGTCACATAATTTGTAAAGATGGTGTGAAAATAGATCAAAAAAGAGTTGAGGCCATTGCCAAGATCCCCTTGCCTAGCACAAAGAAAGGCCTCCAATCCTTCTTTGGAAAGATTAATTTTCTTAGGAAATTTATACCTAATATAGCTGAAGTAACTAAGCCCTTTAATAGGTTGCTTAGAAATGATGTTAAATTTCAGTGGGATAATACAAGTAGAAGGGCTTTCCAGCAAATAAAAGATGCATGTGCCCAAGCCCCTATTTTGATAAGTCCAAATTAATCTAAGGACTTCTACATTTTCTACGCTGCATTTGAAGACACCATGGCTGGTGTTTTATTACAGAAAAATTACCAAGGCCAAGAACAACCCATAGCATACATGAGTAAAATTTTAAGAGATTCAGAATTAAAATATCACGTAGTAGAAAAGCAAGCATATGCTTTGGTGAAGTCACTTAAGCATTTCGGAAATGTTATTGGGTATGTTCCTAGTTCAGCTATTAAAGATGTGTTAACTGAAGAAGAGGGTCTAGGTCCAAGAAGTAGGTGGGTGGCTAAAATTCAAGAGTATGACTTAAAAATTAAACCCACAAAGTTGATCAAAGGACAAGGTTTGGCTAAAATGTTAACAGAAAGTAATGAGAAGGCTTTAGATTTGGATGATCAAAATATGGTGTGTCAGATTGATGTTCCAGCATCATCCCCAGATGTGTTAAAACTTGAGCGGGTCAAATGGTATTCAAATATAATCTTCTATCTTAAAAATCTAACATGCCCAAGTCACCTTATTGGTCATAAAAGAAGAGCCTTAAGGCTTAAAGCATCCAAGTCTGTCAATATTGAAGATGGTTTAGGATGGAGGAATCCAAATGGTATTATCCTTGGATGTCTGGATGAAGTTGAAGCTAAAAAACTAGTGGATGATTTTCATAGAGGATTTTGTGGTGGTCATTTTGCTGCTAGAACTACTACTTACAAGATTCTTAGAACAGGTTATTATTGGCCCACCATCTTTTCAGAGGTGCATCAGTTTGTAAGAAAGTGTGAACCTTGTCAGTTATTCACTGGAAAATAGAAGTTAGTTGCCCTTCACCTTTAGCCAGCTGTTGTTGAGGCACCTTTTCAGCAATGGGGTTTAGATTTCATAGGGAAGTTTAAAGATAACTCAAGTAATGGTTTTTCATGGATTATAACAGCTACAGATTACTTCACTAAATGGGTAAAGGCCATTCCCACTAAATCAACAACTGAAAAGGTAATCATGAATTTTCTTGAAGATAGGATAATAACTAGATTTGGAGCGCCTTCAAAGATAGTGACAGATAATGCCAAAGCTTTATGTTCAGCCAAAATATCTGCATTTTGTTTAAAGTATGGCATTGTCTTATCTCATGCATCAGATTATTATCCTCAAGGAAATGGTCAAGTAGAATCTATTAATAAAAATTTAATGACCATAGTCAAGAAAATAGTGGGGGAAAACAAAAGGTCGTGGGATAGTAAAATAAAATATGCTTTATGGGCTAATAGAATAACAAGGAAAGCATCTACAGGCAAGAGTCCTTTTGAGTTAGTCTATGGATTAGAGGCACAGCTACCAGTTCACCTTACTCTTCCAGTGTATCAGTTGCTTCAAAGGGTTGACATAGAGGAAAGTGCACTTCAAAACATAATTAATCATATTGTAGAGTTGGATGAAATAAGGAGAAAAGATTATGACCAAAACTTTAGAAGTCAGGAAAAGACAAAGAAAACCTTTGACAAATCAGCTAGACAAAGGGGCTTCAAAGTAGGGGATATAGTTGTGTTATGGGACAAAGGCAGAGAAAAGCCAGGGAAACATGGTAAGTTTGACATCCTATGGTTAGGCCCTTATGTGATCAGATCAGTAGCAGGACCAAACTCATTCCACCTTGATCACTTGAATGGTGAGCCTTAGAACATTCCAAGGAATGGTCAACAGCTCAAATTTTTCTACACATAAAGTCAACATGGTGTCCAAAGGGTCACCCTTCTGTAACTTATCTCTAACCTTTTCCTTGCATTCTTTAAGTTCGTATTATTTCATTCATTTATTGTTTATGCGTATATGTACATTTATTTGTTTAGTCATTTATTTATTCATACTGTTTATTTATTTGTTTCTATATAATGTCTTATGTTGGTTATTGGTGAGAATCTGTGGTTGTTGGTTCAGGAGTTCTCATGTGCTCTCCGATGATCAAACACACGTCCCCAAGTTGGAGCCAGATGTTGCCCACCTATATCGACTAGGTGGAAACGTCATGTACATTGCAGATGTACATATTGTACAATTTGTACCATGGAAAAATCCTAGGGATTTTTCGTTCAACAAGGCAATTCTGCACCTTTTTGTACACGAAATGTTCGCTCCTCTACGTGGGATAATTAATGTAGTTTTATATGTCAGCATGGGTCATTCCTCTAAGGATGTCACCATGGACTTTATTATCAGGGAAGTCCTCTTCACGGAGTGTTTTTTCCCCTTCTAGTTAATTTTGTTATCTAACAATTTTAATTGGTTGGGTTTTTCACTCACCAATCCTCCAAAGTGGTGAATTGGTGTTCTGATAATCAAGCCCATGAGGTGGCTAAGGATTCAAGTTGTTGTCCATGACCATGCTAGCCATAGCTTGTAGTCTTGCGGAATTTCGTTAGGATTTTTATTTTATTTTAATTTTTTTCTAATTAATTAACTTTACCATTGGGTGGTTAATTATTTAAATTTTGATGTAATAATTTATTTTCTTGATCCTTGGCATTTTGTAATAGGGGTTATGAATGCAAATGAAGATGCTATGACACCCCCTAAGCCATAGCTTCAAGTCCCATGTCATTCTGACAATGGGTTAGGAAGTTGGACCAATTTTGGTTAAGATAGGGTATTTTTTCCTAGGAAATTAATTTAATTTCCTAGGGTGAAAAATTAAATTATTTGATTTTGAAGAAAAAAATCAAATAATGCCATGGTAATTAAGTTTGGGGGTTGGCTAAGCATAGTCAATTTTTATTTTGAGTAAACCCCCCCCATGGTTAAAATAAATTTTTTGATCTCTTAAGTGGGGCGCCCCTCTTATTTTTTCCAAGTTTACTTAGAAAAAAATCAAAATTTGAGTCAAAGGGGGTCCACACAAAGTGGAAACCCACCTAAAAACGGGGGCGCTAGTGTAAAGGGGCCCATGTTTGGGAAGAAGCCACTCCCAAAGGAAAAACGTCAAGCCTAAAAAAGTCAACCAAGGGGAGGTTCCAACCTTAGTTTTCTTTTTTTTATTCTTATAACTCCACCAAAGGGAGGCACCCTTGATTATTATTGGAGGAGAGCAAGCTCAAGTCAAAGGAGAAATGCTAAAACCCTAATACAAGGTGGTTTCTCAAGAGGGTTTTGGATCCAAGGGGTTTTGTAATTTTTCTATTTAAGAAGGGCTGCTCTTCCTCACTCCACACGATTTTCTCATGCTAAGGTTATGCTACCAAATTCTCTCCTCTTCTTCTCTCACATTTTTCTCAAGCTTTGCTCAAGCCCTAGAGGCTCTAATTGTATTGAATCTTGCCCTAGTTGGGCCTAATAGAAGTAAATCTTTGGAGGATCTCTACCTTTTTTGGTGTTTGGTCTCTTCTCTTCAAGCATGAGATAAAATAGTTCATTTTTTGTGAGATTTATTTATATTTACATGCATAGATGCCCCTTCCAAAGGTTTTGCAAAGGGGACTTGATAGTAAATGGTTATTTGATATTGCTTGTGAGTAATTTACTTTAGATCTACAAAGGTTTTTGTAGATCCATTTGGGTTATTCACCTCTTGCTTGTATCTGGTATATTTTTCTCACATTTTTTGCAGATCCGAGAGTTTGAAGGAGGGCATACAAGGCTAAGCACTAGATCTATCTTTGTCAATCATAAATCTGATATTTTCCAGGGTTTTAGGTGGCTGGAAATGCATTTTGCAGCCCTCCAAACTTCATTTTTCAATCATTTTTAACCCAGATTGTTCTCCTAGTTTCTAGTTTTTTTTTTGTACTAACATTTCAACTAGTTTGTTTGAGTTTCCTGTCACTTTCCAGCGAGATTTTCCTTGCTGGTTTTAGCAAGTTTTACTTAGGAGATGTTGCCCAAATCAGACCAAAACACTTCAAATTTCAGCCACTTCAAAAGGGATTCAAACCCTCATCTTTTCTCATTTTTTTCTTATTATTTTGTAAGCCCCGAGAGAGTCTCCTCGTGGGTATTCTTTAAAAGCTTTCAAACTAATTTGTAATCATATTGCAATTAGGTAGGAAGTAGATCACTAGTTGTGCCTTCATTTTCAAAGAGATCTAATATTTTTCCAGTTTTTAACCTACCTTCTCCTTTAGGGAGATCGATGTGTGGCTAGTATATTTTGTTTAGATTAGTTTACTTTTCAAGCATTTCTTTTCCAAACAAAGCATTTAGTTAGATCTTTACTTTCTGTCATCTAGTTTACTTTTTTTAAGGAAATATACAACCTAAACTATCCGTGTATCCTCTGCCCTCCGTTATCTCCCTTTAGGGAACTCAGATCAAGGGTATGAAAAGCAGAAAGGCTTAGGGGATTTAGGAAATCTAATTAGTTCACGTTTCTTTCCCGCAAATTTTTAAAGTTTCTGCAAAGCAAATTTATTCTATTGTCCAGAGATCAAGTACCAGCACCTCCCGTAAGGAATAAAGCACATGTTGACTCTGTTGATTGTTTCAATTGAAATTTACTTGCTGTACTTTACTTGTTGTGAATCAACCGGTAATTTACTTTTTGTATTGTATTTTAAAAGTTAGAAATTAACCAACTTATTTGGCCCCTCCTCCTCTACTCGATCATCGCCCTCCGGGGTTTTCTGAGAAATTCTGAGAAACGACGGGTGGTTGAATAAATTTTAGTAATAGGCATCCACTTCATTATTTTTCTCTTCAACTAAAAACAAGTGACTTTGGAAGCTACGGGGGGTGAGAGACCGTTGGGGGTCTCACGACGTTCGCGTCCTCATTGTTGAGCACCAGGCACTTGAGGTTTGACCTGTGGATCTACGGGTAGACTTGTTTCCACTTTGTTGAGAGCCCAGCACTCCCTCTTTGATTTGAAGGATACGAAGTTGGGGTAGTCACACCACCGGATTTAAAACTTAATCCAAGACTTCAACTTTAATAAAACTTACCTAAAAATAACCAAGAGACATTGCAAAACGTCCCACCAACATTTAGTTATTGTTTTTAGGTTCAAGTTCACTTCTTGTTCAAGGTTTCTTTTTCCAAGCAATTTTCAAATACTTGCCTTATTGTTCAAGTCTTGTTTTACAAGCACTTTCACATTTCAATTTATTGCAAGTACCTTCTTTCAAGCATCTAATCTCATTTGGAGACATCTTTAAATCTATTGGGTAACAATCACACCGTTAATAAATTGTAGATCTTGAATACATAATTTGATTATTTTTCTTCAAGCATTTTGGGTAGTTGTTAATAGTTGTTCCATTTATTCGTCTGCCTATAAGCATCTGATTTAACTGTGAAATATTTTTCATATTGTATAATGCTACTTCTATTGTAAATCTTTTTTAGTTTAGACAACACTTCAACTGTGGATAACCTCGAATGCTTTCGACAACGCCGGTGCATTGGTTGTGGGGGTGAAGATTTTATTATGTCATCACTTGCAAGATTAACAAATCCGATCACCGTTCTGAGTACGAGTCCAACTTTTCAGGGTCGGCAGAGCATACTAGGTGAGGGATAGCAACGAAGTAAATTTTAAGTGGGGAAATGTGAGTTGGAATGATTTTATTATTGAGCACAAATAAAACTCTCCGACGGAGAGCGCTCTTGACTTCGTCTTATGACAAAGTTCAAGAGACTTACCATGCACGGAATTAAAATACTTGAAATGAAAAACAACTAATCTACCCAAGAATCTCTTTCAGGTTTTAAGGCCTTAATCGAGAGAGCATGGGGGTAAGTAAAAAACCGAAATAAAAACAACTCTCCGATAGAGAGCACTCTTGATCAACAAAGTGAGATTCAAGAGATTTCTAAATTTAAGCGATTGAAATACTTTTGAAAGATGAAAATTTTTAAAAGATAAAGTAAACAACTTAACAATGAAATAAAACAAGTTAATCTAGCAATTTAGTGTTCTAAGCAAGAAAATGAAATTACTCTAAGTAAAGCCAATTTAATCTAAGAACACAAAAAACACGAACACCACAAACCTCCCCAAATGGGGGAAGTTGGGAGTGGGGGCTTAAAAACCCCACTCAAAAAGAGAATTTTTATTAAGTGTTACAATTTTCCTTGGGAATTTAACCCTTGAAAAGGACTTTTAAGATAAAAGCTAGAAGACTAATAATGAAACTCTTAAGCTATTTTACAAAAAAGGAGAGTGATTTGTCTTCTTGTTGAGAACTTTTTCTTCAATATTTCCAAGTCTTTAGATTTGTTTTTGGTTGACCTTTTCTTTAGTATACGCAAAGTGGGAAAGACAAAGAGGGTAGAAAAGAGCAAAAACGGCAAAAGAGGGCTGAAATAAATGAGGAAAAGAGGGAAAAAGGGAGGAGCAAACAGCAAATAGTTGGCTGCAAAAAAGTTTGAAGAAAGAGGGCAGTGAAGGAGAGGGAGGACGAGAACAAGGTCTTGAAGAGGGGGAAGAAATCACAAAGAGGACAATCAAACAACAAGGTGGAAGGAGGCCAAATCCAACCAAGAAGAAGAGGACAAACAGTCAACAAGACAATCAACCTCCGAACAAGGCGACCACTAGAAGCACTAGTCCCAAAAACCTTCCAGTCTAGCTGGATGTACGCAAGGATGCTAATGGGGAAAGAGAAGTAGCCACAAAATTATGTGGCACTTGGGATCAAATTCGAAGCTTACTTTCTCAAGTCAAAACTAACATATGATAACATAGAAATATGAAGAGAGAAGAGAAAGATTTTAGATCCCAACTTAAGAATAGTAACCAGAAAGAATTGCTTTTGCTTGATGGATGAGGCAAAGAATTCTTATGCTTCTCGACGTCTTTGAAAGAAGATGACTCCTTGTAGAACCTGAATAATGAATGTTAAATTCATAAAAGAGCTCTTGTATCTTTGGACAATACCTGAAAGCAACACAACTTCAAGAGAAAAGCATGGATTATACAATATAGTGCTAGATTGTTAGCCTTCAACAATCATAAAATCAAATGCTTAAGAATCAAGAGAGAAGGGAGCAAAGAATGGTATCACCTCCCAAGATGAATCATGGCAAACAAAGAGCTTCCACATTGACCTCCAAAGTCATCAACTTTTATTAAATCTTAAGCAAAATATTACAATAGAAATTCTTCAAAGTTTCTATGCCAAAATCTCCATGAAGAAGAGAGTGCAAAGCACCTCTCTTTATACAAAAAACCAGCAACCTACAACCCTAAATCAGACTCGATATTGAAAAGAGCCAATAGCAATAAACAGATCCAACCTTCCCAATCAACCCCTTGGAAGCATCACCTGTCAAATAAGAACTTGCCAAGTGTATACACGTGAGTCCTTTGAGATCTGCGTGAGCTTTTGAAGGAGACAAAGACTGAGCTGAAGTAAGGTTAACTCGCTATTTAAAAAAAAACAAGCCATATGGTGGCCATAAATCAAGGACGGCGCTCACCAAACACACCAACGCGAGCTCCAAGCCTTTGGTTGACGTCATACTCCATTCGCTTTAACACACGACGTCACTTCTTACGAAATAAAACAAGCTTCAAACAATTCGTATAGTGTGGTGATCATGGTTTATAATGTTTTAATTTAAATGGAAGGGGGGTCCACCCTCATCCCAACGCATAACCAACTCCACATACCATGCTATCGTGAGCTTTCCCCTTCACGTCTCGTGATCCTCCTTTATATTAATTCGTAGCTTCTTTTAAAGAACGATGCATTGCATATTATGTGCATGGCATATTATGTAATAAACAAAGGTTATAATTTCGAGTTGGATAGAGGGGGCTCCACACTCCATAACATCACATCCACTAAACCATGCTTATGGCTACCTTTGCTTTTGACGTCACCCTCTTAATAAATTGAAACGTAACCATATCTTATGCCGAAGTTTTAACTTTCACTAAGTTAAAGAGAGTCGTATGACTATTTGGACCATATGCCAAGTCACCCCCACCATTTAAAAAATCAATTTTGACTTTGTTGTCCGCAGATTGCACACTAGCAGCAGAAATCAATTGAAAGTTGTCTCCTCGCTTAGGAAAGTGGGAGAGGTGTGACCTTAGGGGCAAGCACAAAGCTAGGTACTGTCACCAACTCCTAGCTCCTCCGTTTAGGCTAACTCCTAACGAAGCCAAGGGGGGTAGTCCCTACAAAAGAGTTTTCTATGGTTCTTAAGTTGTTAAAGTGTTTTTTGAAGGTTGCAGATGCGGATGGGTGATTTTTAGGAGTTATTATAATTTGAAGGTGTTTTACTTATTATGAATGTGACACAAGATCAAAAAAGCAATCAACGTTGCAAAAAGATAAATTTAAATTCTAAACATCAATTAAGCATTTAGCGATAACAATTATATTAAGCCATAGACAATTGATCAAATAATATAATTATGCAAAACAAAACAAGGACCAGTGCCTTATGGAGTCAATGAAGCTGAAATGCGCCAGAGAATTAAACACAAGTCTAGAAATTAAACCGGTGACTGTTAAATTGTGCGAGTGCTCTTGGTAAGTTTTAAGGATTTTAATGGTGATCTTGCTTAAAGTGTCTAGGAAACCTAACCGGAAATACTTTCAGTGGCTCCGTTCGAAGACATGACGGACCTGTCTGGAATCACAAGCTAGCTGTTCAATAACTTAACCAGCAAGTGTCCAGATTGGGTTGCCCAGCGCCCACACTTGGAATTTGCCCACTACCTGAATATTTTATCGAGACAACGTCGGTGCGTTGGTTATGGGGTAAAAGTTTTAATTATGTTGTTATTGCGGTCTTGGCAAGTCCATTCACTGTTCTGAGTACGAGCCCAACTCGAAAGTCGGCAGAGCATACTAGGTGAAGGATATCAACGAAGTGAATTAATTAGAGGGGATGTGAGTTGAAAGATTTTATGAAGTCAATTAATTAAACTCTCCGACAGAGAGCGCTCTTGACCTTGTCTTATGACAAAGGTTCAAAAGTCTTATCTAATCTAAATGCCTAATGCAAGGATGTGCAAAACTAATGATGCTCTCCGATAGAGAGTGCTCTTGACTTGTGTTACTGCAAGTTCAAGAGTCTTACTTATTGACTAACTTATTAAACAAATGAAAAGACAACTCTCCGATAGATAGCACTCTTGATCTACACAGTGAGATTCAAGAGATTTCTACTTTAAACAGTTGAATTACTTATGAAAGATACAAACACTTAAAAGATGAAGTAATCAACTTAGTTAATGAAGCAAAATGGGCTAATCTAGCAATTAGTATCTACTTTGCAAAAAATGAAACTACTCTAAGTACTTGAAATAAATATAAGCTAAGAACAAAGACACTCTTCCCCGAATGGGGAAGAAAAACCAAGTATGGGAGGTGTTGCCGCCTAATTCACACTTTAAGACGCAGGAAAGTCACAACCTGCTATGTGTGTCCTTGGGGGCAAGCGAGAGCTGGGGACCACTGTCACCACAGTCCACAACTCCTCCGTTTAGGCAAGATCCCAACAGAGCCAAGGGGGGTAGTCCCTACGGAAAGACTAAGTTCCAAATTTTATTAATTAATTACAAATTAATTAAAAGGATCTTTTAATGAGACTGAGGCTAAGGTTCTGAGAGATGACAGTCAAACTGATGCAATATGCAAGATTTAAATGACAGTCAGTCCTTTTATTTTAAACCAGTGCCTAAAGAATGGAGTCA